>OX104116.1:70800592-71333859 GCA_944474755.1 Limnoperna fortunei
TACTAATAAATACTTGTATTATTTTTAATGGCTTTTTAAGTTGATTTTGTATGGTAGTTTGTGTATCCCATTGTTAAGCTGTGTCAGCTGTTTTTTCACATATCGATTTGCAATCTGTAATAAATTTCTTAAGATTATTTCCAGTCTTCATAGTTTTTTGTTTAAGTATGCTATGAACAAAATTATTGTAACATATTTTTTGTGATGACATTTAGTTTCAGCTTAAATGGACTCCTGGTTAAAAACAATTATTAATCAAATCAATTATTATTATTTAGAGGCACCATTAAAGGGGCGTGGCGCCAGGTATAAAAGAGCATGTAGCAGATGAAGGAGAGGAGAACGGCATGCTGTTGCATCTAGCTTAACATGCTAAAGAACAACACTTCAATAAGTGTACAGAGTCTTTTATAACGGGTAAAGGTTCCCTTAATTAAGGTGTGGACTTGATATTGAATAAAGACTGGCTGTTTTCACTTCAAACATAAATGTAATTTTAACAATCACAATATATTCAGAATTGGTCTGTCTTAAGATTTTTTCAAAGTAAATTTTTTGCACAATTTGACAGAGCAGGCCAAGTATCTAAAGGTTAGGAAAACTATGATTCTATCAGTTTATAATTTTAATGTTTCAACTGTACCATAATGATGGCCTCGTAAAGTAAATTTCTTGGTTCTCTGATGTAGTTGTGTAAAAATTGGTCTTGTTATGTATATCTTTGTCAGTCAGAAAATCAAGGTGATTTCTTTATGAGGCCTGTCCATATGACAGTCTTGCTATGTTAGGAATCATTGTGTGTTTGATACAGTCAGGTTTAGGTTTAATCTGATGAGTGTAGTGAATAAAAGGTTATTCATCTCAAGTCCCCATAAAATTTCATTTAGTGCATTTATAACTTAGTTACTATTTACCTTTTCAGGTGAATGCAAGACCATGTAATAACCGATAAATTGGTATGGAAAACAGTGAGAAGAAGCTGAAGGAATTTGGAATGACAAAACTATAAAAAAATATATTATTCACATGTAATTCATTACAGAGATTTATCTTGCTTTTTCATCTTAAGAGCATAATTAATCATCATTCTTAATTGTGGACTCTAACAATATTTTATTCCATATTTATCTCATTATTTTAAACTGACAAAACAATCTTGTTGTAAATAAACAAATTTTAAGACACTTGGGTTTCTATTGTTGCCAAATTTTCTCTATCTTTTTTTTTCTAATCATATGTGATTCTTCACCGCTATCTTTTGTTGAGGGCACATGTTTTATGTACATGTAATTTGATGAGAAGATTCATTAAATTTTCATTTCTATAAAAAATAAAGTATTGAAATGTTTGTTGAAGTTTTTACTGCTCTCTATTCATCATCTGAGCTGCATACTAATCTTGTCATAGCATGTATGACTGAAATCGGATTAAAGCATTTGCATATGCCTTATCAGTAACATTTGCCAATTTGGACCAAACTTTGCAGGCATTGATTACTCAGTTGAGGAGTTGAGGGCAACTTCAAAGATTCATCATATCATTTTTATGAAAGTCTGGATAAGCTACTGCTATGATTTATCCATAAAATTTCAACATCAGTCATCTGGTAGTCCGCTTCCAAGGACAAATTGGACCAAACTTACAACCTCGTCTCCTGTTGCAATATTTTCATTTGTCAAGTTTCTTTTTGAAATATAACACCAGGTCAGTACCAACCATACAAGAGGGGTCATATTAGCATTATAATTGTGTATACATTAAACTGCTAAAGAGAGATGACAGAGTATTTTCATTGTTTTTAATCTATTTAAATGGTTAGTTTGAGAACACCGAACATAACATTTCATCGCTTTACTTGTATCCCAAGGCCGCTTTAACTCCAATGAAATCTGGACGCCATGATATAGCTGAAAAATTACTGAAAGTGGCGTGAAACTCCAAACAAACAAAACTAAATTTGTGCATTAAAATCTATACGTACATATACAATTTTGTTGAAATCGGACAAAGTTAAAGATTGAAAGGGATGAGTGTGGTGAAACGGATGCCCTTACAAAATGGAGGCGTTTGTGTAAAATATTTTTTTCCGAAAAGTGCTCGGGATAGACAACTGTATCAGTGTACCTAATTTCATTGAAATTGCTATAGCCATTTATTAGATCTGAGAAATATACTTTTTAAATTTCAAAGGCGGCTATCGTGAAAAACCTAAAACTGATGTCCAAAGCTAGACATTGCATTCTATGTTTGTGAAAAGTTTGTGAGGATCCCTCGAATCTTGTCTACAAAAAAGTCGGACTAACTCTCGGGTTAGAAAGACAATAAGAAGAAAGGGCGCATAATAATACAAACTAGTAATGATTGTGTTGGGATGCCAACACAAGATATCTCGCAAACGAACCCCAATTTTCACTATAACCTTGAGCACGTTGAAACCCCCCCTCCCAAAAAAAAATAATATTGTTACCATGATGAGGCAATATCCTATACATGTATATTCATTTGTTTCCATGGAAAGTGCGGCCATTTCAGTGGCGGATCCAGAGGGGGGGTCCGGACCCCCCCTTTCGTTTTGACAAGCATGGGGTCTGGACCCCTATATGGACATGTTTTAGGTGTCAGGAAATCGTCAGAATGCAGGATTTTACACCATTTCGTTCAGAGCTTCTGGGGGCCTTAAGCGGCCCCCAACCGTAATAAGACCTCTGCGAGGTCGGCATGGTGGCCTTCGGCTACCATGACAAATTTGGACCCCCCCTTTCATTTGAGGCTGCATCCGCCCCTGCATTTGAAAATTCCAACTGAGGTCACCCCAAACATGTGCCCAAAGTTTCATATTCGTCGGACATTGCATCTCAGACAATAACAAACCGCCTAGATAAATACTATATTAAAGAGAATGGCAAAGCATATGTAATCGCACAATAAAGAGACATGCACAGCAACTTGAAGCAGCACTTTTGAAAGTCAAGCACTTAGGTCTGAGACGGGAAATGTATGGACATAAACAAGCAGTAAAAAATTAAGACAATCAAAAACAGTTAATAGTATAATTAAAATGACAAAGTTTAATAGGCACACAAAATAAGAGACAATAAAAAAGCACGATATCATATTAAAAGTAAGCAACATAATTTCACTAAAAATCACTAGTTTTTTATAAGTAAGTTTTACTACACCAAAAAAGAAGACAGGCATATGAAATAAAGTATGCTATTTATTGTAGAAGGAATTCCTGAAATTACTTTTGGCACATTTCCCATCCCAGGATTTCAAAATATTTTTGAACTGATTAATATTTCTAATTTAAAATCGTTATCTAAGATTTCTTCGATTGTGTGAGAAATTATTTGCTTTCAATTTTCAGAGTAGTAAAGTCTTTCTTCAAAAAATATCAGTCGGTTGTAAATCGTCTTCGTTGATTAAGCGTACATAGATACATAATCCAAGTAGTGCTGACTGTGTTGGGGATGCCCAACACAAAATGTCTCCCAAACGAACACAGATTTGAGGTTGCCTTATGCTATTATATATATACCAAGTTTCGTCCAAAAAGGTTAACTTTTTCAAATTTTTCCAATTTTCGGTGGCGGCCATTTTGAAAATGACGGTCATATTGATTTTTTTACGCCTATCCAGTCCATTCATGCTATTCTATATATAAAGTAAGTTTCGTTAAAATTTCGTCGAAATCCCTCCATTAGTTCCCGAGATAATTTTGGGGTACCCTAATTTGATGGCGACCATTTTTAAAATGGCGGCCATCTTTAAATTTCCGATTAGCAAGTGCACACCTTCAATAACCTATCTACCATAATACCAAGTTTCATACTAATACTTTGAGGCGTTCCCGAGAAAAGTACTAGGACAAGTTTATGACGCGGAGAAAGAAAAAAAAAAGAAGAAGAAACAGAGTAAAAACAATATGTCTCAAAACTTCGTTTGGGATCGAGTCATAATTACACATTGTCGCGTACTATAATGCTGTGAAAAATAGGTTCATTCACACGTCATTAATTCAAGATCTGTGGTTTCTTCCACTCCTGTTGGAAATCCCATTTAAGTAAATCATACTTGTTCCATGGGAGAATTCGAGAGCTTTTACAAATGTTCCCCGTGTAATGCTGATTGCCGAAGCCTTGATTCTTATCGGAAATTCCTTAACTACTAGGTTTAATAGATTCAGTGTCAATGCAGTATTTTATGTAATAGAAAACTACTAGGAAAATTGTTATAAAAACAAACAGGTTCATCAAGAATCGGATTTACTCGTTCTTTGATATATGTATCGTATTGAGTATTGATAAGAAAAATAGCAAAGAAAACCGACCGAACAGCAAGAGTCAAAAAGTCCAGGGACAGTCACAAATCCGGATACGGACCAAAGCAACACAAACCAAAACCCACAAAAAACAAAGAGAGTAACCCAATAAAAACAGGCATGGGTCCACTCATGTGATCCTGACGAGTAAGCCGTGACTGCCTCTAACTAAATACCCGTCGAGTAACTCATTGTCATGTCTAGGGAGAAGTCAAATCCAGGAATAAGAAACACTACCTATGACTCAGCGAAAATGTCTGATCGTATTTGAGACACTGATTTCCCATAACGATCAATTAGATCATGGTGACGACCATAGAATTTCTGAAGAGATAACGTCAGCCTAGGTACAACAAACCCTTGTTTGAGTAGTTTAGCAGTAAACAGCAGCGATCGGTCTAGAAAATCGGAATACCGATCGCAGGAGCTAGAATAACGTATAATTTGTGAAATATTCACACCATACGCTGGAGATAGAATGTTGCTGTAGATGAACGGGAAGCTTACAATTGGAAAGTTGAAGTCATCACGTTTGTCGTAGAGTCTAGTTTGTAGATTTCTTGAGTCTATTTCTAGAAGTATAGGTCTAAGTAAGAGGTTGACCTTAGTGTATTGGTGGTGTCTTTAATTTCAAGCGCGCTAGGGTAAATGAATGTAAATATTCACCAAGTTTAGCATTGTTGAGGAAGAAAACATCATCAATATAACGATATGTTAAATTAAAGATCTGGGCAAGTGCCTTTTCCTTCTCAATAAAAAGGAATAGCATGGCGGACCACCTTTCTCTCTATACAGTTGCCAATCAGTAACTTCGTTCTCCTGATGCTCTAGAAGATGTATAAATAAAAACAGAATTCGTTACGCATGAAATTGGTGATACCTAACGTTACAGAAAATTGTCGTCAAAATGCCAGTTTGCGACGACGTTTTTGTCGCTTGATGTGTGTTCGGGATTTTTTTTTATTGTTTTGTTGTTTTTGTTTTTGTGTTTTTGTTTGTTTGTTTGTTTTTTTTTTTAATTTATTGCTTTTTTTGTATTCTAACATTTTTTTTAATTTATAGCGCTTTTGGCGAGTCTTGGTCTCTAATTTAAATTCGTGGAAGTTTTTTTTCTTTTCTTTTAGAAACCATTTTCGGAATTTGAGCGCCTTTGATGAGTCATCTTCGATTCATAATCGTGAAATTTAAGATGCATTTCCTCTGTGATGCTTATTACATTGTTTGAAGCTAATTCAGAACAAATGTAAATAATTGAAGCAGCGGGCACGATCGCTTTTCTTTTAAGTAAGCGGTATTTAAATTGTGTGTTTGACTTTTCATAGTATAATCCACGAAAAACTTGTGTTCCTGCAGAGAATGAAGCGCCCCAACTATCTGTCGTATCAACTTGTAGAATTTCCAAACCTTTTTCTACTCTTAGTAAATAGTATTCCTCATTTGCATCGTCGGTGAACAGCGCAACCACTTGGCCAGCCGATACTAATTCTTGCAAAGAATTTTGTTCATTTTCTTCGTCTTCGTGTTGTTCGTTAATGTTCTCTTCACTCATTTTCCATTCGGATTCCACCGGTTTTTTTTACGTTGCAGCACTGGTCATACATATGATAATTGCAGTTCAAGTAATAACAAGACAGTTCACTCATTGTTATTAAACCTCTGTTTGTCTGTCGGCCTGACCTTACTTGGTGAACTGATCGAATACTTGGGACCGGCTTAAAAGACAAGTTATCGTTTCGCGGTATTGTTTCTACATATTTAAATATTCTTCTTTGGCAGAATGATCTAGGTTCCGTAAGGTTTGCGCTAGCAAAATCATAAAGATCTTTTGCTGATCTAATTTGAGCCTGTCCTCGTAAGATTGCATTATCGGCCTGTCTTTTTATAATCCCCCCGGCAGCATCTTGTGGCCCTGCAATTAAAACACAATAAGGGTATTAGTATGGAAAAGTATAATATACAGAAGCTATATAAAAGTTCTTTATTATACTTCATGCAAAAATGCACGGTAGTTTTAATGGCTACAAGGCTATGTTAATTCAGTTGATTTTTATTAGCCCTCAATCATCAGCATGTGTTTTCGCAATGGGTGTTCAAAATGCAAAAATTAACACCTGATCCGGAATTCGCGATTGTCACCGAATTGTTCCGGATAAGCTCAGAAGCAGCATTTATTGTCAAGAATTAATTTAACAACCAATATATTGGTAAAAGATTTATCAATTTTATTATTTATAAAAAAAAAAATCCAAGCATAATAAAAATCATTCCGCCCTTTTTGATTGGGGTATTATGAAGATTATCCTCGAACAAATTTAGCACCCTCGACCACGTCTCGGGTGCATATTTTTTCTCTCTTGTGATAATCTACAATATACACCTTTATCTTAGGGCAGTATGTTTTTGATTTTAATTCAAACCATAAAACCAAAACAATAATATACTAGTATGAAATACGTGTTCAAATATACAGAAAATAAATGAATAATAAATAACTACAAAAATGCGATACAACTCTTTCTTTAAGTTCATTGCTTTCGTTTAAAAATGTTAGTTCAAACCAACACATACGAAGAAAATTAATTAATTCTAAATTAATAATTAATTATGATTACCTTTTGCATGTGAAGTTTCGAAGAAATTTCGTGTAAAATGTTGGGAACTAAAGTCATCAAATGCAGTACTAATGTCTCCAAAACTATGCCTGCTCTTATACTGGGCTGCGCATCCGTCAGTAAACTCGTGTATCTCACTTACTGAATATGAAATGGACTGTAGATATTCCGCTATATAGTTTCGAACTTGATGAACAAAATATTGATCGTGAACTAAATCCGGACTAATAACAAAAAACTGTTCTGTGATTATTTCCGGGAAGTCTTCCGAGCTATCAATGCCATCGTATTCTAATAGTGCATGTCTATGTATGATAGTAACATGGACCGAAACTTCAGTTTTTTGAAAATAGGCACTTTGTATCTCGGTACGCTCAGAACACCTATAGTTTTCACTAAAGTCGTGTACTAGAACACACTGCCTTTCTGGGAGATTTCTAACAAGATTCTGAAATTGTTCGTTTTGCCATGTAGCTCTATGTTGATGCAATGGAAACGTTTCAAGTAGTTTCCTTAAATATGCAAAAAGCTCACCGACTTTAGTTTCTTTTTTAACAAGCATAAGTTTCTTTATTGTCTTGTTGCCTTTCACATTTACGGTAACATTTTCAAATTTTTCCCATTTGATCAATTGCGCATCATCCGATACATTTACTTCTTCTGGCATAAATTTTAACTTCTCGACCCCACAATTCGAACAGTTTCTCTTGAGACATTCTAAGTTATGGAAACCATCATCTTTTTCACATAACGTATCACTGACAATATCCGAAATGGAATCATATACAGGAAGACGATTTGATTGTGTCGAAAAATCATTTTCTCTTAAAAGTTTTCTCCGGAATTGCATGCAAGATTTGAACACGGTTTTAAATTCAACATGATATTTACAACAGCACGTTTGTCTATCTTTTTGTCGAACTGAGCGAACGAAATATGGTTTACATTTTTCAAACATTCTTTGTGAGACTTGAATAGATGGATTGTCTCTGATAAAGTCTAAATAAACATCAGTCTGCGTTTTCTCCAGAATGTGAGTCATATGGCTTGAATACGTTTTGGGACCGATGCGGACTCTTTTTATGTCTGCTTTGTTGCCAGTGGGTCTAGATATTCCAGGTTTAAGCCAGAACTCGTACATGATTTTCTTTGTCTCTGGTTTAAGGGCATCAGATCTGGTTTTCCTAGTGGTGTAAATCCAGCACGATTTTTCAGATTTAAGTATACTTGTCCTTATAGCATGACCGCGACTTACTCTTCTGACAGGTAATCCTAGTTTTCTTGCGAGTTTTTTTCTACATTTATTGTCTCTGATCTTTTCACCGCTTACTGATGATATTATAAGGTTCATAGTTTTTAAAGAATCGCCCGATCTTTTGTTTTTACAATTATCTATGACTGTTTTTATATCTTCCGTCAGTGCTTTTGCTGTTTTGTGTTCTTCTATTTCCTCTGGCGATGAAATAAGTTCAGAAGATTGTAGTTTTCTGACAGTCGGTGAGTTAGAATTTTGCAGATACGCGAACATAGTAGTCACTCGTTTTGATGGACTTGCGGGTAAAGCCAATTTTAATTTCTTTAAAGCCCGGTGCTTTTCTGTTCTATTTTCAAAAGTATTTTCCATACTAAAATCATCATTCCTACGGTGGTTATCGGCATCGTTTTCGCGTTTTCTTTTTCTATATTTACGTTTCCTCTCTGCTTCTTTTTCTCGTCGCTCTTGTTCTTTCTTTACTTTCTCCCGATGAAGCCTTTGGCGCACTGCATCACTTGAAACAGAATATTCTCTATCCTTCAGAGTTCTATTTTTGTAATACGATTTTAGCCTTTGTTCTCGACGTTTCAGAAGCTTTTGTTGTTTCAACAAGTGTAGTTTTTCTCTAGACATTTCATGTAACAGTACTGCAAAAAAAAAAAAAATTAATAAAAGATACAAGTTCTAAAATATAAAAAAAAAAACAAAAAAATGTGTCAAACAGACACAGTGCCCCGCCTTTATATTTGGGATGGACGGACGGACGAACGGACGAACAGACCCGAACACTATTTGTCCCTCTACTTTCGCAGGCGGGGAATAAAAAGAATATGTTCTACAATTGTTCGAACAATATTAATATTCCTAACAATGAAAATGCAAGTTAGCACTATACAACTAAATCAAACAGACTATTCTCTAATTTTATTTTCGTCTATAACTTGAAACGCAACGTCTTGAACGTTTGGAACGGTCGTTTGTGACTTTGTGACATAAGTTTGGACTTGCGTTTTTGTATGACATTTTCGCAAACCTTGACGCATTTTTAAAACTAGAGTGTCAAAATGCGCAAATCAATTTGTATTTTTATTTTTAGTTATCAGACAAAAAATTTTTCACAATCAAATAAACAATTTCTGTATTTGTTTGACGGAATCGTATCAGAAGAAGTTCTTAAAATGTATTTGTGACACATACTTGGACATAAAAAAATATGCGTCCAAAATAAACTGTTGTGAAAACCAAAGAAAACTAAATATGGCGAAAAAGCCAAGTAATTGTACTATATATTGATACTAATATTGATTGACTTACCGGTAAACTGATCTTAGTACAAAAGGCCGAAAAATGAAATACAACGTTCCTCGTCCTACGGGACACTTTGAGCGGTTCTGTTCTCACTTCGATAGCTATGTTGTTTGTACCCGTTTTGTTTAAATATTTTGACGTCACAATGCAACGGCATCGGACGTTGCACTGCCTGAAAATGGTGACTTTTGGTGAAAAAAACACAAATTTACGGAACAATTTCCATTAGATCCGACAATATTTTGTAACGCGGGACGCATGAAAAATGGCGTTATTTTTAAATATTGGTCGATTCTACTGTTTTACACTTATAATTTAGATATAATACAACATTATATAATGAATCGGTGTATATTTTTCTTTATTTTGATATATTATTTATAGGTTTTTAGTGTACAACAATGAAAAGGTGACCTGTTTTTGTGGTTAGTAGAATGCATTTTCTTGGGTGTCACCAATTTCATGCGTAACGTCAAATTTATAATTGATTCTTTGTAAATCACATCCCATAACAACCTCTCAAAACATACCAACCTTCTAGCTTGCAAGCTTTCGGTTTGATAAGTTTGTCTTAGGGTTATGGGATGTGATATAAAGAGACCTATATCATATCACAGGTATTTGGAGAATGGACCCTTTTTGGTACCCCAATTACAAGGGGGCAGCACCACTAGTCCGACGCTCCATTGGTCCGACACCCCAATAGTCCGACACTCCGTTGGTCCGACAAACCATAAGTCCGACACACCATTGGTCCGACGCCCCATTATTCCGACACCCCATTAGTCCGACACCCCAATAGTCCGACGCCCCAAATAGTTCGACACGCAATTTGTCGATCATACCAAGTTCTTTAAAAATATTTTCTCAAACCATGAGCGAAGTTATGTGAGTGCACAGATTCAATCTTGGGCATTTCTAGCTGATTGAAAATTTTATTACAAAACCTCGTCAGAAATACTAGGCGCTTTTTTTACTAATTATTTCCAATTTTATATCATTTCTGTTTCAGTTATTATTTCCTGATACCATAAAATTTATATCAATATTTTATTTTTTAATATGCAAAAAAAATAAGGAATAAATAATAAAACGGCACCTTTAACACAAACGTGTCGGAAACTAGAACAGACTACTTATTGTTTTAAGCGAAGACAAGGGTACCAAGATACTAGTTTATAAGGATGCAATCCGAATACAGAAAAAACGTTTTCATATAACCTTTATTATGTACAGGGATTGCAGGATACAATTTTTTGGGGGGCGGTTGGGGGGGGGGGGTTAAAAACCCCAAACTTCCACAGGAAAGATGGTGTGATTGTCAATTAAGCTGGAGTCGAGCACACAAGGCAACCTCAATGTTGACATAGTAGATGATTAACCATTTTAATATGCTATAATTGCACTACAAAGCATCGGAGTTTATAAAAATACATATTAAGAAAGAAAGAAAGAAAGAAAGAAAGAAAGAAAGAAAGAAAGAAAGAAAGAAAGAAAGAAAGAAAGAAAGAAAGATTGATTGATTGGATGTTTGCTTTACCTCCAGCGAGCAGTATTTCAGCTACATGTATATTCAGGACGGGAACAAGTTAACAAACAATACATCAATTGAAAAAGGGGTGGGATGGTACACAGGGAACACAATTTTGACTGCCACTTGAAAAGTACGGAGTATTGAGTAGGGTCGGAGAATTTAGCCTTATGTAGCGGCTACAGTTAAACCTACTCTAGACTCTTTTTCGACAACTACAAAAGGGATCTGTATCGTGCAAGGAACGTGGCACTCTCCAAACACGTTACCCACTATGGTCCGCGGGCAGGCTTTCCGTATTATGATCTGACAACACCCCCCCCCCCCCCCCAACGAGAGCGTCTCCCTTATCCACAGGGACGCACTGGACCATTAAAGAAAGACGTCACGTCACTAATGGAAAAGAGGCACTGTTAGGGTGACCCGAAGAAGCGTTATAGGCCATAAAATATGCGATTCTCGCATTTAGGACGCGCTTATATTCATATTAATAAAAATAGTTATGTTATAAATAAAAATGTCTAAAATATGTTACAAAATGCAATAGAAAATAGGAAGAATTATATCTTTATAATAGAAGAAAGTGAAAAATAGATATTGGTTTTATTTAAATATTTGACACTTTGATTTAAATACTTAAAAAATGCTAATTATATTAAGATTCTTATATATAATGAAATAAAACAAACCAGTGTAATAGGATGGTAGTACGTTGTCATTTTAGATTTTTAAACGAGAGTTTGCGGTGATCACTTAGACTTTATCAACTATTTCTGATTGGTCGATATTGATAACCTCCTTTTCATTTTCCGCCATTGTGAACGACAGAGTGACAAGAAATCTAAGAAGAAAATGTCTGGAAGAAACGACGATCCTGGGTAAAAAGGGAATGAAAACAGAAAGAAACTTCTGTTAATCTATTTGTTGGAAATGTGACATTTTTATTTTGTCGACAAAAGGTGTAAAGACTTATGATTTAACGTTTCTTGTTAAATTTATATTTAATGCAAAGTGCGCACAAAGGACGCTTCCTGAATTATACCACGTGACGAATAATTTTTTCAGTGAAGTAATTTTCATGTTTTATTGAAAAACAGTGAAAAACCTAACTGTTCTCACATGTGAAAAGGACTAATATTTATTTGGAAATTAATTTTCCACAAACGATTTTGATTTTTTTTTATTGGTCTTGTACGTTTCCCTTTCCATTTTCCGCCTTGGAAAATTGGATCATTTCGGTTATTTCCGCCAATGATCCGAACACAGGGACCTGTTAAAATCAATTTACTTGAGCCTTCGAATGAAACTTCATCGATTTGATTATAATGTGGGAGAAGGGAAGAGTTTCGACCCGCCAACTTTCACAAAAAATTCGTTAAAATATTGCTTTGCCACAGGCACTTGGTTAAAAAAAAATTACCCTCTATTCTCTAATATAACCACAGGCACTTGTTTCAGAAAAAAAAATTTACCCCTATACTCTAATATAACACAAGGTTCTTAACTTTTGAAAAAAAAAATTTCCACCAGCTCTTGAATTTCGAGAATTTTACGATCGGGCGTCGGTGTTTCGGATTTGGGAACCACACAATCTTCAACTATAGTAAGTTTCGAAGCGGCAATATAGCGTTTTTTTGGCTGACGAATAAAAACTGCTTACCGCGTTTGGTCCAGCTGATGCTCCTTTTGTAGATTACAGAATGTGTAAACTGACAACAACAGTTATATCCAAGTGATAGTCGGCGGTTTGAAATGCGGCAGATTTTTTCACTTTGATAGAGCACTTTTCTATAATAAAGTTTGACCTAAATTACCACGGAAGTGTATGTTTGGAAGAGTCAATTGTTATCTATTCGAAATCCTTCGGGTCATGTCGTTTGCAGTTAAGGCTTGAAAAATCTCGCGGTTTGTCCGAATACCATTGAACGTTACGAAAGCAGACGATCGTTTTGAAAACAACGCTAGGTCCCTTTAGAAACTCAAATGGTTGACTTCCTATGTAAAATTCCCGTAGCAAATGTCAAGGACGATTTCGGATATTTCAACAACAAAGGCATAATATAAAATATGGATGTGCTATCGTGTAGATTTTTTTCAAATCGGATTTTAGCACTATAAAGGTACAGTATGGAATAAAAAAATGCAAGCAAAACGCTGAGCGCATGGGGGTGTAACATTTAGTATACAGTAGTTTATCTACAAAACCATGTATAACACACCTACCTTAGCTGTCAATCACCAACGTCACAGCCAGTTTTTGTACTTGAGGTCAGTCATTACAACATTCTCACAATGAGTATACCCGCCAACTTTCAAAAAAAAAATTTAAAATATTTCTTTACCCGTATCAACACGGGTTTGTTATTATTTCTGTTCCGAATTGAATTATCTTCAATTATCTTTGTTTCTGATGTCGTTTAACTTAGTAGGGAGGGGGTTGAGAATTGGGCCTTTTGCTGCTGCTACAATGGGCCCACTGGTTTTAGAAATTTACAAAAAGGGCCCCATCAAGCAAGGAGCATGACACTGCAGGGATAACTTTTGATTGTCCAGGTGGCGAAAATACGAAAATTCAGGATCAAATATGAACTCTGGGCCATTGATTTCAATAACGATGTGCCTAGTGTTGAAATGAGTTGCAATGATAAACATAATACAAGTTAGTACTTTGGCAGAAACTTGCAAAAAATTAAATTTAAATCTTTAAATACTTTAAATAGTGCTTTTTTATGTTAATTACATAATATTAATTTTACAAAATTGTCTTTTTTACTTCTAGTTCTATTCTGTCATTTTATTGAACAGTTATAATTTATGCAGTCTTCGAATTAAACCGGTAATTCAATGCCCATGGCTTGTAAAATTAAGTAAGGGCCTCTAAAACTCTGAACTATGGACGCCCATCTGGCGTGTGCCAAGAAATAAGCTGTAAATTCATTTTGATAATAAATAACCGCCAGAGATGAGTATAATTTATTTATTTTAACTTGTCGTATCGTAATTTCTTGCAAAAACAAAACCATAATAGATACGTAAAATGAATCTGCTTCCATATCACTTGTACCATTAACATAAAGGGTTGAAGGAAAATAAGAGCGTCAGGGATGAAACTTAACAGTCGCCAATGCGTGTAGAATTTTTGTTGGGCGACCAAAAGTCTGTGTCTAGATCGCCCAGTTGGCGAATGTAACACGTGTAGTACGATGCACAGACCAACGAACGCATTTTGCGTTTACATTTCAAGTTTTTCCCTTAAAAATGTTATTGGCAATATTTCGCGAGTGAGGATATTTGGTGAAGTGGCGTAATTATAATCCAGATCGGGAATAAATAAAACAATTTAATTGACATTTGCGTCAGGAATCGTCTTGAAATATTTTTCGTGACATTTTTTGTCAAAGGGGAATAATCAAAACCGCCTAAGCTGGTTCCCGCCTGACTTATCTTTGTCAATAACCCATCGAGTTAATACTAGCGGAAACCAGTACAAAGCAAATAAATTACGAAAATCACCGGGACTAAATATGATTTCGATTCCGGAGGTTTCAAATATGATGTTTCCTATTAACTGTCAAGATTAATAATAATTCGTATTTTGGAAGTCACTTTTAGCATATTAATTAAATTATATTAAAGCGCATTTTCCATTGAATATACATATTTTTGCAATGATGTCATTTTCTATTTCTTGTTCAACACAAAGAAAGATTAAATTTATTGTACATTTTAAATATAGAAAACATTCATTGCTTTGTTTAATGCAAAACAAGACAGACAACACATAAACTTAAATCCTACTCATTATCATAGCAAGTTTATAGTTTAAATATCAATTATTTGTGAAAAAACATAAAACAAATACTATACTAATGTAGGATTTTGAGTCAAATACATGTAGCTGGTAGCTTTGTGGGGGGTGGGGGGTTGGGGATCCTACTTTCTGAGAGATAATCTTAATTTCTGGAAACAAAATACAAGCGTTCAACGGACTCAAATATCTAATTATGTATGTAGTGATCCAAGGTAGGAAGTAATAATATCAAAACAAGACTTGCGCTGAAAAAAGTTGGGCCCCTAACTATATTGTTGGGCTCCTGGATTTTTTCAGGCTAGGGGCCCAGCTGGCTACTGCAGGAAAAAAGTTAAGCTCTATCCCTGAGCGTATATGAACACAGGGCCAGAGATTGCAAATTACGATGCTGTTGGTATTGAAATGAGTGTTGTAACGATTTAAACAATCAAGATTTTGGCACTAACTATCAAAAACTTTAATTTTGATCTGTATTGATAAATATTTTACATTAAATACATGTTTGACAGTGTATCCCTTTTCTACTTCTAGTTCTACTTTATATAACTCAATTAAATTATGTACTAATAACAAAGAAACATTTATTTTGGCAGTTTTGTGGCAGTTGATCCTTTTTCATTGTAATGTTAAATATTTATGAAATCGTGGGATAAAAGAAGGTCATCAAACTGTGTGTTCGGGTCTAACTCTTCATTGAGTAGTACTTGTCAATAATTTAACATGTAATTACGTCTCTGGTGAAACTGCTCAAGATAAACCCATATAAATATAAAATTGCACACACCAACAATAAATGATAAAAGCAAGTTACTCTTGTTCTATTCCCTAAGAGACAATACTTATTGTCATTTTCAAGAGAATAAATGACTGAAAATTATTTAATTGTTATTTTACTGCAACTTAATTGAATATTTCTTAGTATTGACACTTTAAAAATGTACATGAAATATTTGGGCTTGTAAATTTTCTTGTGGGCCTTTAAGTATTTTTGAACTAGTAAAATACTTCCATTTATGTTCTACTTGTAACGTGGGAAATGTTGCTAAATAGTCATTAAAGCCAGGTGTGCATCAACCATTTTTCTACAATTTTGATAGTATAAAATCTATTTTATTTGCTTAAAAAAAGCAACTAACAATTGTAAATATACTAGTATATTGTTTTATGGGTACAAAAAAAGCTGAATTTTGTAATTACTACAATGACGTAGCTTAGTGCAATATTTAAACATGTATCATTTTTCTTCCAGAAAATTCTTTGTTGGGAGCTTGAGCTGGGATACAGACCAAGGTAATTTCCAGTTGCTACATATTGCTCCTTTTTATACGCACCCCCCCCCCCCCCCCCCCCTTTGCAAACAGGGTATATAGGAATCGCCCTGTCTGTTTGTCCATATCCCTTGTAAGTGCTTCTCCTAAACCGCTTAACAGATTCTGACTAATCTTAATATGAAGTAAGTACGTTGTATGTAGTAGTTGTGCATGAAGAATTTTCGTAGCTGTCGGATATTATTCAGGGGAGATAATTGGACTTAGATTTTTAAATATAGGATTCAGTGCGGGACCTCATAAGCACAACTCATCCTAAACCGTTTGACAGATTTTGATGTAACTTTACTAGAAGGAAGTACATCATATGTAGATGTGCATGAAGAATTTTCGTTGATGTCAGATATTATTCAGGGGAGATAATTGGACTTGAAGCGAATCGGGGGTATCCCTTTGTGATCATGCTCACAGTCTACACAAGTTGTCTCGCCTGCGACGAAAGTCGCTGGAGGCGAGACATATGTATGGGAATCCGGCGTAAACACTTTACATCTTGCTTCATATATTTGTAAGCCCAAGCCCTAGGTCCATCAAATTTGGTCCAGAGGTAGCTTATGATGAGTACTTGCCAGTCAGTCACCTGACCTTGAACTCAATTTCACGGTCCATTTACTACGTTAAATTTTTTGGGTTACGACAGTTTCTCTGTAACTATGCATGGTAGGATGACAATATTTGGTGTATAGGTTGCTGCTGACTAGTAAATGACTGTCTGGTAGGTGTCACCTGACCTTGACCTCAATTTCACGGTCCAGTGACTACGTTAAAGTTTGTGGGTTATGACAGTTCCTCTGTAACCACTAGTTAATGTTTGGTCAAAAACTAAAAGCAAAGGACGTGGAACAGTATATAGGTTGCTGTTAAACAATGCAGTGATTTAGCTAGAGTTCAGCACTTTCGCAATTGGCAAATCCTTTTTAGAAATGCTGAAAATATTTTGATCATAATTCGCCACTTCCCTTTTGAAATTTAAAGGTTTTCATTTTCAAAATTGGCACAGGTAAATCTAAACATCTTACCTAAGGTACAAATTTATGACCCAAGGCAATTGAAAGTAATCGTAATAGACATGCCACCAGATATCAGTGGTTCCCAAGTTGTTTTAGTATTTACTGGACATTTGGTCCAGTAATAATTGAGATATTACTGGACCAACACAACTATTACTGGACCAATTTTTTTTTCTTCCTTTTTTGTATAAATAAAAAACTTTTTCAACAATCAAATTTTCGTGTCCTGCTTGCTTCATATTTTTTCCTTTTTTCTTTAAGTTCTTCCTCAGTTGGATTTAATTTCTTTTTCAATGGCTTTCCAGGTATAGCCCCCGGAACAAATTTTAACCCAAACATTGTTTAGGTATGATACCAAGGTCAATGTCGGTCAAAGTCGAAACATATTTCCGTATTATCAATTATTTTCCGTATAGCTTCAAAACGCACGATTGATAAAGATTGGGAAAAAAAACCCGTGCGAAGAAAAAAGGAAACCCCGATTCAGAAAACATCTATTTGCGGAACATTAGTTTACTAAAAATAGCACGGTGTTTTCCATAAATAGTCTGGTTAATACTGCATCGCAACAAAATTGTCAATCGAACACTCGGTCCGATTCTGGGACAAGTTTTATCGGCCCGAGGCCGTTTTCATCGGACTTTTGCCAATGTCCGACGAACCTTCGGAATCACTGAGATATTTGATAGTTTATCACTTTATTACTATGTTAACACTGTTGAGCATGTTCAAGCATAGCTAGTTGGATGGCAACTCGAGCGATCATGTTGTCTTGCATCTCCATTTAATTGTATAGCCATTATCATCAGAAATCATATTTTTGTTTACTCTGGTTTCTGCATGCTTTTACTTTGTATATAAAACGTGTTAAAAAACCAGTTCAAAACAAAAGATAATGAAGACAGTTTTTGAAGCAGATATGAACTCGGTGCCGAAGATTGCAAAATACAATGCTGCTAGAATTTAAATGTAACAATTTGTACATGAAAAGAAACTAATATTTTGGCAATCACTTTTAAACATTTTTTATTTAAATGCTTAAATACATGTTCCATGGCAATATTACATTGAATACGAAAAATATATTGTAAAATGGTGCTAGAAAATATTTAATATTTGTTGATGTTTTTGAATTAATTAATTATCTTGCATGCATTTATACATATAAATAAATGCACACTCATATTGGATCTAAAAAAGTGACTAATGGTTTAAAACTCCTAGCTAAAACCATGACAATGCACTTGTCTGGTAGGTTTCACATGATCTTTTTGTGTATCCACATCAGTTAATTCCAAAAGAAAATTCTAAAGGGCTATAACTGGATAATTGATGACGTGAGGCATAGAAGAAATAATCAAGTACTTGTTTTGCTAAACAATCTTCATATTTAATTACACATGACTGGCATCTTTTTTAATTATGTGGTATTGAAATATTTTAGACAGTCTCTGGAACTACTTTAGTCAGTATGGTGATGTGTCAGATGCTGTTGTCATCATGGACAGACAGACCGGAAGGTCAAGAGGATTTGGCTTTGTTACATTCAAAGATCCTAGATGTGTCGATTCAGTACTAAGAAGTTCACACACAATCGATGGGCGACAGGTAACTGCTGTTTCTTTTATTGTGAAAATGTGTAAATTCAATTAAGTTGAATCCAGTGGACTTGCAACAAATTTACAGGGCTATCTTAACTTTTCTTTATAAGATGATAAAAACATTGTTTGAATGCTTCAGACTTTAGTTATAAATTCCAATATGCTCAATAATTGACAATAGTCTACATATCTTCTTTTCATCAGACGGGGTTAATTTATTGTTTAATGACGTGGAACTGTCTCATTAGTAGTTTTAGACAAGTTTTCTCTGTTAAAACAAACTAAAAATATTGTTCTTAGTCACACACCACAAAAAGTAATTTAATGGGAAAATACTGAGAGGAATATAATTATTTATTATTTTTATTTCAGGTTAGCGCAAAACCGTGCAACAGTCGTTAAAGTATGAAGCGCAATATAGACAGGTATATTAACATTTATTGTTACATATTGTAGTTTGAGACCAAGTTTCAGCAAAAATTCAGCCAGTAATCTATTATGAACACAATTTTATTACATTTTTTAAAGAAGATTGTATGGATGCATTTTTGTTTTAGATCGATTTTTTATAGTAGTTAGTGTATTTAGTGCTCCAAGTGCACATTAATAATTAATATGTAATCTTGTAACATTAAAATAAACATTACCAAACGATCTACTGGGTTGTTTAAGTATGCTTAGAACATGATAATGAATTACATTTCTTATGATGTTTAGTTTCAGCAAAAAATGGTCTGCACAAGTTAAAAACGATTATTAATTAGATCGATTATTATTATTTAGAGGCACCATTAAAGGGGCGTGGCGCCAGGTATAAAAGAGCATGTAGCAGATGAAGGAGAGGAGAACGGCATGCTGTTGCATCTAGCTTAACATGCTAAAGAACAACACTTCAATAAGTGTACAGAGTCTTTTATAACGGGTAAAGGTTCCCTTAATTAAGGTGTGGACTTGATATTGAATAAAGACTGGCTGTTTACACTTCAAACATAAATGTAATTTTAACGGCTTGAATAATTTAAGCATTGGTCTGTTTTAAGATTTTTTCAAAGTAAATTTTCTGCACAATTTGACAGAGCAGGCCAAATATCAAAAGGTTAGGAAAACTGTACAATTATATCAGTTAATAATTGAAATCTTTCAAATGTACCATCATAATGATGGCCTCGTAAAGTAAATTTCTTGGATCTCTGATGTAGTTGTGTAAAATTGGTCTTGTTATATCTTTGTCAGTCAGAAAATCAAGATAATTTCTTTATGAGGCCTGTCCATATGACAGTCTTGCTATGTTAGGAATCATTGTGTGTTTGATACAGTCAGGTTTAGGTTTAATCTGATGAGTGTAGTGAATAAAAGGTTATTCATCTTCAAGTCCCCATAAAATTTAATTCCGTGCATTTATAACTTTGATTTTATTTGCATTTTCAGGTGATTGCAAGTCTGTGTTATAGCCATAATTGATGCGGAAAATAGAAGATGAAACTTTACGCAAATATATGTTTACATGTAATTCATTACCGAGATTTTAATTTGCTTTTTCATCATCATGTCCAAATTAATCATCATTCTTAATATTCTAACGTCACATTTTCCATGTATATTTTATCATCTGTGAAAAGCGGTCTTAACAATATTGGATTTCAAGTGTTGTCAAATTTTCAAATTTTTTTATTTAAGTTTAAGATATAAAATTGAATGTGAAATACTTTTTTCATAGAAATGTTCATTTGTTGTAAAACAGAAATAAACTATTGTAAGTTTTATTAAAGTTTTTTTTAGCTTAGCCAAGTCTGATAGGGCAATTGCAATCACACGGTGTCAGTAAAGTTTTTACTTGATCTGTAGTAATCTACTTGGTGCATTTTGATGTGGTGGCATATTGTTAGGTGTGGATCAAGTGGATTGGGTAAAAACCATTGAGGGTTAGACCAGGTAATGGCCTTTATTAAGGCCCTACCACTAAGTAACAGATTCCAAATAGTGATCTGTCTATCATCTTTCGAGGTTGACCTGTGGTATTGGTATGGTGGTTGATAATTTCATAGTAAGTGTTGCATAGCAATGTTGATCAACTTTGACCTCGATGTCAGTTGGCCAAGGGAGATAGATGCCATCTTGCTGATATCTAGTTCTTCTCGTCATCCTCCTGGGACTAGACTGGGAGGATTCCCAGTGAGCAGCCCAGTGCGTCCCTGGGTCCCCGTATAGGGGAGACCCTCTCGTTTGGGAGTTGTCAGGTCATAATACGGAATGCCTGACTGCAGACCGTAGTGGGTAATGTGTTTGTAGAGTTCCACGCTCCTTGCACGATAAAGACCCCTTTTGTAGTTTTCGAAAAAGAGTAGGCTAATTGTAGCCGATACAAAAGGCTAAATTTTCCACACCTACCCAAAACTTAATACTTTTCCAGTGGCAGTCCCTGTGACCATCCCACCCCCATTTTCTGTTGATTTATTGTTTAACGTGTTCCCGTTCTGAATATAGATGAAATACTGCTCGTTGGACGTAAAGCAGACGGACATTCAATCAATCAATCAATAGTCATCCTCTTGGCCAAATGGACAAAACTTGGCAAGAATTAATGTACCTGTCGTTATTTTCTAGGGGCCTCGGTGTTCGAGTGGTCAAGGTAGTTCGTCTACTATTGATCACGTGGTCTGTCAACACTGAGATTGCGGGTTCGATTCTCACTGCAGGCAGTGTGTACTCGACTCCAATCTTAATTGACAAGGATTGCCAGTTTTCCTACCGCAGGTCGGGGGTTTTCTCGGGGTACTCCAGCTTCCTCCCCAATAAAAACTGGACGCCACGATATTGCTGAAAGTGGCGTTAAGCACCATCAAACAAACAATCTTATTTTCTAGCTTAATCTTCACTTCAGTATGGGGAATGGTGCAAGGTCTTGGAAAAAGATGCCTCATTTTATCTTAAAAAACCAGTGGCGGATCCAGGGGGGGGGGGGTCATTATCCTATTCATGGAATGAATTTCCGGTGCATGTCGAAAGATGGCAGGATTAAAAAATAGTCCCAATTTTTAGCTCACCTGACCCAAAGGGTCATGTGAGCTATTGTTATCACTTTGCGTCCGTCGTCGTCGTCGGCGTCTGTAAACTTTTTACATTTTAATCTTCTTCTCTGAAACCACTTGGCCAATTGAAACCAAACTTGGCCATAATGTTCATTGGATGGACCTTTACAAAGTTTGTGTTTTTTATTTTGATTGGTAAACCAATATGGCCGCCACCTCAAGACTTAGTTTAACATAGGACCCTATGGGAAAAAAGTTAAAAAGGGCTTCTTCTCTGAAACCGTTTAACCAATCAAAACAAAACTTACTAGCAATATTGTTTAGATGGTCCTCTATAAAGTTTGTGTTTTAGATGGGAATTGGAAATTCAAAATGGCCGCCACTGCAGGACTTAGTTTAACATAGAACCCTATGGGAACAAGTTTTAAAAGGCTTCTTCTCTGAAACCGGTTAATCAATGGAAACAAAAACTTACTAGCAATATTGTTTGGATGGTCCTCTATAAAGTTAGTGTTTTTTATGGCAATTGGAAATTCAAAATGGCTGCCACCGCAGGACTTAATTTAACATAGGACCCTATGGGAAAAAGTTTGAAAGGCTTCTTTTCTGAAACCGGCAAACCAATGGAAACAAAACTTACTAGCAATATTGTTTGGATGGTCCTCTATAAAGTTAATGTTTTTTATCCCAATCTGATATTCAAAATGGCCGCCACCGTAGGACTTAGTTTAACATTGGACCCTATGGGAAAAATGTTAAAAAGGGCTTCTTCTCTGAAACCGGTTAATCAATGGAAACAAAAACTTACTAGCAATATTGTTTGGATGGTCCTCTATAAAGTTTGTTTTTTATGGCAATTGGAAATTCAAAATGGCCGCTACCGCAGGACTTTGTTTAACATACGACCCTATGGGAAAAAGTTTTTAAAGGCTTCTTCTCCGAAACCGGTTAATCAATGGAAACAAAAACTTACTAGCAATATTGTTTGGATGGTCCTTTATAAAGTTTGTTTTTTATGGCAATTGGAAATTCAAAATGGCCAACTCCCCCGCAGGACTTAGTTTAACATAGGACCCTATGGGCAAATAAAAAAAATCTCTATACAACTGGTTAACCAATGAAACAAAGCTTTCTAGTAATATTGTTTGGATGGTCCTATTTAAAGTTTATTGAAAATTACAGGACTTACTTTAACATCAGGGAAATGCCATCTTCATTGCCTATAAAATCAGGTGAGCGATACAGGCTCTTAAGAGCCTTTGGTCTCTTTTGTTTCTGCTTTTGCTTATAACTGCTATTGCTTAAGAGTTGGATATTTTGAAAGGTATGGCATAACTGTAGAACAAGAATGTATTTTTTCCAGTCAATGTCTACAGTGGAAGCACTCCCTAAAGTGTATAGTGTGGTACAATGTGACCACAACATTGAAATGAAAGTAGAAAAACCATTCTTAAACTTTAAGGTAAAATTCCCGAGGAAAGTCCGTGGTCATGTATACTTTTCTCTCCATTTTTATGTAACTTAGCATTATAGGTGAAATGCCCCATAAATGAAATTTTAAGTGAAAGAAAGATTTTTTTAATAAAAAATTTTGATGTATCGTACGTTCGGTTACTTTTGCTCAGGCCATCAAAAAGGATAATGACCTCAAAGGGGGGCCCCCCTTTAAAAAAAGGAAAGGAAAAAGAGAACAAGGAGGGCAAAAATGTAATCTCCGCTCGTCCTCGCCATAAATTAATGCATTAACGGTACTAATTCGTTTATTATGATATCTCTGTTGTATATACTGTACCTAATAAAGGTTACTGAACACTATAAAAACCTTTTTCGTGGCCTTCCTTTTCCGATGTTCCCTTTTTACCCCCCCCCCCCCCCCCATTCGAAAATCCTGTAGCCGCCCATGAAAACATAATTATTTGACTGTTAGATGTTTTGAATATCTGATTTTACAAGTCTAAAATGGATTGTACCTTCTAGGTTAGAAGTCTTATTTAAAATGTAGGGAGTAATTTGTTTTTAGCTCGAACGACTCGAAGTGTCATGATTCTTTTCACTTGGCGTCGGTCATTTGCCGTAAACATTTCAGTCTCCCCCAAAACGACTAGGAAGGTATGTTTATAAGATGGTTCTTCAGACTTGAAGTTTTGGTCTGATCAATATTCCCCATGGCCATGCATTCTAATTGGCTGTAATTCAAAAACAGTCTCGCAAACAGCTTGGCAGATTGATTTAAAATACAAACTTAGTTGGTCCTCTACAAATTTGAGTTTTTGTGTTCATCAAACATCCAAAATGGATGCCACGAAGAAACACGGCTTAACATAGGTTTGGTTAATTGATTGGATGTCTGCTTTACGTCAAGCGAGCAGTATTTCAGCTAATATTCTGGACGGGAACACGTTTAACAATAAATCAATGGAAAAAGGGTGGGATGGGACGTGGGGGAAAACAACTTCGACTTCCACTGGAAAAGTGCGGGTATTGGGAAGGGTTGGAGAATTTAGCCTTTTGTAGCGGCTGCAATGAGCATACTCGTTTTCGAAATCTTCAAAAGGGGTCTTTATCCTGCAAGGAGCGTGGCACTATACAAAAGCGTTGCCCACTACTTTTTGCTTTCCATTTTCCGTAATATGACCCGACAACCTCAACGAGAGGGTCACCTCTATCCGCCACCTGTGTACGCGCCGGGCTGCTCTGTCAGTCGAGTACTTGGAACCCTCCCAGTCTGGTCCCAGAGCTGTCGTACAGTTGTCATTGGAGCAAAGAGCAGGAGAAAATCCCCAATATTCGGTAGAGTTTAACATGTGACCTACGAGAAAAACGTAGTCTCTCTGAAATTGTTCCACACGATTCAGCTCAACTGCAGAAATGAAGATTGGATACTTGTCTCGGGGAGTTTCAAGCAAAATTGGAAATTCAATTTGGCTGCCCGTGAAAACATGAGTTCTGACTGGCCGAACTTCAAATTCTTCTCACAAACCGCTTGGCAGATTTGATTTGAGATACTTCAGAAATGTACCTTTTGACATTTTGTTGTGTTGAATTAATAAGCTTTATTTAAAAGTCGGCAAAATAAGTTACTGAAATAACATGAGCCCAAATTACTGAAATAACATAAGCCCTGCATATCTTTTAAAACCGACATACATACATGTCACAGAATAACATTAAAGCATAGCAATGGAAAATTATCTGATAATATACGACTCGAAGAACAAGCACATTAACGTCGAGCAAGACGTAAAAATCAAACATTTGACAAGCACAAAAATAAAAGCATAAAAATTTAAAACCATACATAAAAATCAAACGTCAGACGGGCACTTTTGGAAGCTCGTACATAAAGCATACAAATTTTAAATAAGATAAAAATTAAAAAAAAAAACAAGCACATATGGATGTAGGCCGAATTTTAACTACCACTATAATCCGAATTTAGTTTTGTGATTTATAAAAAAAAAAGCGAGGGTACGATATTCGTTCTATTATGGATGCACAGTGTAAAAGCATAAAAATTTGAAAAACGATACATAAAATTTAAACACTAGGTCATGCATTCCAAGGACTGATGAGAAGTTTAAATGACATGCCAAACAGTTGCAAATTTTGCCACTCCAAAATATCGAAATAAGTTAAAACATGTAATTTTTCGAAAATCTGGTAAGGAATTCCAGATTTTTTTTTCGTATCTTGTATTTACAGGTGAATTTACCTGTAATAAATTAGATTTTTCCATTGAATCAGATTTGATAATACAAATATTACCCATTTAATATGGTAAAAGTTTCTATTGCTATATATATACTCTTATGTATTTTACTCTTCTAAAATATGCATAATTGGAATTTTTGCTTTTTCAAGTAAATCATCACACGAGGAATCATAATAAAAACATATAGAACTCGAAACAATTTCTTAGATTGTTTCTATTCTCTTGGTTTTATCTTGTGAAGAGAAGTGTCGATATTAATGGACAGAACGTAAAAAAGAGCAATAAATGAAGCCTAATCAAGCTTGCTCAAATGTTTACCGGTACAACAGGATACACAAGAAAAATTAAATATAATAAACTTTCATATCTCAGTAAATTATATTAACTTTAAATTTAGTTGTCCTTTAATCAGGAGGGGTAAAAATATCATGATTTCATTTATATCACCTAAACACTTCGTGTAAATGTAATAAAAGTTCAATTTCAGGTCACAATTTTATTGATAATAAAGTTAGGAAGAAATTATGAAATAGTAAAAAATGTACAGCTGACAGTTTTGCACACAGTTTGTCTACACCCGTTGCCCTTTTACGTTAAATTGATTAATGATCTTATATACCACATTTGCATTTGTAGCTTCTAGCAAAACTACCTTTATCGAAATTCATTTGCTTGCTTGTATTCAGACTTACGGTGGCTTTCTTTGTCAAAAATTTTATCCAATTTCTGTTGCAACATTAACAAAATATTGATTAAATAGATCTGCATCCTCACAAGTCAGGGTTTCTGTGTCCACACGAACCCCTGACAAACTTAGCTAGGAAATTCCCGGGCTAGAAGTCACTATTTTGATTGGCTACATCGTACCTTAATGTAGCCAATCAAAAGCTCGCTTTCATTCACGACTTGGTAAGGGGATATCCCGATGTCGATTGTAAATAAACCACACGGATGTGTTGCGTAGACCATGTGAAAATCAGTGTATTTTGTACAGTAGTGTTAATAGTTTGTTATTACCGCGTTATTATTTAGTTACGTTACGTTTTCTTCACACTCCAGAATGAGTAAGAATGACTACTGCCAAACACTTGCTTCTTTCAAGCAATTTCATTAGTTGATATTTTAAAGGATTGACGTCATACGAAAATCTTCTAGCCCGGGAATTTCCTAGCTAAGTTTGTCAGGGGTTCGTGTGGACACAGAAACCCTGACTTGTGAGGATGATAGATCTGTAACATGTTCATCTTTCGTTACAATTTCTTTAAAAAAAAATAAATTTTACTCTTTTTATTAGAGCTTTTTAAAGAAAAATATGGTTTTATAGTATTACAAAGGTCAGTAGAGTTATACCTTTCTTGCAAATATTTATTTTAAGACTTTTTCTTAAAGCTTAGTTACTTAATTTCTTCTTTTTCTATATTCTCCACAAGTTTTGAAACTTTCTATTGTTTAAGTATTTTGTATAATGCATATTTTTGTTGTCAAAAATGACATACGTTATTTACGGGGGATAGGGCAAGAGGAGGTTCATTAACAGGTTAACATTTTATTTTTTCCCCAAAGCAGATAACCCTAAATTAAAAACAAACATGAAATAACAGATAACAACAATTTACATGAGAAAACAGAAAACAGTGAATTCAAAAATAGAACTTCAAATCTTTCTGGATTAGTTTGCATCTTATATACTTTAAGCCAATTCATAAGTTCTACGTGCAGAATCTGTTTGTAAAGCAGAGATCAACTCATCATAATTTGGACCACAAAAAGATAATCGTCCTCGGCATATTTATAAAGGGATCGATGTTTAACAAATTAAAATATATCATTGATAAAAACAGCAGGGTTAAATGGCAGGGGTCCCAATATAGATCCTTGGGGTACCCCCTTTTTGGATATCAATATCAGCCAAACTGCTAAGAATGTTGTTATTTTTAATTTGTTGTTTTCGATTTGTAAGATATGATTAAAAGGGGGAAACTGAATATGGCAAACCACCATACGCCGACAATTTGTCTAACACAATTGCATCGAACAGACAGTCAAAAACCTTAGACAGATCTATAAGATTAGCGGCAAGATATAGATTTGTGTCCAATGCAGAGCGCCAATCTTCAATAAGTCTTAGCAGGGTAACTAGAATAATCGTAATAAAGCCAAACAACGGCATATTTTATAAGTATAAATTTTATAAATTTTATCAGCGACAAGACTGACATGTAATTAAATATAACCTATAAAGTCTTTAGTGTTACGTCAAACTGCTCGGAATCACCGACTAAAATACAATTGATTAAATAAAATGTGGTCTTATTTAGGTTATTTATACAAAATAAAACAAATACGCCGTTTTCAAAATACGTAGTTCGATATATGTATCTGTATCGAGTGATTTTAAGAGCAGTTTAATAATATTCATTCAAAATAATTTTTTATTGATAAATATTGATAATTCATCGGTAAATTGTTATGAAGTTAAACTATTTCAAATACCAGTTTTAATAGTAAAAGTAGTTTATGTAGCACTATTTTTGAATTACATGGTAGTTATGATTTTAAAATATTTTGTACTGTAGGTAGATGATGTACACGAATTAATTGTATATTTGGTTATACAAGGATCGAGCCTTTGCAAAATTGTAAGGTAAGGTTGTGTATTTATGCGTACTTGTATTTTATTATACATTAATGTTATCTATTTTGCACATTGTCTTGTAACATTGTGACATGCGCAGTTAATTTCGTAACTAACATAATGTAACTATCTAGCGCATTTATGTATTTGCTCTAGAAATACGGAATATAACACGATAAATATCGCAACATGGTTGCAAAATGTTTAGAAATCATTTTGGGGGAAATTGCTAGAAACTTGCTTTAAATATACTATTTTTACGAATATATAACAACTCGCCCCACTCTCGAGTCGCCACTCATTTAATAACGATCGACTCGCCGCACATATGTCAAATATTTAAATTTATAATATAAATTTATATATCTCATACTTTATAATATAAATAAATATATTGATTAAAAAATTTTAAATTTTCGAATATTTTACTGCTAGGTGTTTTAATTTGTGGTGGATCCTCTTGAGATTAAAGTGAACTCGTGCTCTCTTCTTTAATTAATTACGATAATTATAATTGAATGTTTAATTGCTTATTTACAATCGGACTCAAAATTGTTATTCTTTTTCAGGGTTATTATTAATATCATTTTGTATACTGAACTAAGTAGTCCAGATGGAATTTTAAACCCATGTATTTGTGAAAAAATAAAACTGTTGAACTTTATTTAGCTTGGTTTTTTGATCGATTCAGTTTATTTCCACAAAACTAACTTCTCTCTAACATCTTCTGTGTATAGTATCAATACAGTAGCCCGTTATTGTTTTATATTATATAGATGGTTTTGTGGTAGTTATTTTAGTTTAGTGACTGTTTCTGATTGGCCAATATTCTCAACCTCCTTTTCATTTCCCACCATTGTGAGAGGACAGCGTGACAAGAAACTGAGCAGAAAATGTCTGGAAGAAACGACGATGCTGGGTAAAAGGGGAATCGAAACAAGAAGAAACTTCTGTTAACTTATTTGTTGGAAAATGGCATTATTTGTATTTTGTCAACAAAAGGTATACAGACTTCACTTCTGATTCCTTTCATACTAAACGCACTGCGCACATGCACGACACAAAATACTTCCTCCGTTAGTCAGTACCATGCGACACATAATTTTAGAAAATATGTGTTTGTCGTGAATCGTTATTGATCTTTTAATATAAAAGTACCAAACACTCATTCTGTCATTTGTAAATCCATTGCATTAGTCGAAAAAATTGTGAACAAAGAAGTTCGACTGTTGTGCGTCAACCCCCTTTTTTCCGTTTTCGCAGAATTTTTTTTCATTGACGGTAACGAAGCATGAACTTTTTATGAAATTATGTTTCTTGTCATTTTTCTTTCAGAAAATTCTTTGTTGGAAGCTTGAGCTGGGATACAGACCAAGGTAATTTTGTAGTGCTACCTATCACTCCTTGGGCTTGGGTTTAAAAATTTGCCAGATGTTCTGTTTTAGCTGTGTAACAGTAGCTCTTCAGGTCCATGGGCCGTTTGTTATTAGGCGTGCATAGCTACACATTTGTTCCATGTAAAAAAATGACTATAGACAATTTTACCGTGTCATTCCGACTGGATTTTGCTTCACAAAATGGAAAACTGCTACCGCGTTTGGTCGAGTTTAGGGTCCTTTAGTAGATCTTTTATTCCACTTTTTGAAAGTAACAATTATTTACCACAGTTAATCGGCTTTTTGAAATGTGGCCGTTTTTTCATTTTGCAAGATCGATTTTCCATAGGAAGTCAGCCATTTTTGTATTTTGAGGGGTCTTATGTTGTTTACAAACGTTCCTGTTTTCGTAATGTATAATGGTATTCGGACAAACCGCGCAACTTTTTCCGCCTCAACTGCAGACGACATTACCAGGGCTCGCGTTGGAGGGCGACTCGGGCGAAGAAGTCGCTTTATCGTGGTCCCACTTCGCCCTCGATCGTCTTCCAAAGCGAAGTGAAGTCGCCCTATCATTTTGTAGAATCGCCTAATGTCGCCTTTAAAATTTTATTCCCATTTTGGTAAGAATCGTCGTATTTTTGATACCGTGTCATGTTTATTTTGTTTACGCGCCACAAAGTCAACTGGTACCCGTTTAATTTGTATTAAGTATATAAAGCGTAGGTTTAAAATACGACCGAAAACCAGTTCAGTGCAAAAAACATTAAATTTTCCGGAGCGGATATGAATTTGGTACCGGAGATTGCAAATGTATTACGCTGATAGGTATGAAATGAATATTGCAATGACAGAAACGTAGTAAAAAAGTATTTTAGCAGTTACTTTAAACAAATTTAAGTGAAATATTTAAAAAAATTTAAGTGAATTTTACCATTTTACATAATACAATATGTGTCACAATGATGTAATTTTCTACTTCTACTCTAGTTCTTAGTACTTCATTATATTTCAATCAATTTGTGTACCAATGACAAAGAAACATCTATTTTAATGAACAGTTTTGTGACAGTTTATTCTTTTTTTATTGTTATGTTTAATACATGTATTTATGAAAATGTGTGAAATAAGTATACTGAATAGTGAATCAAATCTTTGATACTTTATCTTCAATAAATTAAACTGCTAAAAAAACATATAACAATAAGAATGCAAATGCCAACTCTTATTTAAAAAAAAACAATGAAAGCAGGACGCTTTCGCGACATATACCGGTAATGCAACTTCTCCCTGTTGTTCACCCACTTCTCCCTGTTCTATCCTCACTTCTCCCTGTCAACCACCCAAAAGAGAAGTGACTTCTCCCTATAATTTTGACCCAGCGTGAGCCCTGCATTACCCGAAAGATTTCGAAAAGACAACAATGGAATTTTCCTAACGTACACTTCCGTTCAAAACAAGGTCTAAATTTAGTATGGAAAATTGATCTGGCAAAATGAAAAAACGGCCGCATTTCAAAAAGCCGATTAACTGTGGAAAATAATTGTTACTTTCAAAAAGTGGAATAAAAGATATACTTAAGGACAATAAACTCGACCAAACGCGGTAGCAGTTTTCCATTTTGTGAAGCAAAATCCGGTCGGAATGACACGGTAAAATTGACTATAGTTTGTCTCATCATTTCTGTCAGTTGGAGATGTATAATGTGCAATTATGTTAAAACTGCTAATTGTAGAAGATAAAAATCATTTTCAACAAAACAATTTCAGCAAACATAGGGCAATTTCATTGGTTCTAAATTTTAATCTACCAAATGAAAATCCTGCTTGTAGCATTAGTATTGAGAATATTATTTTTGGAAAGATTGACAAATTGCTGTATCTGTTTACATGCAAACACATATTAGACAAAAAAAATGTGTGCATTCAGATTGATCGAACCTTTTTCAATTTAAATAAGAAATTGTTGCTACAGCAGTACTTGCTATGAAATAAAAATGCAGGTCTTGTAACTGTTCTCATTGCCTTTATAAATATGGTGAGGGAGTCTTTTAGGAGTCTATGGTATTTTGGGGGTCTTGTATAATTTATCCGTAAAAACAAGCTATCGTCACTATACATGCTGTCTTCTTAGTCCGAGAATCCTCTGCCGTCCAGCGCTTTTTTTGCGTGGGACATCTGAGAGCTCTATAAGCAAAACAGCGGATTTTGTGACACTGGTCTGGGTCGGCACATTTCATCGTGTCAGATTTAATTAAAACATTTTCATCCAGTTAATCTATATATAATTCGCTTCTTTAGATATTTTTCACGAGGAATATAATCATCATACATTAAATCAAGCTAATTTAAGCAATGGATTCAAGTCACATTGTTGTCACGTGACATTTTGTTCAAAATGAAAGTGAAATGTAGGAATGTAAGGGTATCGATGGAAATGAGCTTAGAAATGGACTTAAATCAGCCTGATTGAAGGTAAGATGATTATTTTCCTAGAGAAAAATATCTAAAGAAGCCAATTATATATAGATTAACAGCATGAAAATGTTTTAATTATACCCCCGCTCGACAGAGTCGGGGGTATATAGTGGTCCTCATGTCTGTCCGTTCGTCCGTCCACATTTGGTTTCCGGATGATAATTCAAAAAGTTTACATCCGCAGTCTGCACCGTTAGCCACTAGTCCGATGCCTCAGACTAGTAAAATTTAGCTTGGACTGGTGAAAATAAGCCAAATTTTTATATAGACATATAATCAAAAACCTACAAAAATTGCTGTCGGACTAGTAGTTGAATAAGTTTTTGGTGCAGACTGCATCCGATTTGAATGAAACTTTGGGATATTGTTATATATCAGGTTGGTAAGAAGCCTATTGATTTTGGGGGAAATCCGTCAAATTTCAAGGTCACAGTCCACGAAAAACGTTAGAAATTTTAACAAAAAAGTTGTTTCCGGACAATAACTCAAAAAGTGTACATCCGATTTGAATGAAACTTTGGGATATTGTCATATATCAGGTTGGTAAGAAGCCTATCGATTTTGGGGGAAATCCGTCAAATTTCAAGATCACAGTCCACGAAAAACGTTAGAAATTTTAACAAAAAAGTTGTTTCCGGACAATAACTCAACAAGTTTGAATCCGATTTGAATGAAACTTTGGGATTGTCATATATCAGGTTGGTAAGAAGCCTATCCATTTTGGGGGAAAGCCGTCAAATTTCAAGGTCACAGTCCACGAAAAACTTTAGAAATTTTAACATAAAAGTTGTTTCCGGACAATAACTCAAAAAGTTTGCATCCGATTTGAATGAAACTTTGGGATATTGTTATATATCAGGTTGGTAAAAAGCCTTTTGATTTTGGGGGAAATCCATCAAATTTCAAGGTCGCAGTCCACGAAAAACGTTAGAAATTTTCACAAAAGCGGGGGTATCAGCGATCGCTAGATCGACTTTGTCTAGTTAAATCTGACACGATGAAATGTGCCGACCCAGACCGCAAAAAATCCGCTGTTTTGCTTATGGAGAGCTCTCTGACGTCCCACGCAAAGAAAAAAAAAGCATTGGACGGCAGAGGATTCTCGGACTAGCTGTCTTCTCGAAGAGAAAAGGGCCTCTATGCATGATCTTAAATGGTACCACAGTTTCAATTGCAAGATGTTGAAATTTTTTAGACAGCCTATGGAACTACTTTAGTCAGTACGGTGATGTGTCAGATGCTGTAGTCATCATGGACAGACAGACAGGCAGGTCAAGAGGATTTGGATTTGTTACATTCAAAGATCCAAGATGTGTTGATTCAGTACTGAGAAGTTCACACACAATTGATGGGCGACAGGTAACTGCTGCCTTGGCATAATATATTTAAAACTAAGATTGATTTAAAAAAAATCTAATTTCATTGCACTCTGTGTGTCTTATGAAGGTTAACAAAAATTGAGATCATAAACCAATTATACTACAGTGTGGGAAACGATTTTATTTTCCAGCTCGCCATCCTGGCCAGTACCAAAACAATAGTACTTGCCGAATTTATGATCTACTAGCCTAAAATGGCGAGTAGGTTTTCAAAACTTACTCGAAAACACACAATATTGATAACAATGAAATAACAAAAAACAACCATGCTGAGACTGAGAGCTAGTTAGTTTTCTCTTCCTTTGAGATGAATCTGTAATTCTTTCTTTTGTTTTTGGATTGATTAAAAACTTTTCCACATTTGAGTTTAAATTTTGGCGCCCAGAGCACTTTTTGCCATAAAAAATAAGTACCGCTTTTCCGACCTTGTGCCCAATAATGAAATTGGTCTATTAAATTGATTTCTTTTAATTCCGTAATAATTTTAATTTCTAACATCATATTTCACATAGGATTAGTGAAAAATCTAGATATTTCGGTAATATAAATTTTTTTAGATGAAGAAATTAAAAAATAAAATTACGATTATGGAAATCCGCGATAGGGATCACCGCACAGTTTTTAGCACTACCTGTGTAAAAACAGGAAGTTTAAACAAGTTTATCGTAGTCAAAAATTGTGTTTTGTTTATAATTAAACTGAAGTTAATTACTCTTAAAAACGAATCAGAAACATCACGAATAACATCGTTAACGCTCGGTTATGGTCCATTTATCATCAAGTAAGCCTGGATTGTTACATTTTCTTAGAACACGTCGGAGAATTTCAGCTCGCCAAACTGACGAGAAGCGATTGATCTGAACTCGCCAAAAATCTTCTCTACTCGCATTGGGCGAGTTTGCGAGCGGTCGTTTCCCACACTGTACTATTCATGTTGATTAATGTTGCAGCATTGCAAGGATGAAATAATTGACTTGATCACATCCTCTCTATAGCTTAAATATTGTGTGCCAACATAACATCAATTAAAATATTGGATTCTAAAAAGCTGATGCCAAAAAAATTGCCAACTGCAATTTTTCGTCGCCAGTTTTGTAAAAGTGTCGCCATATTAGAAATCGCCAGATCACTATATGACATGGCGAAATTGTTTAACATTATGTGTGACATATTCTTAACGTCGGACGAAATCCAAGTTTGCTGGACTCTTAATTCAATTTTTCAAAAGTTTGGTCTCGAGCAGCCCGTACACTAATTGTATTTTAATCATTAAAATATGTGCGAGTGATTTCTTGTTGGCAGAATACCAAAATTTTACAGTAATTTATTAGAAACCTCTATTCCCGGGAATAAACATAAAACCAGAAATACTGAAAATAGAACTACGCATGTGTAAGAGTTTTCTAATTACGAAATTAAGACGGATATCCGATCCAGAAATAAATCAATGACGACGTCAGTTTTTATACCTGTATTTTATTAATTACTTTATAAAAAAAATATTACTACAAAAATATGTTTGTTTTGTTATTGTCTCGCCTGAGACTTAAGTTGCTGGAGGCGAACATATGTATGGGAATCCGGCGGCGGCGGCATAAACACTTTAGTTCTTGCTTCATATATTTGTAAGCCCAAGCCCTAGGTCCATCAAATTTGGTCCAGAGTTAGCTTATGATGAGTACTTGCCAGTCAGTCACCTGTCACCTGACCTTGACCTCAATTTCACTGTCCAGCGACTACGTTAAAGTTTTTGGGTTACGGCAGTTCCTCTGTAACCACGCATGGTAGGATGACAATATTTGGTGTATAGGTTGCTGATGACTAGTACATGGCTGTCTGGTAGTTGTCACCTGACCTTGACCTCAATTTCACGGTCCAGCGACGACGTTCAAGTTTTTGCGCAACGACAGTTCCTCTGTAACCACGCATGGTAGGATGACAATATTTTGGTATATATGTTGCTGATGACTGTCTGGTAGGTGTCACCTGACCTTGACCTCAATTTCACGGTCCAGCGACTAGGTTAAAGTTTTTAGGTTAAGACAGTTCCCCTGTACCAACGCATGGTAGGATGACAATATTCAGGGCTCACCACACTGGGCGAAGTGGGCGACAAAGTCGCCCTACTAGGACCTGAAGTCACCCTAAGGCGCCTCAAAAGCGAAGTCGAAGTCACCCGATGGTTCACAAAAGATACTTGTAAATCTGGTCCAAATACTTCACCCTGACTACCAATTTATCAGTAAATGTGTAATTCCAAAAAACCGGCAAACAATATGCGTATTTAACATATTTTCAAGCGATTTACGTCTTTCAAATGCATTACGCGCCATTTGTTTATTTACCGGATGTGACTAATTACCGGAAGTGAACAACGAAGAAAAGTAATGTACAACGCTCCATAATGAAAAATCGTAATATTTTTGATAAACAAACACTTTAAATTGGTTTCAAACTTCAGTTCTTTCAAAGAGTATTGTACTTGAACAATTGTCTTTGATAAGTATTTGAGCTTCACTTGAAAGAAACTTAATTATTGACATCATAAGTTCTGTAGATGGGTGTCCCATGAAGCAATATGGATCAGTACAACTTTGATTAATGATAAAGGTTATGTGCTGTTTGATATTGAATACCATGAATAATAATGAAAAAGAAAGAAAAAAACTGAATCTAAGTGTGTTATGGTTTAAAAACACAAGAGAAATAATCCTGGAAATTGATGTAAATAATGAAAAATGTATGTAACTACTGCGAATATAATTATTTGTACGGTCCCCCTGACTTCTCCCTAGTGTCTCCTGAAGTCTCCCTATAAGGGCCTGACTTCTCCCTGTTTGGCTGCCAGGGAGAAGTCACTTCTCCCTACTTTTTTAGAGTGTGGTGACCCCTGAATATTTGGTATATAAGTTGCTAATGAATAGTACATGACTGTCTGGTAGGTGTCACCTGACCTTGACCTCAATTTCACGGTCCATTGACTATGTCAAAGTTTTTGGGTTACGGCAGTTTCTGTGTTACCATGCATGGTATGATGACAATATTTGGTATATAGGTTGCTGCTGAATATTACATGACTGTCTGGTAGGTGTCACCTGACCTTGACCTCAATTTCACTGTCCAGTGACTACGTTAAAGTTTTTGTATTAGGACAGTTCCTCTGTAACTATGCATGGTATGGTGACAATATTTGGTATACAGGCCACTGCTGATATTTAATGCTATTTACATAATGCTTATGACGAAATTTATTGTCGTTACTAATGCGGAAGGAATGCAGGCGAGACATTTTTCTGTGTCACACTTGTTTTTATAAATTAATGAACAGCATCAATTGTTTTATTACACGTCTATTGAAATGTGATGCAGGTAAAGCTGCTTTTCATCAGACAACTTTGTTGATTCATTTATCGCCGATTTTCGTTTAATAACTCCAAATAACACATGTCACAAAAAAATTTCAATTGGCGACATTGGCGAAGCCCAGCGCAGCCCCTGTATTGATCAACAGAAAGCAACATTATAGGTCGCTTAGCTCACTTGTTAGCGTTTTCTCCTGAAATCGGATAAACTCAACTTGGTAAATGAGTTCAATGTTTACTTTTCAAGGTGACTTCTGTACACATTTTTTTCAATATCCAAATCTTGTATTCAATTTGCTTGTATATATGCTACAAACATTGGAAACAAGAGGCTCCCTTGAGCCGCAATCACTAATGTTGTTATCCATATATTTGGCGATTCAGCAACCAACAGAAAAACAAAAGACAACTTGAATTGTGAATGTACAAATAATAAAAGTAGGGCACAATTGTTAATTTCTTAATGACATTTTTTAAATTTTTATTTCAGGTTAGCGCAAAACCTTGCAACAGTCGTTAAACATGAAGTGCAATATGACCACGGAAGAACAGGAAAGGATGGGACCAGAACAGTCCATATTATTGAACTTTTTTTACTATTTTAATGCACGACTGTGAAAGTAATCTCCATCCTTAAATGTGCTTTGATGTTATAAATGTACACTAGAACATTGAAATAACATTTGTGTTAACCTATCAGAACATTTTTTTTTAAATTTCAATTGCTGTTGTACATTTGGCACAGTAAACTTCTCAAAAATTTAGATGTTAATTACAGCAATGTTAAACAGCTAAAAAATAGCAGTTAGAACAAATTTTCAAATTAAATACATGTTAAACATGTGGGTATTGTCAGATTTTTTAGAAAATTGTTTTCTTTGAAATATTGTAAATAAAATTGTCACAACATGAATTCTTTCCATTGTTATAAAGTTGTTGTAAAAGCACTGGTCATTACTTGATTGTAGTGGCAGCACCTTAAAAACCTTGTATTGTCTACATGGGTTTGTATCATGGTGGATCGCTGTCTAAATACTTGTTACATTCAATCTTCTAACAAAACCAAAAAGCTAATTGATAACAAACTTATTGTTATTGGACGTGTGCAGCACCACTAGTCTGATGCCCCAATAGCCCGAGTGTCGATCATCCCATTTTTTCAAATAAACTCTCGTACCATGATAAATATTTCCTTATATCACTAAAAAAATTGTATCGATGTTGTATGTTTTGATATGCAAAAAATAAGTAATAAATGTACAATATTAGTACATTATCATAAAATATACAGTTTATTTGCATTTCTCAACTGTATTGTGGGGAGTACAAATAAACGTTATATTTTCTGACAATGTACCAATATTGTTTTTATAAAAAAAAGTGCTATTTTAGTGAATTTTTTACCCCCCCCCCCCCCCCCAATATAGTGTTCATGGTGTCCGTCTGTCTGTCCATTACACATTCTCTTATTTGCAACTCATACACCACTGAATGGAATTTAATGAAACTTGCACAGAATCTTTGTCACATAGTGCCATTTAGGAGGAGATATTTAACATTTTGATCGGAATGATATTTGGGGTTTCCTATAGAAAAACATGGACTTTGTCTTTGACCTAAAGGGGTCCCTATCTCTTATGTGCAACTCCTTACACCACTGAATAGAATTTAATGAAACTTGCACAGAATCCTTGTCACATAATGCCATTGAATAGATGTTGAACATTTTGATCGGAATGATATTTGGGGTTTCCCATAGAAAAACACGGCCGTCATTGACATAAGGGGAGACCCATTTCTTATGTGCGACTCCTCCTACACCACTAAATGGTATTTGATGAAACTTACACAGAATGTTGTCACATATTGCCATTGTGCACTAGATATTAAACATTTTGATTGGAATGACATTTGGGGTTTCCCATAGAAAAACATGGACATAATTGATACCCATCTCTTATGTTCAACTCGTTCCTACACCACTAAATGGAATTTGTTGAAACTTGCACAGAATCTATGTCACATGGTGCCATTGTGCAAGAGATATTTAACATTTTGATAGGAATGATATTTGGGTTTCCCATAGAAAAACACGGACTGTCATTGAAATAAGGGGATACCCATCTCTTATTTGCAACTTCTCCTACACCACTGAATGGAATTTGTTGAAACTTACACAGAATCTTGGTCACATATTGCCATTGTGCACTGGATATTAAACATTTTGATCAGAATATTATTGGAGGTTTCCCATAGAAAAACATGGACTTTGTCATTGACATAGGGGATGCCATTCTTTGATGGATTGGGGAGGGTTACATGTTTTATCTGCAACTTCGCCTTCACGTGTAACTAGATAAAGTTTCAATTACATAATTAAGAACACCCGAATTTCCAAAGTAATTGCGAAGCGGGGGGTATCAATGTTGAGCATTGCTCACAGGTTTTTTTACTCGGTTTTTTTTTTTTTTTGGGGGGGGGGGGGGTTAAAATGCCCCAGGAAAGATGGTAAGTGTTGTCAATTAAGCTGGAGTCGAGCACACCTTCAATGTTGACATAGTAGATGATTAACCATTTTAATATACTATATTTTACATAAACATCATCAGAGTATGTAAAAATGCACATTTATTTTTTTAAAAGTAGCTTATAGTTAATTAAAACTTTTATTCCATAAACAAAAAATATTGCTTGCACTATAAATAAGAATGTTTGGATTCACGTCCACGAAATTGAACACGCTAGTCTGCGTCCCGGCACGACAATCTGATCAGCAGTATATGGCATCGTTCCTCTCTTTTGTTTTTCCGACATGGAAACGGTCGTGGATCAAGACCTTCCCGTTGCATTGACCGGCCACTTTGTATTCTATGAATTACTGTGACGCAGAAGAAATGAATCACATTCTGGTGTGTATGGAAAGGCATGTGCTAACTGGATATTCCAACCCATGAATATTTTCTTGCATTAAACAATCCTTATGACTCGATAGATTGTAAATATTTGTAAAGCAAACCTTATGACTAAGAAGATTATAAATATTTAAAATAGGGCTAAATTGTTTTGGTTCAAGAATGTTTAGTTTTACTGAGGGGCTTTTTTCCGGCGATTAGAAATGCGCATGTCACGAGCGACCAGCAGCAGGAGAACAGTCCATCTCATTTCGCTTGCTATGGTTGAAAATGGTGAACTTCATATCCAGTGGCGTAGCTAGGTTCCGATTGCAGTAAAAACTACCCAGAACGTGTAGATTGAGTATACCTCTTCCTCTTCGCTTGTCCTTTCTTTTATATATAAAAAAATTGCCGTTTCGTTTTGTGCACGCAGGTGCGTCGCTACGCCAATGAAGAAAATTTATCGCCGATAATACCGGCGATAAATTTTCTTAAGTGTCGTAGCTACCATACCGGCGATAAATTTTCTTCAGTGTCGTAGCTACTATTTACGTAACGACGCACCTGCGTGCACCTACTGTCAAGGCCCCAGACCATGCATCTGTCGTAAGTTTTGCGTGCACTGCAATTAGAACCTAGCTACGCCACTGATTATTGGGGCCGGACCAATGTAGTGTCGGACTAATGGGGTGTCGGAATATCGGAACGACCACATTGTTGGGTTCTGATTGACTGGGTTTTAAAAATTTTCTCTCAAACCACAAATCAGATCGATTTGAAATATTGCTGAAATGTGCCAAAGATGGTCCTACAAAGTATTATATTCTTGTGCTGAGCCAAAATTTATAATGGCCACTGATATCCAGGACTTGTTCAACATGGGACCCTATAGGAAACGTACAGTTTCTACTCCAAAACTTCTACACAATTGAACGGTAGACTTTGAGTTTTTTTTTTATTCGAGGCAATTGAAAATTCAACATGGCTGTTTGGGCCATTAATGCATATGAATTGCTGCAATTGAAAATTATAACTGACAAACCGCTTGGCAGATTGATTTGTAATATTGCAGAAATGTACATTTTATGGTCCTCTATAATGTTTTTAGAGCATATTCAAAATCTAACATGGCTGCCACTATAGAACATCGTTTACATAGGATGGTATGGGAAAAACTGCTTCTATGAAACTTCCACACATTTAACCTAAATTATGTAGGAATTCAGCCTGGTTTGCTAACGTGTTCCTATTTCAAAATTTGTTTTATGACAAACCTTTAAGCCAAAAGAATATTGATATTTTAGAATAGTCTTTGTACAAAAATCGAGTTTTATACGGCTGCTTTGAAACTGTTTCAGAATATTAAAACCAAATGCTGAGATAGTTCCTGTAATTTTGAGTTCTTGTTAATGAATTAGATATTGAACATGGCCACATGCAAGATAAATCATCTCATAAACGGTTTGCAAAAAGATCGTGTCTCCTTAAAAAAAAATTGGGGGTAGATTATGCGAGTGTTTCATGCTCGCGACAGTCTAGGTAGTTTTTTTTTTTTAAAGTTGCCACAGCAACCCTGTGTGTCAGCTATTCGCATATGTCGTTGGCCATAAACTTTTCACGTTCTAATCTATAAAACCACGGGCTTCAGTAGCCGAATTGGTAAGGTAGCTCATCGGCTGTTCTCGTGGTCTGTGAACACAGGTTAGTGGTGCGAGTCATGCACATTGGGCAGGGTGCGCTCGATCGACTCCAATCCTAATTGATAAGTATTGCCAGTTTTCTTAATAAAGGTTTGAGTTTTCTCCTGGTACTCCGGCTTCATCCCCCAATGAATTTAGACGCAATGAAATAGATGGAAAATCACTGAAAGTGGCGTTAAACACTTAACTTGACAAGAACGTGTATTAAAGTTTTTAGTTTTTGGTGCTACTCAAGTATTCAACATGGTTGACAGGGCAGGTATAGCTACAATAATGTTCCTCCTTTAAAGTTTATTGTTTCTGTTTTAAACAAAGGCGTAAAATATGTTTTTATCCCACATGTGTTTTGCTCTATTACGAGTAATGGAGCTTCTTTGTAGCTCAGCCTAGTTAAAAAAAATTCAAAGGAGCTAAATTATTGTAACTAGTACCCCTGATTGGCGGTATTTCAAAACTTTTCTCGCACGTCGCTTTAGATTGTATTTGAAATATTTTAAATATTACAGAAATGGACCTTACATGGTCTTCTGCAAAGTTTGAGTTGTTTTTGCCGATCCATACTGTAAGAAATAATATAAACAGCTGCTCCAAAACTCTTAAACTCCCTTGAATAGTTATCTTACTATTTTGAGTTTTCGAGCCAATTGAAAATTGAACAAGGCTGCCAGTACCATTTTGCATTCTTATTGACTGTTTTTCAAAAATTGCTCACAAACAACTTTAAAGATTGATCTAAAATATTCAAGAAATGTACTTTAGATGGTATCTGCAAAGATTTAATTTTTTGGTGCTTCTCCTAAATCAAAAAAGGCTACTACGTATCTTATTTAAAAAAAAAACAAAATATTAGGTTGTTGCTGCTGAATGAAAATTCATCATAACGAGAGAGTCAGGTGTCAAAAGAGAGATAACTCAAGTTAAAATTTAATTACTTTTCATACATTACTCGAACTCGCCCAAATGAATATTATCGCGGGCTGAATTATTGACAGATAGCGTTATTGACGGCTAGCGGTATTGACGGCTAGAATTGCCGGCTAGCTTCACTCTGGTATACATAGAAATGCATCTTCTCAGAAACGGCCTCACTTGCGCATTTAATTTTAAAATTTGCCAAACATCATGTCTTATACGTTTTTGGTAGGTTAGGTGAGCGTTACCAGCTATGGAGAAGCACCAGTATCAATATTTAAACAAAACTCGGCAGCATTTAATGGTTCTCTACAGAATTAGAAATTTTAAATAGGGGCCCCTCAGGACTTAGCTTCAAGGGGAAATTGTTCAAATGCGTTCATTTTAACTGCAAAGCTGTTTTAAGCCATATTGTGTGCGAATCTTAATTTAGTGGTTCTGTACATTTTTTTTATTTTAGCACAAGATGGCTGCAATAACTAGACTTAATTCAATAGAGATCTAAATAATAAAATATTTTAAAATACTACTTATTTGTAGCTAATGAACCAACTGAAGCAGCAGCAATTTTCACTTGACGGTACTTTAACAAAGTTGTTTATGCAGAAATGGAAAATCAATGCCATCACATGACTATAAGTTTTATACAGGGGAAATGCTTAATTTCCTATATAAAGGCGACACAGCCTCACAGAGAACTGGTTATTAGTAGCAAAACTTGTTGCTACTTAACTGTTTACTGACATCAATAAACAAGGCAGAAAACCACATCGCTAAATGTAAGAAAGAAATACCTCGACATATTTATTGTTGTTTGATGGTGTTTAACGCCACTTTCAGCATTTTTTCAGCTTTATCATGGCGTCCAGTTTTTATTGGGGAGGAAGCCGGAGTACCCGGGAGACGTATATTTATCTTTTGTCCAATGGGATTTAAATCCGGCGATTTGAAGGCCATGGCAACACATTTATGTTATTTGGCTGAGACAGTCTATAGTTGTTGAGCTGTGTGCAGCCTAGCATTGTCCTGTTGGAATTTTCTGTCATCTGAGATCGCCTCCCACATCATCACGCTACCTCTGCCTGGTCACATGACTACACGAATCGTTCATTTCGTCGGCATAAACACGTGTTTTACCATATGCTTACCGGTATGTATCAAAAACCGCGACTCATCACTTAACCAGAATCTGCGCCATTTCCGGAATGTCCAAACCCTCGATTAACAATGTATGCACTTTTCAAATGCCATTTTTTGGTCTCCTGATTTATCACCCAGACCCCATTGCGATCGTCGGCATGAAAAATTTGAAGCATTTGGATGTTGTTGTTGTTGTTTGATGGTGTTTAACGCCACTTTCAGCAATTTTTCAGCTATATCATGGCGTCCAGTTATTATTGGGGGAGGAAGCCGGAGTACCCGGAGAAAACCCCGGACCTGCGGTAGGAAAACTGGCAATCCTTGTCATTTAAGATTGGATTCGAGTATACCCTTCCTGCAGTGAGAATCGAACCCGCAATCTCAGTGTTGACAGACCACGTGATCAATAGTAGACGAACTACCTTGACCACTCGGCCACCGAGGCCCCAAAAATAAAGTTAGAGAAATAATAAAATTCTAGTGCAAATGATGTATGGGATGGAGAAACAGAGAACGGCATAAGGTATAATAATGATAGACTAAGGGAACAAAGGAAATGGCATGGAATAAATAATATATAAACAATATCAATTTGTTCTGGAAAATGGTGTTCAAGCATTTTAGTAATAACAATAGCAAAGACAGTCGAAAGTCAGAGGACAGTTACAAATCCGGATATAGAGAAACATACACAAACAACACAAAAACAGAAAGATTGATTGATTTATTTATTGTTGTTTAACGTCCAGCAATATTTCAGCTATATTCAGGACGTAGAGTAGATTTGTGCTGCATTAATTTAGAGGAAAGGATTATTTCAAGCTATACCTTGTTGACTTAACGCTGCGTCATAGTTCTCAAATTATAACTTTGAGATTGTGTTATTTATTTTATGTTTTATTTTGAATTTTATTTAGTTTCCCATTGTTATTTAAACTAGAGGTATCCAATACACTTTAAGATGGGTAGAAAACTATTTATCTGGAAGGAAACAAAGGGTAGTCATAAATAATTCGTCATCAGAGTGGGGAATTATAAAAGCTTGTGTTCCTCAAGGGTCTATATCATCATAATCTTGGGACCTCTTTTTTGTCATCTTTATCAACGATATTGTAACTGATAGTCAGTCGACTATCAAATTATTTGCTGGCGACAACAGTCTTTACTCATTTGTAGATAGTCCCCTTGTGGCGAATGATTTGAATAGTAACAATAAATGTTTAGCTAGCTTCAACCCTCATAAAACAGAGACCATGACCATAAGCCGTATAGACTCTACAAACAAGATCATCCGGACCTTTTTACGAATGACGTCTGGTGAGTGAATTATCCTGTCACAAACATCTAAGAATATATATCTCAAATGATGGTACTGTACATGGAATAAACATATCGATTTGATGACATATAAACGTCTAAATGTCTTACGAAATTTTAAATTTATCCTCGATTGAAGAACATTTGAAACTACTTATCTAACCTATATACGTTCTTTATTAGAATATGCGGATGCAAAATGGGATCCTTATGTAAAGTTGAAATGGTACAGGTTTAGGCCGCCAGGATAGTAACCGGGGCAACCAGATTAGTCTCCCTTGTAAAACTTTATATTGAGACAAGTTTGTTGAATTTCAGAGAGCGAAGAGAATCTCAAAGATTGACTTACGTTTATAAAATTAAAATTGTTTGACCCCTTCATACCTTTCTTACCTAATGCCGGACTCTAAGTGATATACACAGCTATAACACTAGGAATAGATCCACTATTACACCGTCCTGTTCAAACTAAAACAGCACTCTATTCAAGCTAAAACGTGGCTTCAACTATACGGTCTTGGAATTTAATGCCGTATGAACGAAGCTAAGTGCGTCAGTGTCATCTTGCAAGTCTGCGCAGTGGAAGACGCAACAAAAGCCCCAATATTATTTTGTCGGGAAGAAAAATGCACAAATATTACATTCTCGATTACGAATGGAGTGTTGCTCCCTAAAACGAGACGTTCGTTGAAAATATAGTGGATTTGCCACTTTTTCATTGTGGAGAAGTTGAGACAACAATCCACTACCTATTACACTGCTCACTTTTCACTGAACAACGCCAACATTATCTTAGCAACATCGTCAACAATTTACCCGCGTTTAGACACAAAATATGTGGCTAACCTTAGCTATACAATAATGTAGCTCTTTTTTATGGACGCCAAGATAAAAAGGAGCTACATTATTGTAGCGAGGCTCACCAGACCTCTCATATGAAGAAAATGTTGACTTCTTTTTGACATTTCAAAAATATATACATAGTACTAATCGATTCGATTTAAACCTCATCATTGCACTAAAGATTTATCAGTGTTTTCCAGTACTTACATTTAAAAAAATATATAACTACTGTTATAAAATATACAGGTTTATTTGTTTATGCTGTAACTTAGTTTGATTTTTGAGTATTATTGCTGTAACTATGGTATCTTCTAAACTAGCCGTGGCACAGAAATATCGAACTGTAATATAGGTTTAATTAGGAGTGACATGTCCCGTTAGTATAGACTGTCCCTGATAAAACATTTTTTTTATAATTTTATCTATATTTAATATTGTCTATAATATTAAAAAATAATAAAGGTAAAAAATGGTAATCACATCGGAATCGGTGCATATTATACAAAGGAAGTTTTATAAATCTAATACATAAATAACATGATAAGATAGTGAAATTTGAAACATTTTATTTCATGAGGCATGATTATAGTACATTGTATTAACCTAATTTTGACTTCTTACCTGTGTTGCCTCCCTTTTAACTGGTCGCCATCTTGCACGCACAGATAAAAAAAAATGCCGATGCCTAGGGAAAGAAATACACCAAGGAATGACCGAAGCGAAAGAAATGATAAGAATGATCGAAATGAGGCTGGGTAGTGATATATATATAAATTGCGTCTAAACCTTTATGTATATAAACTTGCAGTTTCCTTTTACCACGATTTTATTGTCAGGAATAAAACTTCCCTTTCTATCCGTTTCAAATATTTTTACCACAGTATGAAATAGGTATAATCCAGACGTAAACATGTCAATTTTTGAATTTTTTCTATCGAGACGTTCTAGCCCAAAAAGCAATCGTTAATTAGCTACATTTCCAGCCTTAGAAGTTAGATTTGTCCTGCCATACAACAAATAATGCTGACGATGTCAGATTTTATCCAGTCCACCACAAAATACTGCAATAAACATTCTAATGGTTAGTTAAATTAGAAATAAAATGTTCCATGTACTTTTACAATCAATTATAATTGCAGAGTTGGCATGTAATTGGAATTAGTCCAAAATCATCAGTTGTCCAATGCTTTTTTTAGGGTGATGGGAGCATATGGCGTCATAACATAAATTAAGCTGAAGGGGTCATTGTCGACCTGGGTACTATATCAGCGTACCCACGGTACGTTTATAATTCTAAAAAGTACCCTGATAAATAAGTTTCATATAAACGTACCCAGGATATAAGAAGCGGCTGCAATCGTACCATGTTCTCGTTCTACTGACTTTAAAATTTCAGGGTTAATAAAGCGAAGTGTTGAAAATCAGACAGTACAACAAGCTCACAGCAAATTTTAGAGTCAGTAGAACGAGAACAGGGTACGATTGCAGCCGCTTCTTATATCCTGGGTACGTTTATATGAAACTAATTTATCAGGGTTCTTTTTAGAATTATAAACGTACCCTGGGTACGCTGATATAGTACCCAGATCGACAATGACCCCTTCAGCATAAATTAAGCAAAACAGCAGATTTTTGGACATGGTTTTAGGCTGGCATATTTTATTATCATTCTATATTACAAGAAATCTTCATCTGGTAAACTATAAATAATATGCTTCTTTAGAATATAAAAAAAAATGGTCTTACTTGTCAGTCAATCTCATTTAACCCCATTTTGACTCTTTTTTTCCATCACAACCACTACTTTCCAAAATTGTACTTTAAAAAATGAGGTTGTGCTGGAATTGAGTTTAGAAGGGATTTAAAAGCAATTAACTGAACTTGAGATGAAATTTAATGAAATGATGAACAATATATTGTGATGTAGCACAATATATCATTTAAAACTGACGTTGTAGAATGGTAACGGACTTGTCAGGTTTTTTTCTCTGTTTAACGGACTAATCGGGTTAAGCAAATGACTGTTCGTGCCAATAAACATGAAGTAACTCAGAAAAATGAGTTCAAATGATAACAAGAAGGGTAAGTTTTATTAAAAACCATACTCATGGAATACGTAATTGATCTGTGACAACTCCTAAAAAATGTTACGTCGATGTACCTTGTTATTTCACAAAGTAAAAAACAAATAGAAAAATCAAGAAAAGCAAACATGAATTTCTATCATTCATCGTCGAACTGATATAAATAATAACTTTTTATGTTTAGAGATGTCCTGTTTTAGTTAAAAATACATTAAACAAAGCTCTAGCAATTAAAATTGAACAATAATAATTTGCTTAACCCAGATTAGTCCGTTAAACAGAAAAAAAAACGTGATGAGTCCGTTACCATTCTACACCATGTACTATTCAATACACATCGCTACTGAATACACAGGTATTTGAAAGAGTGATGTTTTGTGTGTTTGTATTCTCATAAATTTTATTTCTTACCTTTGGAATATTTTCAGGAAAGTGTTTATTGGTGGTTTAAGTTGGGACACAGATCAAGGTAATTTTTTTATTACAATATTATCACATACATATAACAACTTCTGGCTATGATCAGTTTTGTATAGACCCTAATTCTCAGACTAGATTAGTGCTAATGTACTTAATAATTGGCTGGTAAGTTTATTTGATTTCCGAAATGATTTGACTGGTTAAATGTGTCTTTCATTGTGATAAACTTAGATTTAATTTGTGAAATTAGCCAAATTTTTTGTACAAATCTTCTCAATTGAAAAATGTCTAGAATTGGGAGAAATGTTAAAAATCCTAATTCATGATGGATGCTCGAGTTTCTGAAAAATGTTAAACCTTTTCTTGTTCTATGCATATAAATTTCAGTCTTGACAATTCAGTCTCATATGCTATAGTTTCACAAATGGCAGTTCATATTTTATCGGTTTCATTAGATTCTCCACAGGTGACAATTACGTTTTAATTGGTGTTAATTTAAGTAAATATTGGCAAATAAGCTGTGGTTGCAGAAGTCAAAACCAGGAATTTTGATACAGAGACAAAACCTTCATTCAATTAAAAAGTTGACATTTTAAATAAAGAATTTATGATCCATACAAAATATATTGGACATAAATATTCCCAAATTTTAAAATATTGTAGAATTCAATTAGATAAGGCCAAACAAAAAAATATGTGTGTTTCCGGTTACATAGAATTATAAATAGGTAGGTAGGTTTTTTTTTTTGTTTTTTTTTAAATTTTTTTTTTTTTTTTTAATCGTGAATGGTGTTGGTTAAATTAGTAATTTAAATCTTGACCTTTATCTTTTATACCTTTGTAGGTGTAAAGCTTGTAAGTTTCAAGAATTTACCATAAAGCCTTTAAAAGTCTAGACTAATACAGCCATTAAATGAGCTATCAATATCGTTACAAGCGTTAATATGTATACATTTTACCGCCATGTTGGGGCGGAAGTATGAAAATAGAACTAAAACCCGGAAGTTTTCCGGTTCGAAGTAACCTCCGTTAAAAACGCAAAAAAAAACTTTAGGGTCGGCGTCAAAAAAATAGGTAGGGTCGGGTAACCGGAAACACACATATTTTTTTGTTTGGCCTAATCAGTATACACTGGAAGTACGATCGGAAATAAAAAAGTCTTCATTGTGATAGTTGTCAGTTCAGCCTTTCTGTTTAATTTTGTAATTGGTTGTATAGTTTTCTAAAAAAGGGAGAGAGAGGGGGGGTAGGAAGAATAACTAGTCGTTGTCCACACCTGCATTACTTGCACATTCAGTCCCAAGATGAGCCAGACAAGACTTGAGTCTTTTTCAATGGGGAAACATCACAGTGTTCAATCTAGAATTTAAAGGGGGTCATGATGGCCCCAATAACTTACCATAGAATTTATAACTAGGGGTCAATAAAACCAATATAGAGACATGACAACCAGACAAAAAGTGAAGGCTTATGATTCAGTTTGCTAAAACAAAATCCCTTCACTACCGGTTGCTGTAATTTTAGAACGTCCACTTCAACGAGTGTTAATGTGCCTCGTTAAAGTGGACATTCTAAAATTACAGCAACCGGTACTCACCGTCACGGCGGTAGTGAAGGGATTTCTTTTATTAGTTTTTGTGCAGATGGAACATGGCATGTGTTGTCTAACTTTATCAAAATTAAGCCAATCTTTATATATTTAATATCAGATAACCATCCATCCTGAAATTTTTGTGTGACACTGATAGGATTAGCATGATTAGATGTTGACTGAGAGCTTGATGCAGTCCGCGGCGCAGATTGTTCTGTTTCAGCTGTGACCTCAGGGGTCACCACACTATAAAAAAGTAGGGAGAAGTGACTTCTCCCTGGCAGCCAAACAGGGAGAAGTCAGGCCCTGATAGGGAGACTTCAGAAGACACTAGGGAGAAGTCAGGGGGACCGTACAAATAATTTATTTCGCAATAGTTAAATACAATTTTCATTATTTACGTCAATTTCCATGAATATTTCTTGTGTTTAAAAACCGTAACACACTTAGATTCAGTTTTTTCTTTCTTTTTCATTATTATTCATGGTATGCAATATCAAAAAGCACATAACCTTTATCATTATTCAAAGTTGTACTGATCCAAATTGCTTCATGGGACACCCATCTACAGAACTTATCATGATGTCAATAATTACTATACATCTTTATTCTTTCAAGTGCAGCTCATATATTTATCAAAGAAAATTGTTAAAGTACTATACTCTTTGAAAGGACTGAAGTTTGAAACCAATTAAAAGTGTTTGTTTATAAAATATTACGATTTTTCCTTATGGCCCGTTGTACATTAGTCTTCTTCGTTGTTCACTTCCGGTAATTAGTCACATCCGGTAAATAAACAAATGGCGCGTAATACATTTGAAAGACGTAAATCGTTTGAAAATATGTTAAATACGCATATTGTTTGCCGTTTTTATACCCCCGCTCGACAGAGTCGGGGGTATATAGTGGTCCTCATGTCCGCCCGTCCGTCTGTCCGTCCGTCCGTCTGTTCGTCCGTCAACATTTGGTTTCCGGATGATAATTCAAAAAATTTACATCCGATTTGAATGAAACTTTGGGATATTGTTATATATCAGGTTGGTAAGAAGCCTATCGATTTTGGGGGAAATCCGTCAAATTTCAAGGTCACAGTCCACGAAAAACGTTAGAAATTTAAACAAAAAAGTTGTTTCCGGACAATAACTCAAAAAGTTTGCATCCGATTTGAATGAAACTTTGGGATATTGTCATATATCAGGTTGGTAAGAAGCCTATCGATTTTGGGGGAAATCTGTCAAATTTCAAGGTCACAGTCCACGAAAAACGTTAGAAATTTTAACATAAAAGTTGTTTCCGGACAATAACTCAAAAAGTTTGCATCCGATTTGAATGAAACTTTGGGATATTGTCATATATCAGGTTGGTAAGAAGCCTATCGATTTTGGGGGAAATCCGTCAAATTTCAAGGTCACAGTCCACGAAAAACGTTAGAAATTTTAACATAAAAGTTGTTTCCGGACAATAACTCAAAAAGTTTGCATCCGATTTGAATGAAACTTTGGGATATTGTTATATATCAGGTTGGTAAAAAGCCTTTTGATTTTGGGGGAAATCAATCAAATTTCAAGGTTGCAGTCCCCGAAAAACGTTAGAAATTTTTACAAAAAAGTTGATTCCGGATGATAACTCAGAAAGTTTGCATGTGATTTGAATGAAACTTTGGGATATTGTTATATATCAGGTTGGTAAGAAGCCTATCGATTTTGGGGGAAATCTGTGAAATTTCAAGGTCACACTCCACGAAAAATGTTAGAAATTTATACAAAAAGTTGTTTCCGGAAAATAACTCAAAAAGTTTTCATCCGATTTTAATGAAACTGTAAAATATTCTTATATATTTTGTTGGTAAGAAGCCTATTGATTTTGGTGGAAATCCATCCAATTTCAAGGTCACAATCCACGAAAAACGTTAGAAATTTTCACAAAAGCGGGGGTATCAGCGATCGCCAGATCGACTTTGTCTAGTTTTTATTGGAATTACACATTAACTGATACATTGGTAGTCAGGGTGAAGTATTTGGACCAGATTTACAAGTATCTTATGTGACCATCGGGCGACTTGAGGGAAATGACAAGGCGACTTCGACTTCGCTTTTGAGGCGCCTTAGGGCGACTTCAGGTCCTAGTAGGGCGACTTTGTCGCCGACTTCGCCCAGTGTGGTGAGCCCTGGACCTGTTTCAGCTTCCTTGTTCGCATTCTCTGTCGGTGCGGTAGCCAATTCATTTTGATTTTCATTCGTTCTTGCTCGTTTATCTCCAATGAGAGTTAAATATGAATAAATACGCTTCATCTTGAAGCATGAACAACACGTTACATATAAAAAATCGATAATATATTGTCTACGTGATTTAGACGCTTGCTAAATTGTAATTTACATGATAAAAATCGTATTTAGGACCGATAATACAGTTAAATTTCGGGTATATTTTAAAGGGACTTTCTCAAAGCTGTTGACTATGGGGAATTTCTCAAAGCAATGAAAAATTAAGTTGCGGCGGTGATGACCCAGGAGGTTTTTGAAGCGCGTCAATTCAACAAAAAATGCGGGAATGGCGCGCTTAAAATTGAACACTGCATCAGCATGTTTTAAGAAATGATTACAGAAGACTGACAAACTCGACCAATATCAATAAAGAATAGAAAGACATTAAATATAAGCCATATAATTTAACTAACTTAAAAAGACACTGATTGGCTCAGAATAACTGATTAACATAACTTGACTTTAATAAATGAGATGTCTTGCTATCTAGACTATGCAAAAAATTTGATTGCCAAGGGTGACCCCCTTAAATCAGAACAGTAAGCAGGGAGACAATACATACTATTGTCACATAATCTGCGACAAACACATGCATGTTGACAATTCTGGATGTCTACCTCTTTAGAGGGCCAAAATTTTAAATGGTATCTTTTTATTAAACGACATTTACAGGATTGGTAATTGAAGAAAATGGTTGTATGCAGGCGCTTAGCTTGACTCGTGGCAATTTCTTGGGACACAAAAGTGTTGAGTCCAGTACTCACCATAAAAAATCTCACTGTATCACTGTAGAACAAGATTAAATGTTTCCATGCAAGTTACATTTCTAAGTTTATTATGGTTCGATATTTAACCAGTTAAATCAGAAGCTGATGTTTGCAGCTCATGCTATGGTTTAAAAAAATCAACACGACATAATAAAGATGGGGCTTTTATAATTTGCTATTGGTTCTTATTGTAGTTGGTTATTGTAATACTTTTTTCCCTTGAATTTAACAGGCACACATGACCATTTTTGCAATATTTTACAATTGTTTTTAATTTAGAGCATACATAGATACTCATCGATCAAAGGAAAAAATTGGACTGATGTTACAATGTTAAAAAGAATCTTGTTATGTTTGTACTGTGAGACCTGTACCAGACTTTTATGAAAAAAATGTTCATTGACTACCTATAGGCAATACAATTTTAAATAATTAAAACTTACCTTTTTGCTATGATATTAAAAAATAACCAACACAATCCTATTTTCCAGTTAAGATTACAAAAGATCGTAATATGTTTGATAATTATTTGTGAAAATTGTTTTTTATATTATTGTTATTTTCTATATTTTGACAGATAGCCTGTTGACTTATTTTAGTCAATTTGGAGAAGTATGTGATTGTGTTGTGATGAAAAATCCACAAACTGGCAAATCAAGAGGGTTTGGTTTTGTAACATTCAAAGATCCTAACTGTGTTGATACTGTCTTGTCGACACAACATACAATAGATGGCAGACAGGTTAGAGTTTACCACATGTTTAAATGCACCAACCCACATTGGGATATTCTGTAGGGTCAATGTCATCAAATCATTTGTAAATTCTTAAATGGATTGTTGGTTTTAGGTTTTTTGCAACAATTTTAAGCTAAATCATGGCATCCAGATTTTATTTTTGGAAGGAGCTCAAATATCAGGTCACATTAATCTTTTTGTGAACAAAATGCAGTAAAGTTAAAAAAATCATTAATATATGGAGTTTATACGTTTAAAAAGAAATACATCATAATAAATTGTTATTACCACTTCAATTGTCTTGTCTGAATTACTACATATTTAACATAATGCTATGATGAAGGCCAAAAAGTTCTATTACACAAACAAATAAAAAAAATGTGTGCATGCAAATTGTGGAAATCAACAGGATTGCATGATCTCAATGCAAATTTGTTCCCCGATTAAACATTACCAATAATCGTACCCTCTCTCTTTTTTTTTTGGTGAAGGTACGAATTAAGTCCCATTACTCGTAATGTAGCAGAGTCGGAGTTAATCACTCCCACACTTTGATGTCCAAAAGAAGTTGCATATACAATCAGACATGGTCCATCTGGATATCTTTCTACACAGGGCTCGCGTTGGAGAGCGACTCGGACGAAGAAGTCGCCTTATCGTGGTCCCACTTCGCTGTCGATCATCTTCAAAAGCGAAGTGAAGTTGCCCTTTCATTTTGTAGAATCGCCTAATGTCGCCTTTCAAATTTTATTCCCATTTTGGTAAGAAATCTTTATATTTTTGTCTCGCCTGCGACGAAAGTCGCTGGAGGCGAGACATATGTATGGGAATCGGCGGCGGCGGCGTAAACACTTGACATCTTGCTTCATATCTTTGTAAGCCCAAGCCCTAGGTCCATCAAATTTGGTCCAGAGGTAGCTTATGATGAGTACTTGCCAGTCAGTCACCTGTCACCTGACCTTGACCTCAATTTCACGGTCCAGCAACTACGTTAAAGTTTTTGGGTTACGACAGTTCCTCTGTAACTACGCATGGTAGGATGACAATATTTGGTGTATAGGTTGCTGATGACTAGTACATGACTGTCTGGTAGGTGTCACCTGACCTTGACCTCAATTTCACGGTCCAGCGACTACGTTAAAGTTTTTGGGTTACGACAGTTCCTCTGTAACCACGCATGGTAGGATGACAATATTTGGTATATAGGTTGCTGATGACTAGTACATGACTGTCTGGTAGGTGTCACCTGACCTTGACCTCAATTTCACGGTCCAGCGACTACGTTAAAGTTTTTGGGTTACGACAGTTCCTCTGTAACTACACATGGTAGGATGACAATATTTGGTATATAGGTTGCTGATGAATAGTACATGACTGTCTGGTAGGTGCCATTTGACCTTGACCTCAATTTCACGGTCCAGTGACTACGTTAAAGTTTTTAGGTTACTGCTGTTCCCCTGTAACCAAGCATGGTAGGATGACAATATTTGGTATATAGGTTGCTGATGACTAGTACATGACTGTCTGGTAGGTGTCACCTGACCTTGACCTCAATTTCACGGTCCAGCGACTACGTTAAAGTTTTTGGGTTACGACAGTTCCTCTGTAACTACACATGGTAGGATGACAATATTTGGTATATAGGTTGCTGATGAATAGTACATGACTGTCTGGTAGGTGCCATTTGACCTTGACCTCAATTTCACGGTCCAGTGACTACGTTAAAGTTTTTAGGTTACTGCTGTTCCCCTGTAACCAAGCATGGTAGGATGACAATATTTGGTATACAGGTTGCTGATGAATGGTAAATGATTGTCTGGTAGGTGTCACCTGACCTTGACCTCAATTTAACGGTTCAGCGACTACTTAAAGTTTTTGTATTAGGACAGTTCCTCTGTAACTATGCATAGTGTGGTGACAATAAATGGTATACAGGCCGCTGCTCATAATTAATGCTATTTACGTAATGCTTATGACGAAATTAATTTTCGTTACTGATGCGGAATTCAGGCGAGACGTTTTTCTGTGTCCACACTTGTTGATACAGCGTCATGTTTATTATGTTTATGCCCCAAAGTTGAACTGGTACCCTTTTAATTTTTATTTGGTATATTAAGGGTACGTTAACAATATAACCGAAAACCAGTTCAGAGCACAAGAATTTGTGAAAATTTCCAGAGCGGATATGAATTTGTTGCCGGAAATTGCAAATATACTACGCTGATAGTGGTGAAATGCGTTTGCAATGATACACGTAGTAAAAATAGTATTTTGGCAGTTACTTCAAACAAATTTAAGTTAAATATGTTTAAATACTTTTAATGGTGAATTTTACAATTTTACATTATACATGTATAGTATGTGTCACAATGATGTAATTTTCTTCTTCTAGTACTAATTATAAATCAATCAAACTGTGTATCAATGACAAAGAAACATTTATTTTAATGAACAGTTTTGTGACAGTTGATTCTTTTTTTATTGTTATGTTTAATACATGTATTTTTGAAAATGTGTGAAATAAGTATACTGAATAGTTAATCAAATCTTTGATACTTTATCCTCAATAAATTAAACTGCTAAAAAAACATAATGAAAATGCAAATGCCAACACTAATTTAAAAAAAAAACAAAGTAAACAGGACCCATTCGCGACATATACTGCAACTTCTCCCTGTTCTATCCTCACTTCTCCCTGTCAGCCACCCAAAAGAGAAGTGACTTCTCCCTATAATTTCGACCCAGCGTGAGCCCTGCTAGTGTCGACATTTTTGTATCGGTTTCGTGTTTAAAATCGATCATTATTGATACGTTATGATAGTTATTGTGGTTTTAATTAACCTGCTGTGCGTTGTGTATTAATTGACACTCTTGTCTCATTTTAATTGCGTTTACTACATGAAAAACTTTGGGAAACCTGAAAATAAATGGTGTGTTGCATCTTGGGTAATACATATGTAAATTACTGGATTCTTACTACGGAATGGTTGTGATAGTATGCAAATTAGCATGTTTATAACAAAATTAGGTCACATTATCCATATACAGAAAATGATCAACATAGCTTTTTCCACGTGCATCTTCAAAGACGAAAAAAGAAATTTCTTCAATAAAGATCGTTTCCCGTTAATTTTGCATTGTCTAAAGCTTTAATAAGGTAAAGAAGATGAATAATATGTTTGAATTTGTTATAAATAGACTGAAGTTAGAATTTTTTTATTTGCTACATTACAGCAATAGGACTGAATTCTACCGTTAATCCAACAAGTCACAAAACTAACTTCGGATTATAATGGCAGTAAAATTTGGCCTATATTTCATTGTGCAGGAATAAACAGAATTTATGATCCCCTGATCAAATGTTCAGTGGTAAACATTTATATTACAACAATATTGCAATATTACTATCTTATTAAATTAAACCTTCAGTCTTTGTTTTTTTATTAGGTGGATGCTAAAGCTTGTAATCCAAAGGGAGCACAAAAGGTAAGATGTTAATTACCTATTATATTACCTATTATAAGTCCCTTTTTCCAATGAGAATTGATAAATGTGTCAACTTTTATTAGAAAGAAATAATCATTTCAACTAAGATATTTTATTGTGGGAGGCCTTGTATGTCTTTTTTTTGGCAGAATATTGAAATACTGCTACTTTTATGTTTTCTTGACGCATACTGTCTGCATTAGACATGTTTTTAAGTAACGAGTTAGATTTTCAGTATTGTTTAAAATACACAGAATAAAGAAAGAGAAATAAACATTAGTAAGGAGAATTTTAGCCATTATATTTGATATTTTATGAAAAAATGTTGCATGGTACAGCTGTATATGGTATATATTTCATTTATTACCTGTTTAGCATATGATATAAATCAGAGGTTTTTCTATATTGTTGTTACCACCTTTACTCAGAAGTTTTGATCCTAAATTTATTAATTTTGTTATGTTTTTCTGTGAATCGAACGGGAGCAATTTAAAAAATTGTTTCATGTTTTTCTTGATATTGTACTTGATTTTCTATGTTTTATTTTTGGTTATTTTACTTTTTGAAAATTATTTTAACACTATTGAAAACTTTCATTTAAAATCAAGTTGATAAACATTGAAATGGTGATTATCAATGTACATGTGGGAAAATCTCTGATAATAAATCACCTTAATAGTTTCCTTTTGTGAAACGGCTTTCAGTCATTTCAACAGGCACAACGGCCAAACAAAAATCTGGACAATCATCCCAAGATATTTATGGGTGGACTGCCAAATGTGGACTCGGAATACTTGACAAATTATTTCAGCAAATATGGCAAGGTCAGTATAACTAACCAATTGTATGATGTTTTGCATCCACTTAAACAAAATTGTTAGTTTTTTTTTACTACTAGAGTAACATGCAAAAGGTTATTATGTGTTAAACTTAACAGTTATACAAATCAGAGCAGAAATTCTCTTGTTAGAGGTTACAGGCTAATGCAAAGATTGGGATACTTTTTTGATGGGATTAGTGTCCTATGTTTACAAAAAGAAGTAAAATTTATGGGAATATAATTAATTTTATACGTTATGAAAACCCTATGCTATACATTATATAGTTCCAAGGCAGAAAGTAGAATTATAGGAAGATGTCATTGTCTTTCTGAGACCAAAAGGGAGAATTTGTGATATAATAGAGAGTAGAGGGACAACATGGAAAACTTGTATTGTGTGCCTTTCATTTAAGCACTTTAAAATTATTATATTCAGCATCATCGAAAGACCAGAACAGAAAAGGTTGCATTCACTATACTAAATGCCAAACCCCCTTGGAAAAATTTGTTTGCTTGCATTTTTTTATTATTCTATATTTTACCCTTTTATTACGAGAATTCAGTAGAAAAAATCTAGAAATGACAACCTGTCTATGTTTTATCATATGCCTAATTATTTAGTTGGTAAATATCGTCCTTGACTTTTGCTAAGGGAATTTTTCATAATAAGTCAGCCATTTTTGTTTCTAAAGGGAACTTACGACGTTTACAAATTTTCTTCTGCTTTCGTGACATTCAATGGTATTTGGACAAACCGCGAGACTCTTCCTGCCTTAACTGCAGATGACATCATTCAAATAATTTCAAGTAGACAACAATCGATTGTTCCTAAAGTACACTTCCGTTCTAATTGAGGTCAAATTTTAGTATGGAAAATTGCCCTTTCAAAATTTAAAAACTGCCAGATTTCAAAACGCTGAATATCTCAAGAAAATTATTGTTGATTTCAAAATGTACTCTTCTTGATCTACAAAAGGAGCATAAGCTGAACCATATGCCGTAAGCAATTTTCATTTTTCACGCAAAAAAAACCTCTCCAGAATACGTCAGAACTAACTAAATAAGTTTTCTCTTTGTTTTAATTATATGTTTTTATGACATATTTCCATAAATATCCAACATTACAATAAAAAAAATCAACTGTTGGAAAACTGTACAGTACAACAAATGTTTCCTTATTATAATAGTCAGAGAATCCTCTACTATTGATCACTGATGTGTCAATACTAGGGTTGAGATTAGGAGTCAGACTTCTGCAAGGTTTGCTCGACTCCAACCTTTATTGACAAGGACTGACAGTATACATGGTTATGGTCAGGGGTTCTTAGGGTTCATTTTTTTCTACCCCAATAAAAACTGGTCATCCTGATGTGGCTGGAAATTGCTATTCATGGCATAGAACACCTCCCAAACAAACAAAAGAAGTTGGTATCACTAAAATCTGTTGTTAACATTGTTTTTGACAGGTATTGGATGTTAATGTGATGGTGGACCCAGTAACCAAAAAGTCTAGAGGTATGTTTAAATTGGAATAAAAAGAAATCATATTCTTTCTCCTCCTGTTTTGAAAAAGGGGCAGAACTTTTTTTAATATTAGTCAGTATTTTTTATCCTATTCATTTGCATTTTTTAAACCAGTAATGTTCTTATGGACATATGTTTTCATATTGCATTGCAATAAATTTCTATATCTTTTAGTTGGAATTTTCAAAAAGAGCCTTATCCAATTTTTTTTTCAAATTTAAATAGAGATATTTTCTGTTTATTTATTTTAAGTTTAAAACATGCATGGTAATATTTTCAGTTTTTCTCATGCATCTTATTCATATTTTGATCGGACGTTTTTTGGAAGTGTTTAAACTTATTGGGTCATAAAATAAAAATAATTAGGTAGCTGGTTTAACTTCATTAAAATTACACATTGTAATTAAAGCCTTTACATGCATATTCAATCATGATAGTTCAATGGAATGAATAATCGTACCCTCGCTTTTTTTATGGGCGAGGGTACAAATCAAGTCCCATTACTCGTAATGTAGCAGAGCTGAAGTGAATCAGTCCCTTCACTCTGATGTCTAAAAGAAGTTGCATATACAATCAGCCATGGTCAATCTTGATATCTTTTTACAGTGTCAACATTTTTATCAGTTTCGTGTTTAAGATCGATCATTATTGATACCTGATTGATAGTTATTACCGTTTTTAAAAAGCCACTGTGTGTTGTTTATTAATTGACATTCGTATCTCTGTTTATTTATGTTTACTACGTGAAAAACAGAGAGAAACCCGAAACTGAATGGCGTGTTGCATCTTGTGAAGGCATATGTAAATTACTGGATTCTGACTACAGAATGGTTGTTACAGTATGCAAATTAGCAAGATTATACTAAAATTAGGTCACATTATCCATATACGGAAAAATGATCAACGTAGCATTTTCCATGTGCATCTTCAAAGACAAAAAAGAAATTTCTTCAATAAAGATGGTTTCCCGTTAGTCTCTCAATGTCTTAAGATTTTATAAGAAGATGAATATTATGTTTGAATTTGTATAAATAGGCCAAAGTTAGAATTTTTTATTTGCTACATTACAATCAATAGGACTAAATTAATCCGACAAATCGCAAAAATAACTTCAGATTAAAATGGCATTCAAATTCGGCCTAGATATTCAAATATACAAAATACAGTAGATCTTTGCTGACTCACTGTAATCTCAGCTGTGCATCTTTTAAGACTACTCTATAGGTATCTAGCTCTAAGTTGCCAAAGGAATGCAGACATCATTGCATATCAACTAGAACTGTCAAATCAGTTAAAGCAAATAACTGGTTATGGTGATTCAAATTGGAAATCACAAAGATGTTTATATTATTGCACGCAATGACTATCATCAAATGCATTTTGGGAAAAACTTGGTCATGATTCCAGTTTTCACTACCTGTGTTAAAAAGTGATGACAAAGCAATTATTTTTTATCTGGTACAACATTTAGAGGTGCAACTGCTAAATTTAAAGTTACATTATTTATCAATGAAATTACAGTCATTGCTAAACCAAGAGAATAGAGTGATATTGCGAATCACTAGTTATTTTTAAGAAACCTTGATAAATGTCTATGCATAGGATTTACCAAACAAACAAGTTATTTAATTTATATACAGCAGTAATGTGCAGTTTTTGCACAGTATTAGAAGTTAATTTGTAACAGAATTTTATCTTTAGTGATAGTTTTTTAAGTTAACTTAGTTACAGTAAAAATGTTAGATCTACATGTTATATATAGCAAATCATAGACAGTGTACAAATGGTACAGTAACATGACATTTTTCTTCGATAGGTAAATTTTTCATAATGTTTTCTAATAATAGAAGACAATTTGTTGGAGTAGAATTTTTCAGCACAATGGAGGATTACATTTTCTGCCTTTCTTCTAGAGTCCTAAATTAGTCTGTAACATTATTGATGTTGAGAAATAAGTGTTAACATAAGACCAACAAGAATATGTCATATTTCATGTCATGAGACCTAAAACCTGCAGCAAATTCTTGTATAGTTAGTTGTGTCATTGGCAAACAATTTTATTTATTTAGTCATATGCAGATCATGTGGTGTCTTGAGGTTGGTATAAATGAATTTAAAAAACATTAAATGCAATTCTACCATAAGAATTTCCCTTACTTAAAAAAATTTTTTGCAGGCCTCTAGAATTATTAAGTGTAATAAGATTATGTATTATATATGTATACTTATTTATGTTAGGATTTGGATTTTTGACATTTGAGACAGAAGATGCGGTAGATTCAGTGTGCAGTGAGCACTATGTTGTCATCAGTAATAAGAAGGTTACAATTTTATTTTAATTGCAAATTACAGTTTTGTCACTGTCTTTCACTATGGTTATGTGTCGCCATTTTGATTTAGGCATCCTTATGTCATGAATGATCATTTTAAAATAGATTAAGCCAAAAATGGTTAAATCTTTTGTAAAAATTAAAGAAAAAAAACAGTTATTTTTTAAAAAGCATAGTTTCGTTTGAGATTATCTCATCCAAAAAGTATGTTGAAAGGTTGCCTTTAATTATTTTCTAATCATCATACGGTGTACAACTGACATTTTGAAAGACTAGCAAAGAACTGTAGTTTCTTCCTAACTATTTGACAATATTTGACCTTTAGATCTGACCTTTATAAGTTATTGTTTGGCTTTCACAGGAGGATTATCATGTGTGGTTACATATTATATCTGTTTGTTCTGATTAAGTAGTATTTAAATATAATGGACAATTGTGTGTTAGAAATAACATTTAGTAATTATAAGTTTGTTTTAGAAACTTTCTGTATCTTTAACCTAATGTATCAAGCTCTTCACAAATTACAATTTAAAAGTTGTAGCATATTGTTGCGATTTTAAGAATTGGTATTTACATATATCAATACAATTTAGACACTGCTTTGTTGGAATATTTAACGTTGCACCAAACCTCATACATTCATTATTTTCATTGTCATCAGACCTTGTGCTAGTTCTCTTTTTAAATTAGATTTTAGATTTATTGTGTCTCAAATCATGTCAGCATTTTTGGGCTAAATGGTGCAAAGTAAGTTCATATTTCTGGTTGGATACATTATTAGTAGATATTAGTAATATTCAGTATATGAAAGTATTATAAGATGAAATTTTAAATAAATACATGTGTTAGATACTATGGTAATATCCATATCCTTATGATCCAAGAAGGTCTATTTAGAATGTTAAATTTTTGTCACATTTAATAATACATAAATATTGGCTATTCCAATACTATAGAAGAAGAATAGTTTTGTGTGTGAAAACATGCAGTGTTAAGCATATGATAATCATATTAAAAGCTGGTAAGTATAATGTAGACTTGCTTACTTGGGCTTGCCAAGTCAGATCTGAAAGGTTAAGTATTGTAATTGAATTTAAATGAAAGTATCTATCAATTTTTTTTTATTCTAAAAATTTTAAATCTTAAGCCAATAAAGGCAATTAATTGCTACAAATACATGAAAACTATTATCCTGATAGATACTTTCTTACATAATGTATGGGTACACATACTGTCTAAATATTATCCTGGCTATGATGTATTTAGACAGGAATGAAAGAATTTGATGTATAAAACAATGTAGACCATGTCTTTGGAGGCTTGTATGTAAAAATGATAATATGTACTCTAAATATGCTTTATTCTTATTAAGAGAATAAAGTAGAAATCTTTTGATAATGGCATGCTAATGATATTTCTAAAGTTTCAAAAGGTCTATTTATACATCTCATTCTCATTGCATAGCTTAATTTCTCTGCAGCCATCTGTCGTAGATATTTTCACCCCCAGAATGATAAGAGTGAATCATATTTACCTTTTGTATCCAATTATAAAAATCTCATTCTGCAAATTTTGATCCAAGGTTAATTTTTTGTTTTTCTTTCATGAAAAAGGAATTTTTTTAGGAACATTCATTATTTTGTTATTTAATTATAAAATATATATATAATAAGTTTGATTTAGACAGGTTTACATGTATACCACAAAAAAAAAATCCTCATCATAACATTTTCATAAATGATGGTAAAGTTTTAAATTTAACTTTGTTGCAAAAAGATATGAATTTGTAAAGTACAGATTAAAGTCATGCATGTAAATATAAAATTGGATACAGATAAACGTAATATAAATTCACAGATTTTTATCAAGACAAAGCAGATCTCATTAGCTTACATGTACAAATCAGAACTTCTGTCTTGTGAACAATGTATTAGTTACTTAAATGTAGTTGTGATGGTTGATGAATAATTTGTGAATAATATTTTATCAGGACAGGACGAAAAAGGGTAGAATATAAGTTTGTTGTAGCATTTTTTTATTTGATGAAATGTCTTTTGTGGTACTATTTAACTAGTATTTTAATAGGAAGTATTATCATATTATATATTCCCAGCTGCATGAGTACTTTGCCAAAAAATTGAGCTTCTTAAAAAGAGTATTACATGTACAAATTACTTCTGTAGACTGTTGGTTTTGTAATGTTATCTTTGCAAAACCTTTAAAATCATGCAAACAATAACAACAGCAGTCTTTGTAAAGACATACACAATGTACTCATCTCATATATGATATTATTTGCACATTGGTCTGGTCTGTATACTGTCATCAATGAAGGATCAGCATAGAGTAAATTTCAAACTAAAATAATTCCGTATATTTTTTTTGCTAAATATTTTGAGAATAATTTTTTTTTATATCTTACATTGGTTTTACCATACAACACATGAAAATAAGTTAAAATATCAACATAAATTTACACAGGGAATAAAATGGACACAGCCAAAATAGTGCAACGTATCTAACCATACTTAAGAAGACAAATGCAGTTTTTTACCTATTTGCATGGTTTGTGTGGTGCTGTACTAGCTAACATATGGGTAGTCTTGTATTCATATTTTATATCTTGCTATGGATTGTTATAAAAATTAAGTGAATGTCCCAACCCATGTTTAAATGAGTACTAAATGAATTATGATGTGATGACTCAAAGATATCAGTTATTTATGGTTGATGTCAAATTAAAACAGTTTACGATAAAAAATTAATTATGTTATATATAGGTAAGTATTGTAGAGACAACCCTTTTCCAGAGCTTTTGAGAACTGAAAACACAAACTATTACATCTTTAAACAGAAAGCACAATGTGGAGTGTTAAATGACATGTTGTTGTTATGGATTTATGTATATTCTCCATTTTTCGAATCCTATAAACAAGAGACTACATGATACAATTAAATCAGTTAAGAGTTAGTTTTTGTTTTGATACCTAATAACTTGACATAAGGGTCAGGCAATACAGAGAGAGATATCAAGATCTGGTTGGCTGAAATCAACATTTGGCCAAACTTGTACAACATTTATTGAGTCAGACATTCATAAATGTTTCCTGCTCGCTGGACGTAAAGCAGACATCCAATCAATCAATCATAAATGTTTCCATAATTCATCTCGTGGCACTGCTGAGCAAATATGAATGCTGAAACTTAGTTTTAATTGTGTATATCAAGAAATCCATCATGCAAAAATTGAAGTACATTCAATGCTTTTAATGGTGTTTATAATTACTGTACTGTACCTAGCTACCTGGTATATCAAGATTGAATTTTTAAGTTCAGTTCATTTAAATATGGTCTTATTGATTCTGTATATTTCACTTTGAATAGAACATTCTAAACGTGAATTTTCACATAATTTCATGTTTTAGTTTTGTTTGGGTCATTTTTGAAAGTATTAGGAAAATTACATGAATGTTTAACAATATGATAGTAAATTAGTGTTATAAATTCCACCATAGTTTTAGAAGTTATGTTACAGAGTTTGATGGAAAGTAAAATCCTCAGCATGTACATATACAATAGATCAATAATTTTGAGCATGTAACCTTCACCATTGTTTCTTGATGCCTCTATTATAAGCAGCATTATGATGAGTATTTAATGCTTATATGTCTGATAAAGTGAATAGTCTCTCTGCAGGTAGATAACTGTAAAGTGTATAATGTGTAGCACTTAACAAAGTGTTGAACAAAGTATTTATAAGTATGCTTGGTGTCACTGTACAGTTACATGCTTGGCCATTGGCATTGGTAAACAAGACAATAAATATTGTATTTAACCATAATGTGATTCAGGAAGAAACAGAATCCATACTTGTTTTATCCATAAACGTGTGCAAATACTGTAAGGAATTGTTTTGTTCTACCTCATTTAAAATTGTTTGGAACTTAATGAACAATGTATATTGGACTGGAACACTTTGATGCATCTACTCATCACTTTTGTCATTTAAAATATATGTTCACTGTTAATTTCAAACATTTAGAAGTTGCCTAAATGTTTCCCAGTAAAAATTAAATAAATATATTTAGCAGTCGTGTCTAATGTGTTTTGTATGTTAATCATGTCCCCTATGTGTGATCATTACATACCGGAGATCTGCTTTGTCTGGTAAACATGTCTTATGCATGATTTTTTGTTTAACAATATTTTGATGGTGATAATGTGTATTTAATTTGTGTATTACTATGAATTCGTCAATTTTTGTGGGTACCAATTTTTCTCAATTTCATTGTTAACCAAAATCATGAATTTCAAACACATTTTTTGCTGCAACATTGGTATAATATAAAATTTGATTGGACATAAAGAGGTGTGAAATCTACATTCTAATTTAAAAAAGTAATAATATTGGGTATGTTTTTCTTTTCAGTTCAAAACCTTCAAATTAAGTTCTTTTATGTCATTGTATACAAATACCTTTTCTATTAAGTATCAAATGTCAATCTATAATTTTATTATTGCAACCATTGGTTTTACTGGAATTACTTAGTTTTACCAGCTACACTTAATTTGCTACAGTAAAAGTGTTTCATTTGTTTTACGAAGAAACTAAACTGCACAATGTTGTGAAACTTATAGACATAAATTTCTCTTGAACAAGCTAGTTGTTACCCACAAATATACCTGTTACAGTAAGAGTGACATCTATTTCAGTTAATTGTAATATATATGATATTAGTTGAAGTTATAAATATTTTAAGATGTAATTACCGGTAATGAAATTTGTACTTACGATAAGATATTTATTAGTAGTCATAGAGTAAGATGATTAAATATATTTGATAAGTGGTTAATTAGGTTAATATTAAGATCTTATATAATTATAGATAAGTTATATGTTATGTTTAGCTTAAAGTTAAGGATAAATATTTCCCATTGATATTGTATTTAAGTAGTACATGTAATAAAAGCTTCATTATTCCATTAAAAGGTCATTTTGTTGATGTTTTTTCTTTATTGTGACCATTTAAATAGGTTGAATGTAAAAGGGCAGAACCAAGAAACGGAAAACAGCACCAGGAGGCTATAACTGCCATCCAACAAATGATAACTGGTGTTGGTACTCAGCCAACTCCAGAAGTTTGGCAGGAAGCAGCAACTCAATGGACCCAAGCTCAACAACAGGCCCAACAGCAACAGGGACCTCCTGGTGGATACGGTCCAAATGGAGGCTATCAGTCTGGATACCAAAGCCCTCCAGGGCAAGGACCACATGGTGGACCCCCACATTATGGTCAAGGATATCAGGGTTATGGACCCCAAGGAGGATGGGGTCAACAGCCACAAGGTAATACTCATTTCAATTTCATAATTGTGGTTTAATAAATAATAAATTGAGTTTTTTCTTTTTTATAATGATAGTGATTTTCATTTGGAAAAATAATTCATTTTCTTTTTCAAAATATGTTAAAAATTTGAACTTGTCAATGTTAGTATTCTCATGGAATCAATACAAAAGGGAATTGTAAATTGACTAGATATCAAAGTTGAATTGTTTAATATTTTGTTTTTTTTTAATTAAAAAAAATGCCTTAATTTTATGATGATTTCAGCTCAGTAGTAGTGAAGTGCATGGTGTTTGGTAGAGGCATGTCTTGTTGCTATTGTTGTATTTCTTCTTTCCTTTGAAGCTGATGAAGATCACATTTTATGTAAATGTCGTTTGGAAATGTATATCCTGAAAAAGAATCAGGTGCTGTTAGTAGCTGTGAAATGGAATCAGTTTTGCATGTTCTTTGAGTTGAATTTAGTTTTACTCTTGGTCTTGTTGGTTTACAAATTGATCGGTTGTAATTTGCATGATTGTTGTTTCTGGAATTTCCACTAAATTTTAGAGATGGCATTATTAGTGATGGCTTGTTTCCTATTGTACAGTACTGCATGCAGCAGAGTTGTTTTTTCTAGCTTGCATGGCTGTTGTCACTTTTTGAGAAGTTTCAAACATTTGATGTTATGTTTTTAGGGGGATGGCCACATCCAAGTCCTCCAATGGCAGTTCCTGCCCAACCTCCTGTTCAAAGTAATGTTGGTAGGTCAGATAGTTGTTTGATTGCCTCTGTGCATTGTTTTTAACTCCAAAGTTTTGTCAGTTTGGATTGTGTTTTGTCAGTTCGGATTGTGTTTTGTCAGCAAACTGTGATGGTTTTTTCTACCTTAGTCTTAATTTAAGTCTTGATTCAAGGAAATTGGTTGAATGCTGCAGTTCAGTTTTATACATTAATGACTAATGATAAAAGTCTTGTAATAGTAATAGCCATTGTGTGATTTATTCTCAAGTCTGCTGTGGTTTCCTAGACCATTACAAGGTATTTTATGTGGTGCCATCTGTTGTTAGCCCTGCTTTTAATTATCAAATTACATGTAACATTTTATCAAATTTATTTATTTAAAATAGTCAACTGCAATCTAGATAATACATATGATCTTTTTATATAATGCAGCTGTCTATGTAGACGAGCTAATAATGATGTTAATCTATGATTCTTTTATGGGCAGTAGGTCTGACTTTGTGTTTATGATCCATAGAGACAAGACCACAAATTTCTGTTAAACCTGATGCAATGGATATTATATTTACCGGTACTTCAAGTTCATGTTTAACAGTGTACTCTCCTTTTACATGTTTATTTAAACCCAGTTTTTAATTTATGAAACTTTATCAAGGAAAGTAGAGCTAAGCATCAATGAAAACTATATACACTTTTTTTAGTGGCATGTCTATTGTAAAATCTGAAGGCATAATAACTTGAATACTTTTGACATCTGTATTTTCTATTAATTATAAGAATTTGTTTTTTTCGTTATGGTTTGCCAAGTACTGTATATTACAAAATAGCAATGTTTAAGTTTTTGATTTAATCAAAAATAATTTTTAATTTAGGGTACCAGGGAGGATACCAACAGCCTTATCAGCAAGGTCCACAAGGAAATCCATATGGGTCATGGCCAGCTACAGCACCAGGTCCTGGGCATGCCCCACAGGGAGGACAGCCTGCTCCAGGACAGCCAGGTCAGCCCCCTTATGGTGGTGGATATGGACAACCACCAGCAGGTGCCCCAGCCTCTCAGGGCTACTCAGCCCCTGGTGGACAAGCACCACACCCAACATCTCCACAGACAGGAGCACCACCAAGACATTATGGTGATTATAGTGAGTTTATTTGTGATTCAGGAGAGTTGGGCCCTGTTGGAATTCATATACAACAGTGTTGATAGTGGTTGAGGTCCAATTCATTCTTATTATACCCCCTGCTTGAAAAGCGTGGGGTATATAGTGGTCATGGCGTCCGTCCGTCCGTTACACTTTCTCTTATTTGCAACTCCTCCTACACCACTGAATGGAATTTGATGAAACTTACAAAGAATCCTTGGCACATAGTGCCATTGTGCAGGAGATATTTAACATTTTGATCAGAATGATATTTGGGGTTTCCCATAGAAAAACATGGACTTTGTCATTGACTTAAGGGGATACCCATCTCTTATGTGCAATTCCTCCTACACCACTGAATGGAATTTGATGAAACTTACATAGAATCCTTGTCACATAGTGCCATTGTGCAGGAGATATTTAGGATTTTGATCAGAATAATATTTGGGGTTTCCCATAGAAAAACATGGACTTTGTCATTGACCTAAGGGGATACCCATCTCTTATGTGCAACTCCTCCTACACCACTGAATGGAATTTGATGAAACTTAGACAGAATCCTTGTCACATAGTGCCTTTGTGCAGGAGATATTTAACATTTTGATCGGAATGATATTTTTGGTTTCCCATAGAATAACATGGACATTGTCATTGACATAAGGGGATACCACTCTCTTATGTGTAACTCCTCATACACCACTGAATGGAATTTGATTAAACTGAAAAAGAATCTTTGTCACATAGCGCCATTGTGCACCTGATATTTAACATTTTGATCGGATTGATTTTGATTTTGATTGTGCACATTTGGGTATTCCCACAGAAAACAATGGACATTGCTATATTTTGAGGTGGGGGAGGGATGGGGGTTCCCCTGTTTTATCAGCAACTCTTCCTACACTAGATTAAGTTTCAAGTTCATAAGTAAGAACATGTGCATTTTTGAAGAAATCATGAAGCCGGGGGTGTCAATGGTGAGCATTGCTCACAGTTTTTTGTCTCGCCTGCGACGAAGGTCGCTGGAGGCGAGACATATGTATGGGAATCCGGCGGTGGCGGCGTAAACACTTGACATCTTGCTTCATATCTTTGTAAGCCCAAGCCCTAGGTCCATCAAATTTGGTCCAGAGGTAGCTTATGATGAGTACTTGCCAGTCAGTCACCTGTCACCTGACCTTGACCTCAATTTCACGGTCCAGCGACTACGTTAAAGTTTCTGGGTTACGACAGTTCCTCTGTAACTACGCATGGTAGGATGACAATATTTGGTGTATATGTTGCTGATGACTAGTACATGACTGTCTGGTAGGTGTCACCTGACCTTGACCTCAATTTCACAGTCCAGTGACTACGTTAAAGTTTTTGGGTTACGACAGTTCCTGTGTAACTACGCATGGTAGGATGACAATATTTGGTGTATAGGTTGCTGATGAATAGTACTTGACTGTCTGGTAGGTGTCACCTGACCTTGACCTCAATTTCGTGGTCCAGCGACTACGTTAATGTTTTTGGGTTATGACAGTTCCTCTGTAACTACACTTGGTAGGATGACAATATTTGGTGTATAGGTTGCTGATGACTAGTTCATGACTGTCTGGTAGGTGTCACCTGACCTTGACCTCAATTTCATAGTCCAGCGACTACGTTAAAGTTTTTGGGTTACAATAGTTCCTCTGTAACTATGCATGGTAGGATGACAATATTTGGTATATAGGTTGCTGATGAATAGTACATGACTGTCTGGTAGGTGTCACCTGGCCTTGACCTCAATTTCACAGTCCAGCGACTACATTAAAGTTTTTGGGTTACAATAGTTCCTCTGTAACTATGCATGGTAGGATGACAATATTTGGTGTATAGGTTGCTGATGACTAGTACATGACTGTCTGGTAGGTGTCACCTGACCTTGACCTCAATTTCACGGTCCAGCGACTATGTTAAAGTTTTTAGGTTACGACAGTTCCTCTGTAACTACACATGGTAGGAAGACAATATTTGGTGTATAGGTTGCTGATGACTAGTACATGACTGTCTGGTAGGTGTCACCTGACCTTGACCTCAATTTCATGGTCCAGCGACTACGTTAAAGTTTTTGGGCTACGATAGTTCCTCTGTAACTACGCATGGTAGGATGATATTTGGTATATAGGTTGCTGATGAATAGTACATGACTATCTGGTAGGTTACACCTGACCTTGACCTCAATTTCACGGTCCAGTGACTACGTTAAAGTTTTTGGGTTATGGCTGTTCCCCTGTAACTATGCAGGGTATGGTGACAATATTTTGTATACAGGCCGCTGCTGATATTTAATGCTATTTACATAATGCTTATGACGAAATTTATTTTCGTTACTGATGCGGAATGCAGGCGAGACGTTTTTCTGTGTCCACACTTGTTTTTTACTCTAGTTTAGAGCTACCATTGTATGAAAATTGTGCTTTCCCTTATTAGGTTTTATACCTTAAAGTTTCACACTCTTTGTATATTGGGGAATTTAGTGTTGTAATCATATAAAGAGGAAAAGAGGTTCATGCCTTTTCAGTTCAGTTGATACTTTACTTATAGGCTCTCCACAAGCAGGACAGCCAGCTGCTGCCCCTGGTGCACCAGGTTACAGTGGTTATGGATCTTACGGACCCCAGACACCAGGTGCTGATCCCTATTCCCAGCCACAATCCGGGGCACAACCCCAACATGGTGGAGCTCCAGGTAATTTATAAAGTTGTTTAAATCATGACTTTTGTCTAAATTTAAATAAGAATTTTTACATTTTAAACATAAGGTTTTTCAATCATCACAAATGCCCATTCTGAGTAAACAAGTTGGCTTCTAACTTTGAATTTTGATGATCCCTTGAATGGATATGTTATCTTCTATGCAAGAAACATGTGAAGCAAAGCAGCATTAATTGTCAACAAATGATTATGCTTTCAGTGAAGTGTTGTGTATTGTGTATATATTAAATGTTTTTGTGAATCATTATGGGGTGAATCAATATGTTATAATTGATCACACATGTTTGACACTATTTTAGGGTATGGTCATCCTGCTGGAGGCCCCGCTGCTGATCCAGGACAACCTAAACCTTCTGACTATGGAGGATATGGCTCATATGGTAATTAAATAATTATTGAATCATATATATATTTCTATTGAAAGGTTAAAACAAATACCAATTCAGGAGATTAGGATTACCAGAAACAATGAACCAAGTGATGATAAATTTATGCCGTTTGTAGTTGCCCACAATTCTTGCAATACAAATATATTCGATATTGCCTGCTCAAATCTAACAAAAATAGCGCAATGCGACAAATTAAAGAATCTCATAAACAGAGAAACTACATTATCAAGTATGCGACAACTACGAAACTTTAAACTTTTTTTTACACATGCAAAGTTTGACATTTAATGCAGTTGACATACTTTTTCCGTCTGTAAATGTAATAACAATACTAGGTGCGGAACATGATTATATATACACAAGATCAGAATTGATTACCACAGACAGAATAAAAATATATACATATCAGAAAATGACCTGTAGAGTATAAATTTGATGTATTATATTCAATTTAGTAACTGCTGATGAAAAGAGATCTACTTGGGTCAGACTGGAAATGCCCTTATTACTGCATGATTTACCACTGTATCAAATTAGTTTTGTTTGTTAGTTGGAATGATACACCACTTTCTGCAAGTTGTCAGCTGTATTCTAAGTTTTTGTTGGGTGAGAGAGCGATCTTCACCTCCGATGAAGGAAGCTGTCAAAGTAATAGGGATACAATACAATTTTCAGATTTTTTCATGTGAATTTTTTCTTTATGTACAGGCACCTGTTACTTCAACAATTCTAACAAAATAAGGTCATGATAAAACTGAGTGTTGTGTGCTTAATAAGGTTTATACATAAATTCACAGCTGTTGAAATATAAGTAACTTTGTTATCAGTTTTAATTTACCAATGCAGATCACATAACACTATAGAGATCTTGTGAATCACACACCAGAAAACAAAATGAAATAGAAATACATTACATTTAAATTTCTTGTTAAAAAGTAGCAAACATAATTCTTGACTACTCAAAAGCCACCAACATGTATAAAATAAGCAGGTATAATTAGTTAAAAAGTTTTGTTTCTTTTTTTTGCTTTAAATATTTTATTTACAGGTGGTTATGGGGATGCAGGGGGATATGGTGCACCTGCTCAACCTGCCCCTGGATATGCCCCACAAGGTGACAACCCCCATGGAGGCTATGGTGGACCACCAGGAGGTGGATATCAGAGATCGGGACCCCCATCATCAGGGCCCTCATATCATCCGTACAGACGGTGATTTCACAATTGCTGCATTTTCTGAAAGTTTTACAAATATATTTTTTCAAGTCTGTATCAGGCTTTTATTATTGTAAAGAGTGGGAGGATTCTGAATATTTTCCAGAGGAAGACATATTTATTGTTTTAATGACAAAGTGTTTTCATGTGTTAGCAGTACAGATAATCAGAAATCTACTGCTTTTAGCATTTTAATAATAGAAGTTTGAAAATCAGTATATGTCGTTTTATGTAGATTTAATGCTGGTTTATAAATTTACAGTTATCATGGTTTCTTAGATCTTAATGCACAAAATATCATCATTACATCCTGATTTCTTTATAAAAAAAGTCTGTTAAATAATTTATATTAACTAATGGCAGCTACTTCAATTATTTATATAACAGGTGGCACCCAAAATATTGACTAGTGTTACTTGTACATTTAAAAATACAGATGATAATTGAATTTAATGTAGAAAAAATACTAGATATAAATATAATTTTGATTTTAGTAAAGAACTAGATTTATACCATCATTCAAATCTGTTGATTCATTTTTATTTTCACCCCTAATTTAGATTTCATATTTTTGTTAATTCCATTTGTAACAAGTCATTGTTTTCTAAGGATATAATGATGTGTTGTTTGCCTTGCAAATAATGTATAAAACAATTGATGCTTTCATAATGGTACTTAACATGTAAAATTGTGTCTGTCATTCTAGACTTGTTTTATGTTTTCAATTCACATACCATAACCATAATAAAATATTTTGTTCATTTTTATGCTTTGTTATGTGTCTTAATTAAATGTATTGTTTTTTTGTTTGAATGATGTTTACTGCTACTTTCAGCAATTTTTCAGCTTTATCATTGCTCCCATTTTTTATTAAGGGAGGAAGCCTGAGTACCCATAGAAAACCCCCGTCCTTTGGCCTACAGTAAGCAGATATCTACATCTAGGACGAAATGTATGGCATTATGTACTATAAGAACATGTAAATATTAAAAAACCTATGATATGACATTTATTTATTGGATAGAAATATCTATTAAAAAAATGTTTTAAAATGGGTAAAAGTTTCTTGCTAGAGTTAAAAAAAGACTGCAATGGTATATTTTACATAGAATGGTAATTTTAAGATCCTATCCAGGATATGAGATCACATCCCATTATTCGTCATATTTAAAGTATATTTGTAAGTAGAGTATGCATTTGTCATGTTTATAAATCATATTTATTTGTAATCATGTTATATTTAAGTATATAAAATATTTTACTTAATCAAGTAATAAAAATTAATAGTTCATTCTTCCTAGAACTTTGTAAAGTGTAGTTAATAAGATAAAAAGTCCCCCCCCCCATCATGAAGAACATCATATGTAGATGTGCATGAAGAATTTTTGTCGCATCCGGATATTATTCAAGGGAGATAATTGGACTTAGACTTTCTAAATATGATATTCAGTGGGAGACCTCATAAGTGCAACTCCTAAACCGTTTGACAGATTTTGATGAAACTTACATTAAGGAAGTACATCATATGGAGATGTGCATGGAGAATTTTCGTTGCTGTCGGATATTATTCAGGGGAGATAATTGGACTTGAAAGCGAAGCAGGGGGTATCCCTTTGTGAGACAGTCCACACTTGTTATCACTTATAAACATTGGCCTATCTCAAATATCTATGTAATTAAGTTCCCTATATTTTTCAGTTAAATTGTAACTGCTGGAGTCATTAATTTAATAAATAAATTATAGGGATGTTAGTAACATGTCTTACTTGAAAGAGTAGTAAAATGAGACTACAATGATGTACATGTATTTGTTTTATTAAATAAATCTCTATACAGTGGATTCCTCCTAATTGCATACCCAATTTGTCATAGAATTAACACGTGGACCATACTGGGAGGGTTCCCAGTGTTCAACCCACAGAGTAGCCCAGCACGTCCCCGGGTGGCGGATAGGGGAGTCCCTCTCGTTGGGGGGTTGTCAGGTCATAATACGGAAAGCCTGGTCGTGGACCATTGTGGGTAAAGTGTTAGGAGAGTGCCACACTCCTTGCACGATAAAGACCCCTTTTGTAGATTTCGAAAAAGGAGTAGGCTCATTTTAGCCGCTACAGAAGGCTAAATTCCCCGACCCTACCCAGTACTTCATACTTTTCCAGTGGCAGTCAAAATTTTGTTCCCTGTGTCCCATCCCACCCTTTTTAGCTCACCTGACTCGAAGGGTCAGGTGAGCTATTGCCATCACTTGGCGTCCGTCGTCGTTAACTTTTCTTTAAAAATCTTCTCCTCCAAAACCACTGAAGGGATTGCTTTGAAACTTTCCACATATCATCAGTAAAATGTCCTCCACCAAGTTTGCACAAATCATGGCCTCAGACCAACCAACATGGCCGCCATGGCTAAAAATAGAACAGGGGGGTTAAAATACGGTTTATGGCTTATAGTTCAAAAAGTATAACAGATACAGGAAAACCAAAGAGACTTTCCTTCTTCATCATCAAAAGCTCTACAAAACACTCTATTGGGTCAAAGTTGTATGACGACTCCTTATAGGAGTTATTGCCCTTTAATTGTCGAAATTGATGATTTTTGCCTCAAAATCTTGAAAATTATTAGAACTAGAGAAAAAGTAAGCATTGCTTAATTGTTCTGCTCTATGAGGGCTACAAAATTGGCTTTAGAGTCAAGATTGTCTGATGAACCGTTTAAGAGTTATTCCCCTTGAACTGTTTTTTTTAATCGGTTTTAATTAATTTTTTTAAAATCTTCTCCTCTGAAACCACTGAAAGTACTGCTTTGAAACTTTGTACACATCATCCGTCAAATGTCCTCAACCAAGTTTGCACCAACCATGGCTGCAGATTAACCAACATGGTCGCCATGGCTAAAAATAGAATGGAAGAGGGGGGGGGGGGGGGTAAAATACAGTTTTTGGCTTATATTTAAAAAAGTGTAAAAGATACAGGAAAACCGAAGAGACATGCCTTCATCTGCATCAAAAGCTCTACGAAACACTCCATTGGGTTGAAGTTGTATAAGGACTCCTTATAGGAGTTATTGCCCTTTAATTGTCAAAATTGATTATTTTTGACATTTTTGCCTCAAAATCTTGAAAATTATTAGAACTAGAGAAAAAGTTAGCATTGCTTAATTGTTCTGCTCTATGAGGGCTACAAAAATGACTTAGGGTCAAGATTGTCTGATGAACCGTTTAGGAATTGTTCTCCTTGAACATTTTTAGCTCACCTGGCCGAAGGCCATGTGAGCTTATGCCATCACTATGCGTCCGTCGTCGTCCGTCGTCCGTCGTCGTCCGTCGTCCGTCGTCGTCCGTTAACAATTTCAAAAATCTTCTTGTCTGAAACTACTGAACCAATTTGACTGAAACTTGATAGGAATGATAAATGACATGTTGGCTACAAACGATCCTTTTAAATTGATCCTATAAAAAACATGGCCGCCATTGCTAAAAATAGAAGGGGGGGGGGTAAAACAGCAGTTATTTGCAAATAACTCAAAAACGGTGACAGATATCAAAATTCTGGTACAGGGTAAAAGTGATCAGCACGTGAAAATCTACCTACCCTGAAATTTTGAAGAAATTCCAACAAACCATGTGGGAGTTATTGCCCCTTTTCTTGATTTTTTCTGAGTTTTGCACTAATTTTGTCTTATATCTCAAGAACTATATAAAATATTGAAGTTATTTCAATTGCATATTGTTCAGCTAAGCTCTACAAAATTGTCATTGGGTTGAAAATGTCAGATGACCCCTTATAGTGGCTATGGCCTCTTAAATGCCAGAAATAGTGGTTTTACCCTTATAGATTGCGAACCGTCCGTTAACAATTTCAAAAATCTTCTTGTCTGAAACTACTGAACCAATTTGACTGAAACTTGATAGGAATTATAAATGACATGTTGGCTACAAACGATCCTCATTTTAAATTGATCCGATAAAAAACATGGCCGCCGTTGCTAAAAATAGAACAGGGGGGTAAAACAGCAGTTTTTTTTGCAAATAACTTAAAAACGTTGACAGATACCAAAATTCTGGCACAGGGTAAAAGTGATCAGCACGTCAAGATCTACCTACCCTGAAATTTTGAAGAATGTCAGATGACCCCTTATAGGGGCTATGGCCCCTTAAATTGCAGAAATAGTTTTTTTACCCTTATAGATTGTGAACGATAGAAGATAGGGAAAAGGTTTTGCTTGCTTAAATGTTCAGCTAATTGAGCTCTACAAAATTGTCCATTAGGTCGAAATTGTAAGATGACCCCTTATAGGGGTTATGGCCCTTTAATAAATGTAAACAATAGTCTAAATTTGATTGATGTAGTCGGGTGATTAATTAAATTGGTTATAGCCCCTTAAAGGTCAACAAACTGTTTTAGCTAACACGAGTAAAGGAGGTCTACTTGTGTTTACCATTACAGACAAAGTTTTAACAGTGGACTCTATAGGAATATTTTTCAAATGCCAACTTTTCTGAACTGCAAAGCTGATTCAAGCCATATTATTGTATGTGAATACTTATTGGATGGTTCCCTTAAAAGTTTATGCTTGCTCATTTGATCTAAAGTCAACAATGGCTGCAATTGTAGGAATCAATTTTACATGCAAACCTATATATAGGAAAAATGTCTGAAGCTATTGAATCAATTGAAACCAAACAGCAGGATTCATTGGATGGTCTCAAAGATCATGTTATTTATAACAGTAAAAAATTTAAAGTTACAGGACTTAGTTTGACAATATGGATATGCCATCTTCTTTGCCTATATAAATCAGGTGAGCGATACAGGCTCTAGAGAGCCTCTTGTTTTTCCATTGATTTATTGTTTGTGAACTTGTTCCCGTCCTGAATATAGCTGAAATACTGCTCGCTCGACGTAAAGCAAACATCCAATAAATCAATCAATCAATCATAGAATTAACAGAAATGAAAAAGTTTTAACAGAAATAATGAAACCAAAAGCAATTATGCAAACTAGAACAGAAGTGCAGTCAAAACGGCAAGAACGGGTTGAAACAGTAATTGCAGATATGATAAATCGGGACAGCAATTATTACACTGAAATGGAAAATGACCATAATGAACAACTATCATTTCATTGAGTACGCCATTGTACTGACCAGTCATTTTCAGAGAACGAAAGTAAATTTGTCGATTCCATAGATAAAACGGTTCTATTTATGAAAAACAAGATGATATTATTGGATGTGGTAAATAGGATAGTTTATACGAATGGTTGGCGAAAAAGGTCTCATACCATGCGAGTCTGAAAAAAATACTATGCAAAAACTTGTTTTTGAGAAAGACGAGTCAAGGACTGAAGTCCAGAATGTAATGTCTGAACAAGTTACTTAATTTAGTTATGTAAAATCAAGCCACAAGGGACAACGATAGATTATATCGATTGATCCTGTCTTCTGTAATCCAAATAGCTATGAATATGTGGCTCTAAAAACTGGACATCAGTATGTTGTGATGGTCTTCCTTCCGTCTATGATAATAAAGAAATTAAAAGAAGAGCTATCACATGTGCATTTCTTAACTGCAACAAACTATTTTAACCGCGGACCAGTATTTCATTCAGAAATTTGCAAACAATTGTAAAGATCACCACAAGACTTGGCGGCGGCTTCTTACATTTCATTTAGGAAGTCTGCAAGAACTGGTTTTGCCCTATTTGAGAGATTGCCATAACAAAAATGTGAAGCCTAGTACCAAAAGTTTCCTTACAGTGTCTTTGAGGATTTTGTGTACCTACAGATGAAGTGTGGCAAGTAGTTTGTCCTCCTAACAAGTCAGGGTTTCTGTGTCCACGAAACCCTGACAAACTTAGCTAGGAAATTCCCGGGCTAGAAAAATTTCATATATGATGTCAAAACTTCAAAATATCAACTAATGAAATTGCTTGAAAGAAGCAAGTGTTTGGCAGCAGTCATTCTTACTCTTTCTTGAGTGGGAAGAAAATGTAACGCAACTAATAAATAACGCGGTAAAAACAAATTGTGATTCCTTGGTATTGAACTAAAATCTGCATGAAATGTTTAATTAGAATGTATGATTTTATTTTCATCATTTGCATTACATTTGCATGTAAAAAAACCTATAACTGACAAATTGTGTACATGTATTTTTAAAACATGCATTTTTTCTTGGACTTTGGTTTGTAGATTGTTTTTGTTTGGCAGATTCCTTGGTGTTATTTTGATATTACCTTCATTTAATATGTTAAACTTCAAGATTCTTCTGTGGTGCCCTAACTGAAAGTGTATGAAAGAAAACGAACATATATTTTACAAGACATTAATTTGTATATTTTTAATAGTTTAAAAATCAAAAAGACATGACATATGCATTCAGTAACTTGTATTGTTTTTCTATGTATTCCTACTGAATTCCAAGAAATTTGTTTTTATCTCATTATGTAACAACATTTAATTCCTTAGACTGGGACCATACTGGGACGGTTCCCAGTGCTCAACCCACAGTGCAGCCTAGCGCGTCCCCGGGTGGCGGATAGGGGAGACCCTCTCGTTGGGGGGTTGTTAGGTCATAATACGGAAAGCCTGGTCGCGGACCATAGTGGGCAACGTGTTTGGTAGAGTGCCACGCTCCTTGCACGATAAAGATCCATTTTGTAGCCGCTACAAAAGGCTAAATTCTACGACCATACCCAATACTCCGTACTTTTCCAGTGGCAGTCAAAATTTTTTTCCCTGTGTCCCATGCATCCCACCCCTTTTTCAATTGATGTATTGTTTGTTAACTTGTTCCCGTCCTGAATATAGCTGAAATACTGCTCGCTGGACGTAAAGCAAACATCCAATCAATGAATCAATTAATTCCTTGCAAAAACACTAACCATGCGTATACTGTTGTAAGTGAAAAAATGTCTATTGCATGGCTAATGCCTGTGTTTATTTTTAATTAACCTGAGTGCTCCTAATAGTAATACAAAGAACTAATGAGACAAACCAATTTAAAGTTGCAAGACATTTTTTGACAAAAAACACTAACTATGCTTCCATTTTGTAGGTGAAAAAATCTGTGTTGCATGTGTGTCTTTGTTATTGTTTACCTTGTTTGTGTGCCTTCTGCTTATGCAACGAACCATGACACAGAAAAAATTACTACTGCATGCAAGATTAAAAAAGGAAACTAAATTTAAGACTGAAAGCCAGGTATTAAATCTTTCATTTATTAGCTCACTTGACCCGAAGGATCAGGTGGGCAATTGATATCACTTGGCATCCGTTGTCGACGTCAATCATCGTTAACTTTTCTTTTAAAATCTGTTAAAAAAAAACCGCTGAAGGGATTGCGTTGAAACACATCATCAGTGAAATGTCCCCTACTAAATTTGCACAAATCTAGGCCTTAGACCAACCAACATAGCCACCTCGGCTAAAAATATAACAGGCGTCAAAATATAGTTTTTGCCTTACAGTTCAAAAAGTATAACAGATACAGGAAAACCTCAAAAGCTCTAAAACACTCCATTGGGTCGTAGTTTTATGATGACTCCTTGTAGGAGTTATTGCCCTTTAATTTTCAAAATTGATGATTTATGCCCTATTGCCTCAAAATCTTGGAAATTAGAACTAGAGAAAAAGTTCAAATGGCTTAATTGTTCTGCTATATGAGAGCTACAAAAAATGACTGGGTTCAACATTGTCTGATGAACCGTTTAGGAGTTATTCCCCTTTAACTGCTTTTTAACCGGTTTTAATTGATTTGAAACATTTTCACCTTTGAAACCAATGAAAGGATTGTTGTGCAACTTTGTAAACATCTATCAAGTATGCACAAACCATGGTCCTGATCCTGATCCTACGGTCTGACGACACAACTGGTCACCTGGTACTGGTTAACACATTGAAAAAATTTCTCTTTACGTTGCTCTTTATGCTAGGGATGCGCAGTGTAGGGTCATGATCAGGAGTTTGTTGCAGAGGGACAGATGTCATCGAATCTGTGTGTGTTCCTGATGAAATCGGCAACAAGTGAAGTTATTGTTTGGTAGTTGTAATCTATTTTAGTGAGTAGATTCTACCTATCATCTGGTTTGGGAGGTCCAAAGTACACGAGTGGTTTACAGATGGTATCAGGGTATGCAGGTGTCTGCCCGACTGTGAAAGATCCCTTCTTTTTTGCCATTTTATGTATGTACTTTGTCTAGCTGCTTGGATGATATCCGACTTTGTGATGATGTTGTAGTTGTCATCCATTTTTTTCGCTTCTTCAGCTGCCTCCTTTGCCAGTTTGTCTGCCGCTTTATTCCCAGTGATGTTTGCATGGCCTGGGACCTACAATATTTCTGTTTCTGTTCCTTGTTTTTTTTGTAGGGTTGCAAGGTTCTCTTTGATATCTCTTATGAGGTCTGTGTAATTGGTAGATGCCCACCCTAGAGTGAGGATTCCTACTGATGTTTGATTGTCTGACAATACTTGCAACCGAATACTGGCCTGTGAGATGTGCTATGCAGTATTCCAGGGTTGCACCTATTGCAGCCAATTCACCTAATAGGATAGAGCCTCTTTTTGCCACTGGTCTTCTTAAGGAGATGGCAGGATTGCTTCCGGGATAGATCACCGCCCCAGCTCCACATGGTCCAGGGTTGCCAAGACAAGAATCGTCAGTAAATGAGATGATGGTGTTTTCATTCACAGCGACTAGACCTTTTACCATTTCTAGGCATTCGGCTTGTTGTTCTACCGACCTACTCTTTGAGCTGCCAAGTCTACTCCAGTAGGAGGTGGTTTGCCTTGATAAACTTTTGCTGCCTGGTTGGAATGTAAATTCTGGTTCAATTAAGTCTATTGTAACTCCTGTCTCTGTATACATTTCGGTTGCTTGTGACAGCGCCTTTCCAAATGGTTTTTGAAATTGCTCAAAACCTTCATCATTCTTGTATTTTTCAAACTGTTGTCTTATAGGTTCTTTGATGTTGTTTGATTGTATCTTTGCCATTTTTCTAATTGCCATCTGTTCTATCCTTAGATCTATTGGTACTACTCTACCTTCCACTTCCATTGCTACCCTGCTAGCTGTTCCGGGTAGTCCTAAGCAAATGGACAGTCCTTTGCGTTGGATTTTATCTAATTTCTTCATATTTTCAGCAGGGGTTATTTGCCAGACTGGACTGGCATACTCCATTATAGATCTCACCATACTTCCATATATATTTAATAGCTTCTGTCTTGATATCTTTAAGATGCCTTTGACTTCCCTAATAACATGTAGGGCAGAATTTGCTTTTCTTTCTATTTGGTCTGTGTGGTTACCGAATTGCAGGTGTTCATCTAGAACCACTCCTAGCAGTTTAGGCGATGGATTGTATTTAAAAGTGTTCCCACCTATCTTAAGTTCTTTCTGATGACTTTCAATGTTTGAAAGTCCATGGCCGCATATTAATCAACATGGCTGCTACGGCTAAAAATAGAACAGGCGGGGTCAAAATACAGTTTTTGGCTTGTAGTTCAAAAAGTAAACCAGATACAGGAAAATCAAAGAGACATTCCTTCTTCAGCATCAAAAGCTGTATGAATCTCTCAATTGAGTTGACTTTGTGCGATGACCCCTTGAAGAGTTATTCCAAATTTCTTACTATTTAAAAAAATGTTATACCACCCACTACTTACATGTATATAATATAAAAACACTATAATGTCCCAGTGCGTAGCGCACTAAAATAAGCAAAAGTAAAAGTACAATTTTTTTCATTATATTTCATTGATTGAATGTATAATCAATATGCCCTATGCTATCATATATCACAATGAATATCCATTTATGTTTGTCTAAAAACTTTTTTCTTGACTCTTTACAACATTAAACGGATTGTTGTTTTTCTGTCCGTTCGTGTGGTTACAAACATGTCTGTAATCATCTCCCAACACTTATTCTTCTCTTTGTTGGTAAGTGTTTGTGAGAACTTCCCTTTAATAATAATATTTATATGTTCCGTTACTAAAGATACCAGTATATCTGTTAAGTCGTGTATTATTATTTTGTTACAATAATTAAAATAAATTCTCAAATATCATAATTAAGTTCCACTGAATAGAATTTGATGAGGCTTTCAAATAATCTAACTCACATAACGCCATTGTGCACATGATTTTTTACGTCGTACGGTGAAAAAATATCAGAAATATCTACATATTTCGAATAATGTGTTACATGTACCTTGTGTTCCATATTGTGAAGATAGTTAAAGCCGTTCGTTTTCCAGATGAGCGATAATTGACTTCATGAATCTCTTGTTTTCAGAAACTGCAAACTTTATTAAGGACAAATTGTATAGTACTGTACAAATTATTTTTAAATTCCTATCGAAAATGTAAGATGGTTACCACAACAGGACTTAGGACCTATAGGAAATCTGAAGTCTTCTATATTTAGAAACTGCAAAGCAGAACGAAGCTTTAATGTAATGTTTACTAGTATGAGAAGCAGATCTCAAAATGTTGTAATTTTTTATTCTTATCAACAATCCAAAGTGCATGCCTCCGCAAAACCTTAGGAAAATATTTATATGGTCTTCTCTGTTAACCTAAAACCAATTAAAACCATTAGATAAGTGTTTACTAGATGGTGTTCAAAAAAATGATTTGCTTAATTTTGATTGGAAATTTAAAATGACCGCAAATGCAGGACCTGATTTAACATCGTAAACTATTGTACAAGGAACAAATATGTTCTTCATTGCATTTATAAATCAGGCGAACGATTTAAGCCCTTAAGAGACTTGCTTTGAGAAGCCTATCGGAAAATGTCAAAATTTCCCGGAACTACTTAGCAGGTTGAAACCATACAAGTTTTAATGTCAATTTGATGGTTTTGATTAAGGTTGTAATTTTAAACTTGGTCAGACCGTGTATGGAATAGGCCTGTACAAAATTGCTATCTATGGAAGACCTGGCTTTACAGAGGAACCAATTGATTAAAAGTGTTCGAAAGTTTTTTGCCTGGCATTTGTAAATTTGATGGATGATACAGGCTGTTGTAGGCCTCTTTTTGTTTTAGAAATAATTGATTTTTTGTTGTAGTTTTTGTTATTGGAAAAATATGGTAGTTGTGCAAGACGGGATACCATAATATAGTTCTTTGCAGTAACTACAAAAAACTTATTAAAACAGCTCATATATACTTAGCAGGATGCAGTGTTCATAGCTTATGATGCTCGTTGTATTGCTAGTTGCGAAACCTGATCAATTTTAAAAAAATAATATTGAACATTCAGATAATATTATATGTAAAACGGTTTTTGTATTGTAGAGATATCAAATTCAAGTCCAATACTACTATACTAAATGCCAACCCCCCCTCCCCTTGGAAAAAATGGTTTGCTAGCATTTTTTCATTATTCTATATTTTACCATGTTATTACGAAAATTCAGTAGAAAAATGTAGATACGATAACCTGTCCATGTTCTATAGTATGCCTCTGTTGTTAAGTTGTTACAAATCGTCCTTGACTTTTGGTACGGAAATTTCACATAATAAGTCAGCCATTTTTGTTTCTAAAGGGACCTTACGATGTTTACAAATGTTCGTCTGCTTTCGTGACGTTCAATTGTCTTCGGACAAACCGCGAGACTTTTCCCGCCTAAACTGCAGACGACATCACCCACAGGATTTCGAGTAGACAACAATTGATTGTTCCTTAAGTACACTTCCATGCTAATTAAGGTCAAATTTTAGTATGGAAAATCGCCCGTTCAAAATTTAAAAACTGCCATATTTCAAAACGCTGAATATCTCGGGGAAATAATTATTGATTTCAAAAAGTTCCCTTCTTGATCTACAAAAGGAGCTTAAGCTGAACCATATGCGGTAAGCAGTTTTGATTTTTCACGCAGAAAACCCTCTACACAATTCGTCAACACTTAGTATAGGTAGATTGATTGATGTCTTTGAGCGTCTGTTGACCGTTAACGTCTTTGAACACGTTTTAATCCTTCTTTACAACCGCATCCCCAATTCATACAAAACTTAGCCAGATGACTGTTTTTAAAGTCCTGTGAAAAATTTCTGAATCATTTTTATCGTTGTGTCAATCCTGGCCTATTATGTTTATGATTGGCAGAAACGTTTACAAAAATCGTCTCCTTTGAATGTTTCGGTATAAAGGATTGAATGTACAAAGAGTTATGTGTATACTAAAAGCCCAAGCCCCTTGGAAAAAATTTTTTGCTTACATTTTTTTTATTATTCTATATTTTACCTTTTTATTACGAAACCTCAGTAGAAAACATGTAGATACGATAACCTGTCCATGTTTTATAATATGCCTTTGTTGTTTAGTTGTTACAAATCGTCCTTGACTTTTGCTACGGGAATTTTACATAAAAAGTCAGCCATTTTTGTTTCTAAAGGGGACCTTACGATGTTAACGAATGTTCGTCCGCTTTCGTGACGTTCAATGGTATTCGGACAAACCGCGAGACTTTTCCCGCCTTAACTGCAGACGACATTACGCGAAGAATTTCGAGTAGACAACAATCGATTGTTCCTAAAGAACACTTCCGTTCTAATTAAGGTCAAATTTTAGTGTGGAAAATCGCGCTTTCATAATTTAAAAACTGCCATATTTCAAAATGCTGAATATCAATGGAAATAATTATTGATTTCAAAAAGTACCCTTCTTGATCTACAAAAGGAGCAGAAGCTGATCCATATGCGGTAAGCAGTTTTCATTTTTCACGCAAAAACCCTCTCCACAATACGTCAACACTTAGTTTAGTCTTCAATATCTGCCTCATTCCGTCTAAATATGGCTGCCATTTTCAATCCATTTTTTGTGATTAGCTGAAATAAAAAATCTCTTAATTCTACGAATACAAATGATGTCTATAAGGTCTTCCACAAGGACTTTTTCTTGACTAGGCGAAAAATTAACCAGTAAAGGAAGAAGAAATCACAGTATCCATAATGTCTTCTTTTTTGTTACTTTTCATGAGTGAAGGAGGTTCTTTATTAAGACTTCTCAGTTTGTGATGACTGTACCTTAACATGACTGCCATGGCCTATAAAGACAAATTGTTTGCAAATTTGCAGGATATAGTAAAGGATTTCATTTGCAAATGCTAATTGCTTTATGAGGATAAGGTTTCAGACATGAATTCTGTAAAGCAGTTATTATTTCTTATTGGTTGAAATTTTAAACATCTCTGAAACTCTTAGACTAAAGTGAAGTGTTCTTTTGTAGTAATAATGGGTATTGATGGAGGTAGCATATCGGATTTCTATAAAATATGTTCAGTCACGTTCCGTTAAATAGCAATACTATGTGTATTGGCAATAGCGCAGCGCGACGGAACAACATATTTTCGTGACATCGATCAAATCTTAAATATATCGGACTAATATCGGAAATATGACAAGATCAAACTGGAGCGTTTTCAATACTGCAGATGACAAATTACCCAAACTAAACTGACATTTTAAACTGAAATGTATTAAAATATGTTTGTACATGTACAAAGTTAGATTCTTAAACGTCTTATTCAAGACTAGAAGATCGCAGAAGCTAGGTCCTTTAATTTCACATAAAGATACGTTGAAGATGTCCTTTCATTTAACAATCCTGAATTTACTGCATGCCTTCTGTTAATATTTCCTTTATAACTGGAATTCAAAGATGCCACGAAAACAGTTTCATCTACATTATTTTAAGAATAACGACACCAATGTTCTTCTCAGCACAAGATTTACAACAATCGAGACAACTTTGATTTCAAAATTAAACATTTTCCTAACTATACAGCAATATTTCAGCTTTTCGTGCATAAATTGTCTACTTAGTATACTAATTTTTTCAAACCTCACCAATTTCTTAGGAATGACCCAAAGCTACAGAAAATAACTACGCGTCTGCACATTTAACAAGTTTAACTACAGATATCATTTCATGTTTGAAAATATTAATGCATATAGTTTTTCCAAATCCCTATACACCATAAACAGCCAGATGAATGATTTTATTGAACATAAAAAGATGTACAACAATGAATACCACATTAATTCTTTTGAGAGAATCAGAAATCACAACGTATGGCTTGTTACTAACTAAAACACATTAAAAATTTATATGACTAACATATTGGTTACTAGTATCTACTCAAAACTATGCAGAGGTCAAGGATACTGCCGACAGAATTTTTTTTTTGTTTTTTTTTTTTACTTTTTATATCCTTATTAATTAAATTTACCGTTAGTTAAAGAAGCAGAGAATATATTGCACATGCTCAAACTGCCATGGGTATGCCAATGTGAGGTGAACACTAGAAATCAGGATTACGTTCATTATGACCTTCGTATGATCCGTGCAGACGTTGTTTTATAGTCACTTCAGTACACAGTTAAACAATAAAAGGGTTTGAAGTCTGTAAAATTCTTTTATTGTTGTTAAGGTGGGAGAATTAGGAATAGTTACATGAGACGGCCATATTTATTATTTCTATTTGAATTCAAGAGGAAATTTTGGATTTGTTTTAGCAGTACAGATTTAAAAAAAATATAGCTACTAGAAATAAAAGACTTTTGGCATTAGTCTAAGTAATATTTTACAACACAAGTCTGCTACATCCGAAATTCAACCATATTTTAAATTATTTATATACTTATATTATACTCATTGCACCAATTATCTTTAATTACAACGTGTATTGCAAGATTGTTCAATCTACAACTTCAAGGTTAAAATATAATCTGTCGCTTATTAATTCTTTGAGTAGTAAGATATGACGATAAATATATGTCCAATATTATGAAATATATGTTGTGATTCCAGCAAATAAGACTTTCAAAGTCCAATTCTAATCAGAAGCACTTTATAGATATAGATTGTTTTACACAGGTCAGTGTACAAAAGCTATTGACACACCACACGTACAAAACTTGCATAAAAGAAAATTATTGAAAATCACAAATTAGTTTTGGCAATCAGTGGATTCCCTATCACTATGACTATAATCTCATAGTCGTCTGCTGGATATGCAAATTACAAAAAAATAGAAATTCATAACAAATGCTGCTAAGTTATCAAACATCTTACAGTAATTTTAATATCTATCAAAGAGGTCTCCAAATATACAGTGGATCTCGTTATTTCAAGAGTAACATAAGTCTAATGATTTACTGAAAAATTCAGAATACCTGGTGCACATCTTAATGATTAAAACATTTTTCCACACTATATACTACATTACCTATATGAAGCTTAAATGCTATCAAGATGATTAAAATAAATATCCGGTACTTAGAAATTCAAAATATATGTATATCTTTTATTTAATTATCCATGCTCAGACTACTAATAATCTATTACAGGCCATTTTGATTGACCTTCTGTTCATGGGAAAGTTTTAATGTGTGATCGATATAGCAGGCCAGTTTTAATTTTTTATGTTATAATTTTCTTAATATATTGACACTATACAACATCACTGATAATAAAACGTACGTAAAAACATCGATCCTTTTTCAATGTATGGCAATAAACATTTTGACAATATACAATTGTTTTATTAAGACAAATGGTATTGTATTGAACCATAAGCATGTGGATGAAATACCAGCATAGAGTCTGAAAACAGTGTGTGTTTATAATTCTAGTCTCTTATGATGATGCATTTTGCGTCACACCCCCTGCAGTGGGATGTATCATGTATTCTGTCTTATCTAATGACACCTCTATCACTGAACCGTTCTGGTTATCTGTTAGCAGTTTTCCAAAGCCCTTTTTGAAATCTTCCAACCTGAGGGTAATTCATTTAAATATATTTTTTATAACAAAAGTATTTTGTATTACACAATTTAAAAAATGCATGAAAATAAGTTAAACAATGACTGTTTCAAAAATTAGAGACTTTAAAGATAACAATTTGAATGATTAGTGTTTATTATTTCTTATAATATCAATAAAAATAAATAAACAATTAATAGGTACACATAATAGTTAAGATGAGAAAAGTTGACAAGAACACATATTGACTTACACAGAATAAAAAGGATATTAACAATTCTGTCAGAAACTTTACCCTTGCACCCTACAACAATTGTACGAACAAAATTGGCATTAGATCTAAATTTTGTATGTTTTTGTCACAATTATACAGATCGTTGACTTTATATGCTTTTTTCATCTTGCAACATCAAGGTGGTTCTGAACATGCTGAAAGAGGGGTTCAATCCACAGGCCAGAGATGACCAGGTATATTCAATGGTGTATGGATGAAAGAAAATATTTGTCAGTTGGTAGGACATATAGTGCTTTTTATATAATTTTTGGTTTTTGGCAAAATTCTTGTTTGTGTCATAATGAATTTGAATCCTTTATCTAAATTTTGTGTTTGAAGTACCGGTATATCCAAAATCTATGAACGTACTTACTTCAGTAGCCCGTACTCATTTTGTAATGACTTAAAATATGAAGGGTCTAATGATTTTGATGCTCCTTCTGCAATAAGTTGTGTATCTACAGCGCCTGGGCATATGCACATAAAGGTCAATCCCAATTCTGCACATTTCGGATTTGCCTAAATACACAACAACGTATATAAAAACAGTTTATGGTACTTCTAAGTGCTCAATTGTAAGTCCTAGTTGAATTTTATGATAAGAATACACTTGAAGAAATATAACGTTCACAATCTTTACAGGCTCATAATTGATGTATGAATTGTATCATTGTGTGCTTGTAAGCTCAATTTGAACTTATTTTAATCTAAATCTGATTGAAATAAGACGCTGCATTGATCCAATGTACGATTCGTTTGATCCAAATGTATAGATATATGTTAACTTACCGACCAAGATCTTGTGAAATTGAGGACGCCACTTTTAGTTGCGCAGTATGATGGAATATGATAGAACGACGTGACAGCTAAACAACAGAAAACATATGTGCACAGAATATACACAAACATGTATGAAATACTGCAGTTGTAACGTATTGTTTCTTTGACTCTTCTTATTTAATCTTACAGCAATGCAGCTTGTATTGCTAGGCACAGTGGAGAAATCTTAATAGGATCTCTAACATGTATGATAAACAAAATAAAATCTAATGATACTTTGCATTAAGATATAATCATCCTTCAGACCCCTTGTAATGACAATGTGAAATACTTAATATCACAAACATATCGCATTCACTATGTTATATATATTGGCAACAATACCTGCAACTGATGCAACATTAACTATAGTCCCTCCTTTTCCACCGCGGTCTTTTCTCATATTAGCAATAGCTAAATTACTTCCCAATATAACACCACACTAAAAATAATAAATATTAATTTAGCATAATAATATACTACAGGACAAATGTATATGTGATTTAGTTTGAAAAATTTGATATACACACATTTGCTATAAATAAGTTTATCAGATATTTACACTGTAATAAAATGCGTATAACATAATTGTAATTTGTCTCAGTTCTGAGAGGCCAAGATGAACGAAAGGATTAAAAGTGATACCTACATGTATTTACAGATATGTGATTTATAAACTTAATTTCTTCGTGGATAAACGTTAAAAAATTAAATCAATTAATTAATCTCTATGTGATATTCTGACACTTACCAGATTAACAGCAATACATTTTTCAAAATCATGTTCTTCAACAATTCCGGCGTTATTCACCATTAACGAAATATGATCGCATTTCTTTAAGGTTTGGTTAAAGGCATCTACAATAACAACTCTGTGATTATGTTGTGTGAAGTAACGCGTAAATGGTATTGTCTCTTTGCAAAACGGAGTAAAATGACGTTAATGCATATATCATTTATAAAACGCATTTAACCATAAACAAAACGCACATGGCAAAAAAAAGACAAAATATAGTAGGCATATAATGTGACATATCAAGGCTTATACATACTTTATTTGTGATGCTCATAAAATAAAAAATGAAAAGAATCATAAATAAATTGATAGTAATCATACTACAGAATGCTGCATAACTAAAAATTATGCTTAAATGCTTGTACCTGTGAAACTCCCTTTGTCAGCTACATTACATTGAGTGAACGACACTTTCGTTTTTCCATATACATTCTGTAGCTCTTTTGCGGTTTCATTTCCAACAATAGGATTTACATCAAATATAAAAACCTATAAAGTGAAACATTGGATTATTATCGGCATAGTATATCTACTTTATTATTACAGAAACGTCTAAGTATTGTGACAACCATATAATATATCTATCCAGCGGATTCATCAGAAATACAGGGTCAATATCAAATATTTATATATACGTCTACAAATTAAGTCGAAAACTGTTAGAATTAGGTTTTTAACACTGTCAAATTTTTGCTTTCCCTCAGCAGGATTCGAACTCACGCCGTTGTGACACTGTGGCACAAATTCGCCTGCACTATGTCCAGCGGTCTAGACCCCTCGGCCAAATCCGCTTTATAAAAAATATAGCTTCATTCACCGTGGTGAAACGTAGACATAGACATAGTACATTTGAACTAGCGCGTGACAATGGAATTTTCGTAACCAATACGTATTAATCTGACAGTAATCTAATTCAGCATTTTTGTATATATTATATAGGTGAAAAAGTTACTCGTCATACAGTCACAGTCAGTAAATTATATAGAAACGTCTAAGTATTGTGTCAACCATATAATATATCTATCCAGCGGATTTGTGAATCATCAGAAATACAGGGTTAATATCAAATATTTATATATACGTCTACAAGTTAAGCCTAACTATATAATGTTTACGAATATAAATATAATACGTCCTAGTACGACAAAATGGTATAAAAATATATAAATATATTTATAACTTATTTACCTGATAATCATGAGACAATAACCACGTGGCAATACTTTTCCCAATACCTTGAGCAGCTCCTGTCACAATGGCTACTTTGTCCTGTGTCGACATAGCTGTTGAAGCAAGAATGAATATTGTTGAATCAAATAAGCAAATATATAGGTTATAAGCAGTCTATTTCTAAAAATAGACAACTCACCTATATATGTATTACACCGGGCGATTTATTTTACGATATTGGTGTAAGGTCATTTCACAGTGTAGAAGTATACTAACAAGAACAAAAATAGCTGTAGCTCGATTACTCTCGTTAGTCTGTATTAACTTTATCAAAGTTTTTATGAAAAATGAATATTTCATTTAATAAACAAATGGGTAGGTTATAAATTACATAATCTGTGTGTGTTATCTTAAAGCTAAAATTAGCTGACTTTAAAAATTTATCAGTACACGTGCATATCTGTAGACAAAACATTATCAGTAAACACGTGTTGGTGTATGTAGGAATAGTAAACAGAGAATTCATTTTGGTAAATGTAAACATTTTAAAATAAATAGATCTTTTAAATTTACTGATGTTTCATAAGTAATGAAGATGATGTGTTCTACATGTTATTTTACCATACCCTTATGGAATAACATAGAGGTCCTGGACAATGTGAACGAGTGGCATAGATATAGATCAATACTTTGTAAAAACATCATGTCTTTATGAAGTGAAAAATGTAAATGTATCCGATGGCTATCCGAATTCCGTTGTTGGGTATGTCTAAACAGTATTATTCTTGAATTAAAGAATTGTTTATAACTTACAGGTGGTGGTTAAATCCAGTCAGAGACAATTAAACAAGGGATTAGTATATAAATTTTTCCCAATTTATTGTTATCAATAAGGTATTTTAATAACATGGGACAATTAATACATAAAGATATAATACAACAACAAACAATTAAAAATAAAACATTATTAAACTTATATAATTGCTCACAGAATGAAAAAATACTGACTGACATTGCATGACTGGAGAAGATATTTTATTGGTATTAATTAGTTTTTTAACCATGAAAATAAATTCTTATAGTTTAATACCAAATAAAGAGCTTAAAATATGCCACCTCTAAAGCTTACTTTTGTTTATTTAATTGACATTCAAATTTCCTTTTTAAGTACACATATATGTGTACAAGTATAAAACGTCAACAAATGCTCTAGTCGAAAGACTCGTTCAAAATTTTTTTCTATTGATTGAGTATTTTGGTTTAAGTAATATATATAACTTTAAATGTCCATCTTTTTTAAAATCATCTTTCAAAATATTCAGGGCAGGAGATTACAAGATGGATGCATTAAGAAGATTTAGTCTAAAGAATCAGCATGTACAAGCCTCCTTTGCTCAACTCCTATGCACTATTTTTAAACAAATACCGGTATTTGAATGATGTTCTCTAAATTTATCTCTTTGTATTGGAGGCATCAGTGTCTTTTGCTTCCACTAAGTATTCATTAGTATTATTTATGAGCCTCGTTATCAGTGGAAAGTTATCTACTGTTATCATTAGTCACCTTTATAAGTAAAATTACGGATATGTTTGATGTCACAATTTATAACCTACAACTTATTATAAACTAAGAAATGCAAAATCAATGTTCTGTGGAAAAATATATAAATAAAATAACTATAAAGAAATTATGGAGAGATGCTCTTTCGAAAACTCGTGGAAATCTTAACAAATTGTTAATTTGTAATGTGGTCAGTGACGTTGTGAGTTACAAAATCAACTCCCGAAAATGAAAGAAAACATTTCAAAATATTATCTGACCTAAATACAAAAATGACAATTACTTCACACTAAATCGACATATTGGTCAAGATTTATAACTTAAATCAACAAAGTACAGATGACGTCACTTAAAAGTCCTTTTCTTTTGGGTAACGCAGCACGGTGTTGCGGAATCACCACAAGTATGTGCCTCAGTTTGTTGCAGTTGTTGCAGAGTTTGCGCTGCTGGCTGAAAAAATCCTCAAATAATATTCTGTAAGGTTCAACTCTAGCGATTAAGACTGCCAGGTGATATTGTATTGTTTGTGCTTTCGATCGTTGTCTTAATGAAAAATTTTTCTACGATGTCTGATAGTCTAGCCCCTGCGTTCTTTAAAAACGATGTTGACAGCGGGGTCGAGAAACAATTGAACGATTTAATTTAGTTAAACAGTTTGGTGTTTTTATACCCAATCAACCCGCTTAAATGACTTACCTGTACATATGTGTTTATTCTCATACGCCGTCTTTGTGCAGCTTCACATAAAAAAGGTTACGTGATATCAACAGATACTTTCAAATATTAAAAAAGACAAGCAAAAGAATAGAGCTTGTTAAATAAAAAATAACATTTTAATGAATTAAAAGCACCATATTTTTTATGAGTTGGAAATCACTTTTTGTTTTTTATTTTGTCGTCTTCTTCACGTCGTGTGTCGTCTCAATTCAGATTGTCACTGTCCCTAAGACGTAAGTTCTCATCCAAGGTTGTTGATGTTGTAATATTAATTATCTTATTTAGATCATTGTAGTATTCTTAATAATTTGGAGTAGGCAATGCTAAAATTAGAGCACAGAACAGGTAGTCCTCTATTAGTTTTTTTTCTTTATTTTTGAAATCTACTATTTTTTACTTCGTACATTAATTTGACGAGTACATTACTACACAATTATACTACATTTAGTTACAGCGTCAGCAAGAAGTAACTGAGTGAATTAGCGGTCAACTATTTATTAATCTATTTATTAAGTTATATAATTAACGTTAACTCAGAGAATGCTGAATAAAAAATCAAAGATCTAGATTGGCAGTATTTGGCCACAGCTTTATTATACAAGTACAACAATATATAAATAAATATATAAGTTAAGATTAAAGTTCAAGTCTATATATTGGTCGCCGCAACTTGATGGCATACCATAAATGAATCAGCAACTGATATATATGGGGGAAGAGCAACCCTGGGAAACAGAGGTTATTCCAGAATTTAGACATTTGCTAGTTGACAGTTAATAAAAAGGGGGGGGGCAGTGCAGTGAAAAAAATCTGTCTTATAGTCCGAAACCACCATTTGCACGCTTCTCACACTTCACGACGATACCAAGACTATGTTTTTTCCTTGCAAGGCTCCTCAATCCTCAAGCTCCAAGCTGTCCCAATACCTGAAAATATTCAAGAAAAAGAAGCGAAGTACCAATTTCATTAGCAAGATGATTAGCAAAATATATTACAAAACGTATTAACTTTGTGCGTGTTATGTAATGGAGGTAGGTCGGAGGGTTCAAAAAATGTAGATTGCCAAACCGACATTTTTTCTGTCACCTCCTTGGAGACGATTTTCAAAAAGACCGAACCTCGATTTGGTTTTTCTATTTTACGACAGGTTTAACCAATCACCAATCATGTGTTTAAGGAATACTAGAGCGAAAGCAACAACAGCCAACAACTATACTTGTCAGTCTTCCTTCGATAAAGGAATTAAATGCTGAATACATTAAATTCACTTAAGCACAAAATACATAAATATATCGTTAAATAATAAATATATGTGTTGTACATAAATCTATTGAAATTTTGAGTTGTGTTGTGTAAGAGTAATATTGGAGTTCATGATCAAAAGATTATATTAGCCTTATAGTAAATGCATTAATATGGTCGTTATATATACTAAGTTTATCTACATATCAATTTCTCAATTTATTTGAACAACATTAAAACAGGTACAGATGGCATTACGTTATATGTTCGAGGAATTGTAAAGCAGGGGGTCATTAGTGGTCATTGGGTCAAGTTTAATTAACATTAACAATTAACTTTACAAAGCATACATTACATTGTTTCCTTAGAATACAATGTTAAAAACAGTTCATCAAAATTTCTGTAAAACGTTTTAAAAAGGTCCATCGAAAAAAATTTCTTACTCCTGAAAAATCGGTAGTATTAGTTTTTATTTCTAGTTTTTAAAGTAACTTTTTCTCTCCGCTCCTAGTGGTTTCTAAATTGTGTCTCAGGCAAGAAATCAACTGGACAGCCCATTATATATTTTGGCAAGATGCATATGCCTTTAGGTCATACAGTTGTAGCTGAGGAACCGTAGCTCTATATGTTCTTTGGCTAGGTTTGATTTGGCGGACCATATGGTCCCTTTTTCTGTTGACATACAGTCATAATTTGATTTCCTTTGTTGGTTTGAATGGTGTTTAACGCCATATTTTGTTTGTCGGTATTGGGTTTTAAAATAACATATAGAATGGTCTCTATTGTAATTTATTAATTTTATATTTCCTGTATATTCTTCGGATGCTAGGATGATTACAACAGTTTTATTACGTAATGGCCTACAGCTTCCTCTGTTTTAGTATGAACTTTGAAAGATCGCAAAACATGTCATGACAATCACTCTATTACACTTTCCAATGAAGTACCTCCATAGAATAAAATACCATATACAACAATACAAATACAGCAATTAATAATCGGACAATAATATTTAACATATTCATTGTACGTGTAATAAGGTCTATGGTAATAATAAAATGTCACCAAAGATACACAAGTTTTATGTCGTTTACAAATAGTTGTATAGATGACTGACATCTTTTAAGTAGTTTGGTGGAATCATCTTAAAATAGTTATAATTTTTCTTTAAATACCACTGGCTAGACACTATACCAACACATATATTTCTCTTATCTTTAAGTTTTTGTAAAAAGTAGTCGTATATGTCAACAACCCATAACTTGTTATCAAATTTTTTTAAAAGTTTTATCTATTTGGTATTTTTACCAGGTTTAGAAGTTGTAAACAAACGCTTAATCTCAAAATATATGCTAAAATTGTAAGCCTTCATATTATCAAATGTTTAAACAAGAAAAGAGTCTGCGCTCTTTGTGACGTTGCTAAACTAACGTTTAGTAAGTATTAATGTTAACAACTTAAAATATACATTTTCAAGTGGATATGCTAGTGCAACATTCAAATCCCACATTTAAAAAAAACTCTTTTTATAAATCTTGATATAAATACACAATCATTAAATTGTGTTTTACCCAATGATAACAATGTTTGACAAATTGCACTTTTATCATGTTCACTTTCTTAGATACCAAAATAAAAGGACAAAATATATGTATGGATTAAAAATCTGTCCATAATGTAGAAAATGCGTCTGAAGCATAAGCTCATGGTTCTAGATTTTATAAAACATAATTTCAATCTGTTTGTTCAACCTCGATGCAAATAAGCACCTGACAGTGAAATATTTTTATTTACCTATCAAAAATCTCAGTATTTAAGGACCATTTAACAATTTGATTGAATGTTCTAGAACAACAATCTGTATCAACATTTTCATAACACAGCCTCCAATATTTTCAATATATAAAATGGATGAATTATCACACATATATTATCACACTTTATACAAATATTGAAAATAAGACAAGGATTAAAACATTCACTTCAGAAGCAAGGAAATCTTTTTATTCATTTGAATGAATAGGTGTGGGTGGTGATTTTTAAATAGAACTCAAATTCTAGTTTATGCTTAGCGGTTGTCTTTTTTAAATCTAAGAATCAGACGTTATTCTTTTCCATTCATTTAAATTAGACTAATCTACTTAATCTACTATAAGTAACAGTACTTAGTTACGCATGCCTCAGACTCTTATTCCTATTCTCCGGGAGAGTGCTTTTCTGCCCCTTGGGACGAACTGGAACCAAAACTTTTTTTGGAACAAGTGCGCTTGAATTTGTTCTGTTATTATCATTATTTCCTTAGGTTGTTTTAAATTTTGTCCCATTAATTTAAATTAGACTAATCTTCTTAATCTACTATAATTAACAGTACTTAGCTACGCATTCCTCAGACTCTTATTCCTATTCTCCGGGAGAGTGCTTTTCTGTCCCTTGGGACGAACTGGAACCAAAACTTTTTTTGGAACAAGTGCGCTTGAATTTGTTCTGTTATTATCATTATTTCCTTAGGTTGTTTTAAATTTTGTCCCATTAATTTAAATTAGACTAATCTTCTTAATCTACTATTAGTAACAATACTTAGCCAAGCATGCCTCAGACTCCTATTCCCATTCTCCTGGAGAGTGCTTTTCGACCCCTTGAGACGAACTGGAACCACGAATTATTTTGAAACAAGTGCGCCAAATTTGGATTCACCCATAAACATTTTAGGGCACTCAATATCAAAGTTATCTCCTCAGTTACATGAATTTTAGAGTCATTGTCAAAATAATAATTGTTCAAATTTGCAAAATGTTTCACTGGAACATTCTGTCTTTTCATTTAAATTACAATATAATTGTTATTTATTTTAGTTGTGTAAGAATCAGCATCGTAGTTCTGTCTGTTTTTTTATTCTGTTTATTCGTAGACATTTTTTCTTTATAAGATGTTGTAGATATCTTCTAGCCGTTAATCGATTTCCTTTTTCTCCAGGAATCTACGCATTTGGTAGCCATCCAGAATTTTTCTAGCCTCGTTTTCTTTTTTACTTATGCACCTTCTTTCAGCTGGCTTTATTTTTCAACTATGACAATAAATAATGACTTGGAATTCCAGTTGAAAACCGAAAAAGGAATAAAGGAATGAAGGTGTCCCCGGGAACGAACTCCGGATTATTCGACGCATTTACTCGTTTTCTCATTCTTCCTTTTCCTTTTCTCTCGTTTTAGCATCTCTCTCTCTCTCTCTCTCTCTCTTTTAAAAAAAGGGGGGGGGGGGGGCGTACGCCCAGTACGCCTTTCCTTGGATCCGTGCCTGTGAACATACATGTTTACTTGTAATTTCTATTCAAACCACGTGCACAATTTCGGTATTTATAAATATTAACTTTAGAAATATTGTCATTTAGGCGTGTATGTTTTTGTTGAACGAATAATCGTACCCTCGGATTTTTTTAGTTAATCCCACAAATCACAAAAATAACATCGGATTATAACGGCATGTTACATTTGGCCTAATAATTTTGGTGCATGCTTTATCGTAATGTGTTTAATTTTGAAAGCGTAAATAAATTTAAAAAATAAAGATACAACCAAAATAATGGTATTTACAGTAATTTAAAATTAATCCAATTGCTGTGATATGTCTAGCTAAAACCTCTTACTGCAATAGCAATAAATATTATTAGATAACAAGTCATACAATAGATAACAAATGGTACCGATAAATGCTATATAGAAAACATTTAAAACGATAAAACTATGTATATTTAACCTAATACTCACAAAATCAGAATAATTTTCTTGTATATAAAAATACGGTTTAAAGGCAGATTTTTGTAAGTTGAAGAAAGTAGTATCTTAGATAAGTCAGCCGAAATTTGAACAAGAGTACGAGTATTATTAAATAACAGAGTCGCATGTGATTTCTATATTATTTAATTTTATTATAAATTACAATTTCTATACTATTTGATATAAATATGATACAGGTGATATAAAGTCCAAAACTTTAGTGACAAAACTTTATAAATATATTTAAGTGATAATCATGTGACAATTCCATGAGTAGCTTCTGTCGCAAGAGCTACTTTGTCCTGTGTCGACATAGTTGTTGAATGAAGAATGAATAATTTCTTTGTGATAACAAATAAGCCATTAAATAGGTTATTTATGGAAGGCCACAACTACTTTACGTGTACTTTTTTTAGCGATGCACATACTTAAATATTTATGACATATATGTATATACTTTTTCTCTATATGCTTTTTTACATATGTAAAAAACCAAATATGCTCCAGGTATTATCAGCTTGCTTTTAAAACGCATTTGAGTATTTATAGAACCTTCTTATGCAACAGACATGATGAAGCCTCGGTCACTATGTGTAACTTATGGGGCATATAAACCACTGAAAATTGGAGTAAACTGTGGGGTTATGTCAGATATGTGAAACAAACTAATTGTCTTTCATATTTTAAAATTTAAGAGTCGCACAGTTTTCTATAGTTTTCAATGGGTTAGAGCCCAATATGAGATAAATTCGCTATTACCGTCAGGATTTTCCGTCATGCTTTTACTGTACTGTGTGGGATCTTTCTCATTCATCTTAAAACTCAAATCATTGATGTTTTCAAATAGAGTCTGCGACCATAGATTCTCGGTAGGATTCTCATATTGGGACTTCGAGGACCATGTTAACAGATTGACATTGCTAATAGCAAATCCTTGGTAACACGATCTTTATGTGGCCGAGTATTATCATGCTGAAATAAATTATTATGTCGGTTGATAGAAGGTAGTAATTGGGTGTAAGGACATTGTCTCTATAATGCTCATTCAATTGACGTTAACCATGGATAGTAAGATATCGTAACTCACACCATGACGCTTTTACAACTGTATCAGCCCATTTCCTACTACACTAGTTCAACTGAATATGCCATTTTTGCGCTGGTACACAAGAATTCATGTTATGTCATTTAAGTAGCCAGGGTTGTGGCCTGTCACTTATAGGAAGATCTAATTAAAGCAATGTTGGAAAAGAGATTTTTGAAAAACGTGTATTAATCAATAATCAATTTCTGTGAATATTACCAACTTAAATGATACAGTTTTACGGTAAAAGTATTTATTTTTTTTGAAGGGTATAACAAACACAGCCAGCTGCTGTCCCTGGATATCAGACGTAACACTTTAAGCCCAGCCACAATCAGATTCACAGTCATCTCCATTTTGCAGCTCTATGTACTAAATAAAGTTATCAACATTTAAACAATAACACTATACTTGAAGTCTGTTGTTTAACAGACATAACATGTTTAAATTAAAGCATAAATAGCGGTCTGAACCAAATTTGTCTGATAACTATGAATTATAATAACCATACTTAAACTGCACAATAAGCGTGACAACGAAACTCGGTTAAACTGTTCTATTTGTAGAATTTATTGACCTTGGTAAACTGTTATGTCTGGAGTTATATATCTAATTTGCATTTTTATAAAATTGGTTTATACGAGTAATACATAGAGGTGAAACATTATACGTGGTGGTCGGTACAGTTGTGATGTATGTCATCTCGCAGTGCGTTTTCCTTCTGATTAGAAAATACAACTAATATTAGTGACAATGAAGGATATGGCGATATATTAGAGGCATGTTTTTATGGAGGGAGAGATGGAGTGAAGTGTTGGACTGGAGTAAGGAGTGGTGCCATGGAGTGGAGTCGTACAGTGGAGTGTCGAGTTTTAGAGGTTTTTATTTTGAATTTAAATTTTATTGATTGCGTAATCAAGTGGAGATACATGATGTCTCGTAACATACACAACTTTAGTTTTGAATATGTTATGTTATTGTTCATTTACAAATTCAAATTATTAGGGAATATATTAATCACTATACATCTAACTAATATGAACTGTTGATATTTTGACCAGCACTATAACTTGCCTAAAAAATGTCTATACTTGTTTTTAATTCTGCAGTAGTATTTAACATTTAAGTTGTTTATAGTTTGGAGTATAATTTAAATATATTTTTGGGGCCTCGGTGGCCGAGTGGTCAAGGTAGTTCGTCTACAATTGATCACTTGGTCTGTCAACACTGAGATTGCGGGTTCGATTCTCACTGCAGGCAGGGTGTACTCGACTCCAATCTTAATTGACAAGGATTTCCAGTTTTCCTCCTGCAAGTCAGGGGTTTTCTCCGGGTATTCCGGCTTCCTCCCCCAATAAAAACTGGACGCCATGATATAGCTGAAAATTTGCTGAAAGTGGCGTTAAACACCATCAAACAAACAAAGAAACAAATAATTTTTTTATAACCTGAGCTTATGGTGATAACAAATATAGGTATTAGTAATACAAGTTGTAAAAACAACAAGTGAAAAAGGATCGCTATGTAGTATTTGTCTGTGTGTCACTTTGTGTGTATGTTATGAAAAATCATTGATCTCCACTACATTGCTAAAAAATATTGCTTTACTCTTAAATGCAATTGACTCCACTCCAACACTCCATTACTCTAACTCCATGGCCCCACTCCATGACTCCACTTCAACACTCCACTTCATCACTCCACTCCATAAAATAAACATGCCTGTAGTACATGTAGACGGCTATACGTATTATACCACATTAAGTCAGAATAAGATACAGTAGCATGTCAGTGGCATTATGCTATTTAAATCAAATTAGTGCGATGATTAATTTTTTATGTGCCTTACGTATCATTTGATATACTTTTTATGTAATCATGTGATAATCATATTTTGCAGACATTGTGATTTAGATATAAAAATGTTTAAATGCACTTATTTCCTTTGCCAAATAATGTTAAACATGACAACAGCAAAACTATAGCAACTTGAAAAAATTGTCAACAACTTTTTTGTTTGTATGTTTGAATAAGAATTAACGCCACTTTAAGCAATTTTTCAGCTATATCATGGCGTCCATTGTTTAGCAAAAGGCCGGAGTACCTGGAGAAAACCCAAACCTTCGCTAGCAAAACTGGCAATACATCAAAGATAAGAGTAGAGTAAACCATGCCCGCAGTGAGACTCGAACCAATAACATCTTGACAGATCATGTGATCAATAGTAGACGAACTAACCACTAGGCGACTGAGGTTCCTCAAAACTAAATTGTGACGTAAGCAAATACAATGATAAGTTTACCAGAACTGTATCTTATTTACAAAATTAGATCATACTAAAATTCACAATAAAATATAATTATACAGTTTGATTGCCTTCATCGTACATAAACGCTGTACAACACGTTTGGGGTTGTCATAGCTATTGAATCTGAATATGATGTTTAGATTTGTTATACGTTATCAAAGTAGTTTTACTACGAATAAAATCAAACACCAACGACCAAGTTTGTTAAAATAACTAAGGGGTATTTGATGTGAATATATTCGAAAACCGAATATTTGTGCTTTCGCCTTTTGGCGAGGGTAAGTCCCAATACTCGTAATGTGGCAGTAAACGAATATATTACTCTCTACAGAAGTGCCTTCTGTGAAAATCTGTTAATGTCATTTTGCAGCGCCGTTATTCTTTTCTTGCTTTGGGTATAAGAACGCGTAATATTGATGTATATTACCAATTATTGTCGTTTTGAAATACCCACCGTGTGTTGTGTCAAATTTGCATTCATGACTCTACTGTGTGAAAAGTAAGACAACCCGAAATGATGTATTTCATCTTGGGAGAGTGTGTGTTATATGTAAATTTATTTATTTCATTTACAGTTATTCTTAATATAAAAAGATGTCTTAGTATGCCAATTTATCCTATTCGACTTTAAAAAAGCTTAAACAATGTATCAAATGGAAACTTTACATATAAAGATATTTAAACGAACAAATAAATGTATTAGATGACTTTTTGGCTCAAAAATTCTCGGTTTTGGAAAAAGTATATTCACTACATCCACACAAAGGCAATGCAAAAACGACAAATATTGTTTTTTTAAGCGAACAAATATTTTAATACACCAATTTGTTTGATATTTGAATGTTTTATAAACAGAATGAAGATACATTACTTGGTTTGTTAATTTTGCTCTTATTCTGACATATCGCAAAATTGAAACCAATTTTTCGAGGTTGTACAATACAGCCTAAAATATATTGTTTTTTGAAAACCATGAGTACATTAACATGATACCAACAAAATAATGTATTGCTTGTTTGTAAATTATGAATGCTTTATTAAAATTATTATTTAATCTTTGTACAATCATTAATGGTGCATTAATCTTTGATTTTTTAAACATTTATTTTTCCTTAATTCGACATTCAATAGTTTATAACTGGCCCTCACATTGGTACTGGATATAACATAATGGAGATTGATAGCTTGAATTATTTTCCTCTTCAATTATGATGATGTATTTTGGGTTACACCCCCGGCAGTAGAATGTATCATATATTCTATACGCTCCAAGGACACCTCTAGCACTGAACCATTCTTGTTGTCTGTCAACAGTTTTCCAAAAGCCTTTTCGATATCTTCCAACCTAAATGAAATTTATTTAAACAAAAGTGTTTAGCATCACAGAATAAAAAAGTGAATTAAATTAAGAGGTTAAAAAATAAGTTGGAGTAAATCTGTTTCATAAATCAATGACAAAGTAATTGATAAATTATAAGTACCTTTAATTCAGATAGGAATGTTTCACAATCTGATATATGCTATGTAATCGATTAAAGTTCAATCTTAACACCTTCTTTGTAATTGATTTCAAAGGAATATTTATTGTTTGCCACAGAAAATGGTGGATATTAAAAACAAACCATTTATGTGTATTTGCTACAAAATCTCCGATGCGTCTGTAAGAAGGATAACAGCTCAGATAAGAGAAAATGAATGTATATTTCCATAATGGAGAGAGAAAAAAATTGTAGATTTTATGTGATTTATTTATTTTACAGAAATCTTGATTTGTTTGTCTTAATAAATTTTAGTGAATCTAATTTCGGTGTATTTGTTTCATTTGTCAAAAACACGTAGTTTGCCAAACAAATCGGAGGAATTTTTAATGCAGGATGTTATTTTGTGTTAATAAAACTACTTACTTCTGTAACCCCATCTGTTTGACTGCTGAATCATAAAATGTAGGGTCTAATGATTTTGGTGCTGCTTCTGCTACCAGTTGAGTATCTACAAGGCCTGGACATATGCACATAAAGGTCAACCCCAATTCTTCACATTTTGGATTTGTCTACAGATAAATTATTTTTATAAAGCAAATTCATTTTAATAAAGGCGTGTATTTACACAAATGGTGTCAATAGGCTTTTTACATTATTTTAGGACATCCGTTGACAATATGAAAATGAAATTATTATAACATTGTTGGATAACGTAGCAGAACATGCAATATAATGATACTTGTATTTTAAGATTTAGATCACGACTTTCGAATAATACAACAGTTGATTTATATATGATTTCAGCTTCAATATACTTGTCTTTCTATATCCCAAAAATGTCTTATTGTTAATTATATACACACAAAAAACACGACAATTCTCGTTTATAATGCAGGGAATTCTCAACCTTCACCATTTTTATCATTTATTTTCCTAACGATGCGTGGGGTCGTTTAAGTGTGCATTATTGCCTTTTTAGCTAAAATAAAGATTTTTTTTTAAGAAATATTGGTTAAAAGTGAGAGGACTATTTATTCTGTCAAAACATTAACGCGATCCAAAATCGTTTAATTGTATACACAATTGCAAAAAAAAACAATGTGTGTTATAATTGGCTAAGGTTTACTGTCATCTGCTTTGTTGATAACTTTAAAAAAAATATTTTTCCAAGAAGCATCTTCAATTTTGACAATATAAACTGTATTTAACAAAGTCTACTAATCATATAATTCGCTTTTTATGTAAATATTATCTTTGTGCATTATATTAACTAAGTTTAGAAAAGATCGCCATGAACAACAGGTACTTTTATTTTTTGTGAATGCAAAGATATTCCTTTTTTTTTTGCCAATGAACTAATTTTGATCGTGTTCTTAATTTTATTGAAATAAGAAATTAAAAAAGAAAATTAAAGTGATCAATGATATGTCAGTTCTAATTGTAGCATCGAATAGGATTTTTTAATGTAACACTATATGATATAGTAAGGTGCATGAATGCGAATACTTACAGACCAAGATATTGTGAAATTAAGGACTCCGCCTTTAGTTGCGCAATATGATGGAAAAGTATGGTACGGGATGAAAGCTAAAGAACAGAAAGAAACATATGTGCACAGAATGCTCACAAATGAAAATAGAACTTATTTTTTCTTTGCGTTAAAAATGCAGCGTGTGATGTTTTTTAAAAAAAAGGTGAATTTACTATACAACTTGGATCTAAAAATATATTAAATTGACTCGCCAAATAATTGAACCAAAGATTCAATAAAACATTCTACTTCTGGGTAATTTTGTCAGATTATTATACACTCAAAACACTTTTCTATATTGAAATTGAACAAACATCTTTTTCATAATATTATACGCCCTGTAATTATTATCTCTGCTGATAACATTACCTCCAGTTGATGCGACATTTACTATCGACCCTCCTTTTCCTCCGTTGTCTTTTCTCATATTGGCAATTGCTAAATTACTTCCCATTATTACACCACACTAAAATAGTAAATCTTATATGTCGAAAGTTTTTATACACTTATACATTAAGTCAAATTTATAACTGAGAAAACATACAATAGGTGGGATTTATTTTTAAAACATGATTCACTGTTTCAGCATGATTTCTTAAAACTATATATGATTGGCTTTGATACTATTGCCAGGATTATAGAGACTGATGAATTCTATTTAATCCCCAGAATTTGTTTATAATTTCACTGCAAGACAATAAAAGTATGTGCACTTTCTGTCAAATTGTTATCATTGATGCGATTAAACAACCAATGTAGTCTTTAATGATACACGGTAGTTAGATGTGTGGTTACCTTATTTGTGTTAATGCACAACAAACACAATATATCGCATTTAAGTGATAAATAAACACTTACCAGATTAATAGCAATACATTTTTCGAAATCATGTTCATCAACAATGCCGGCGTTATTCACCATTACCGAAATATGGTGGCATTTCTTCAAACTTTGGTTAAAAGCATCTTAAAAAACAAATCCAGTGATTAAATAATATTTAATATCTATATATTTTATTTATTAAGTGGAAATAAACAATATAATAAAAATAGTTACTAGAAGACTTAATATATATTGCATATAATGTAACATATACAGTAGATTGGCTCGTTTGTTTGTTTGAATGTTGTTCAACGCCATTTTCATCAATTTTACAGCTGTATCATGGTGTCCAGTTTTTTTTTGAGAGGAAAAGGGGAGAGGAAGCCGGAGTATCCAGAGAAACACCCTTGACCTTCGGTAGGAACACTGGAAATCCTTGTCAATTAAGATTGGAGTCAGCACCCTGCCTGCAGTGAAACTCGAACCCGCAATCTAAGTGATCAATAGTCGACGAACTACCATAACCACTCGGCCATTGAGGCCGTAGATATCATGGCTTAAACTTATACATTGCTTCTAAATGTATTTATACCTGTAAAACTCCGTTTATCAGCTACATCACACTGCGTAAATGACACTTTGGTTTCTCCATACACTTTCTGTAGCTCTTTCGTTGTTTTATTTCCAACAGTAGGATTTATATCAAATATAAAAACCTACAAATTGAAACATTGCATAATTATTATTAACAATAAATGTTTCTATCAGAGACTACACTTTATAAACGTGTTGGATTTTAATGGAGCATAAACATAAACGCTGTACAACACGTTTGGGGTTGTCATAGCTATTGAATCTGAATATGATGTTTAGATTTGTTATACGTTATCAAAGTAGTTTTACTACGAATAAAATCAAACACCAACGACCAAGTTTGTTAAAATAACTAAGGGGTATTTGATGTGAATATATTCGAAAACCGAATATTTGTGCTTTCGCCTTTTGGCGAGGGTAAGTCCCAATACTCGTAATGTGGCAGTAAACGAATATATTACTCTCTACAGAAGTGCCTTCTGTGAAAATCTGTTAATGTCATTTTGCAGCGCCGTTATTCTTTTCTTGCTTTGGGTATAAGAACGCGTAATATTGATGTATATTACCAATTATTGTCGTTTTGAAATACCCACCGTGTGTTGTGTCAAATTTGCATTCATGACTCTACTGTGTGAAAAGTAAGACAACCCGAAATGATGTATTTCATCTTGGGAGAGTGTGTGTTATATGTAAATTTATTTATTTCATTTACAGTTATTCTTAATATAAAAAGATGTCTTAGTATGCCAATTTATCCTATTCGACTTTAAAAAAGCTTAAACAATGTATCAAATGGAAACTTTACATATAAAGATATTTAAACGAACAAATAAATGTATTAGATGACTTTTTGGCTCAAAAATTCTCGGTTTTGGAAAAAGTATATTCACTACATCCACACAAAGGCAATGCAAAAACGACAAATATTGTTTTTTTAAGCGAACAAATATTTTAATACACCGATTTGTTTGATATTTGAATGTTTTATAAACAGAATGAAGATACATTACTTGGTTTGTTAATTTTGCTCTTATTCTGACATATCGCAAAATTGAAACCAATTTTTCGAGGTTGTACAATACAGCCTAAAATATATTGTTTTTTGAAAACCATGAGTACATTAACATGATACCAACAAAATAATGTATTGCTTGTTTGTAAATTATGAATGCTTTATTAAAATTATTATTTAATCTTTGTACAATCATTAATGGTGCATTAATCTTTGATTTTTTAAACATTTATTTTTCCTTAATTCGACATTCAATAGTTTATAACTGGCCCTCACATTGGTACTGGATATAACATAATGGAGATTGATAGCTTGAATTATTTTCCTCTTCAATTATGATGATGTATTTTGGGTTACACCCCCGGCAGTAGAATGTATCATATATTCTATACGCTCCAAGGACACCTCTAGCACTGAACCATTCTTGTTGTCTGTCAACAGTTTTCCAAAAGCCTTTTCGATATCTTCCAACCTAAATGAAATTTATTTAAACAAAAGTGTTTAGCATCACAGAATAAAAAAGTGAATTAAATTAAGAGGTTAAAAAATAAGTTGGAGTAAATCTGTTTCATAAATCAATGACAAAGTAATTGATAAATTATAAGTACCTTTAATTCAGATAGGAATGTTTCACAATCTGATATATGCTATGTAATCGATTAAAGTTCAATCTTAACACCTTCTTTGTAATTGATTTCAAAGGAATATTTATTGTTTGCCACAGAAAATGGTGGATATTAAAAACAAACCATTTATGTGTATTTGCTACAAAATCTCCGATGCGTCTGTAAGAAGGATAACAGCTCAGATAAGAGAAAATGTATGTATATTTCCATAATGGAGAGAGAAAAAAATTGTAGATTTTATGTGATTTATTTATTTTACAGAAATCTTGATTTGTTTGTCTTAATAAATTTTAGTGAATCTAATTTCGGTGTATTTGTTTCATTTGTCAAAAACACGTAGTTTGCCAAACAAATCGGAGGAATTTTAATGCAGGATGTTATTTTGTGTTAATAAAACTACTTACTTCTGTAACCCCATCTGTTTGACTGCTGAATCATAAAATGTAGGGTCTAATGATTTTGGTGCTGCTTCTGCTACCAGTTGAGTATCTACAAGGCCTGGACATATGCACATAAAGGTCAACCCCAATTCTTCACATTTTGGATTTGTCTACAGATAAATTATTTTTATAAAGCAAATTCATTTTAATAAAGGCGTGTATTTACACAAATGGTGTCAATAGGCTTTTTACATTATTTTAGGACATCCGTTGACAATATGAAAATGAAATTATTATAACATTGTTGGATAACGTAGCAGAACATGCAATATAATGATACTTGTATTTTAAGATTTAGATCACGACTTTCGAATAATACAACAGTTGATTTATATATGATTTCAGCTTCAATATTTGTCTTTCTATATCCCAAAAATGTCTTATTGTTAATTATATACACACAACACGACAATTCTCGTTTATAATGCAGGGAATTCTCAACCTTCACCATTTTTATCATTTATTTTCCTAACGATGCGTGGGGTCGTTTAAGTGTGCATTATTGCCTTTTTAGCTAAAATAAAGATTTTTTTTTAAGAAATATTGGTTAAAAGTGAGAGGACTATTTATTCTGTCAAAACATTAACGCGATCCAAAATCGTTTAATTGTATACACAATTGCAAAAAAAACAATGTGTGTTATAATTGGCTAAGGTTTACTGTCATCTGCTTTGTTGATAACTTTAAAAAAAATATTTTTCCAAGAAGCATCTTCAATTTTGACAATATAAACTGTATTTAACAAAGTCTACTAATCATATAATTCGCTTTTTATGTAAATATTATCTTTGTGCATTATATTAACTAAGTTTAGAAAAGATCGCCATGAACAACAGGTACTTTTATTTTTTGTGAATGCAAAGATATTCCTTTTTTTTTGCCAATGAACTAATTTTGATCGTGTTCTTAATTTTATTGAAATAAGAAATTAAAAAAGAAAATTAAAGTGATCAATGATATGTCAGTTCTAATTGTAGCATCGAATAGGATTTTTTAATGTAACACTATATGATATAGTAAGGTGCATGAATGCGAATACTTACAGACCAAGATATTGTGAAATTAAGGACTCCGCCTTTAGTTGCGCAATATGATGGAAAAGTATGGTACGGGATGAAAGCTAAAGAACAGAAAGAAACATATGTGCACAGAATGCTCACAAATGAAAATAGAACTTATTTTTTCTTTGCGTTAAAAATGCAGCGTGTGATGTTTTTTAAAAAAAATGTGAATTTACTATACAACTTGGATCTAAAAATATATTAAATTGACTCGCCAAATAATTGAACCAAAGATTCAATAAAACATTCTACTTCTGGGTAATTTTGTCAGATTATTATACACTCAAAACACTTTTCTATATTGAAATTGAACAAACATCTTTTTCATAATATTATACGCCCTGTAATTATTATCTCTGCTGATAACATTACCTCCAGTTGATGCGACATTTACTATCGACCCTCCTTTTCCTCCGTTGTCTTTTCTCATATTGGCAATTGCTAAATTACTTCCCATTATTACACCACACTAAAATAGTAAATCTTATATGTCGAAAGTTTTTATACACTTATACATTAAGTCAAATTTATAACTGAGAAAACATACAATAGGTGGGATTTATTTTTAAAACATGATTCACTGTTTCAGCATGATTTCTTAAAACTATATATGATTGGCTTTGATACTATTGCCAGGATTATAGAGACTGATGAATTCTATTTAATCCCCAGAATTTGTTTATAATTTCACTGCAAGACAATAAAAGTATGTGCACTTTCTGTCAAATTGTTATCATTGATGCGATTAAACAACCAATGTAGTCTTTAATGATACACGGTAGTTAGATGTGTGGTTACCTTATTTGTGTTAATGCACAACAAACACAATATATCGCATTTAAGTGATAAATAAACACTTACCAGATTAATAGCAATACATTTTTCGAAATCATGTTCATCAACAATGCCGGCGTTATTCACCATTACCGAAATATGGTGGCATTTCTTCAAACTTTGGTTAAAAGCATCTTAAAAAACAAATCCAGTGATTAAATAATATTTAATATCTATATATTTTATTTATTAAGTGGAAATAAACAATATAATAAAAATAGTTACTAGAAGACTTAATATATATTGCATATAATGTAACATATACAGTAGATTGGCTCGTTTGTTTGTTTGAATGTTGTTCAACGCCATTTTCATCAATTTTACAGCTGTATCATGGTGTCCAGTTTTTTTTGGAGAGGAAAAGGGGAGAGGAAGCCGGAGTATCCAGAGAAACACCCTTGACCTTCGGTAGGAACACTGGAAATCCTTGTCAATTAAGATTGGAGTCAGCACCCTGCCTGCAGTGAAACTCGAACCCGCAATCTAAGTGATCAATAGTCGACGAACTACCATAACCACTCGGCCATTGAGGCCGTAGATATCATGGCTTAAACTTATACATTGCTTCTAAATGTATTTATACCTGTAAAACTCCGTTTATCAGCTACATCACACTGCGTAAATGACACTTTGGTTTCTCCATACACTTTCTGTAGCTCTTTCGTTGTTTTATTTCCAACAGTAGGATTTATATCAAATATAAAAACCTACAAATTGAAACATTGCATAATTATTATTAACAATAAATGTTTCTATCAGAGACTACACTTTATAAACGTGTTGGATTTTAATGGAGCATAAACATAAACGCTGTACAACACGTTTGGGGTTGTCATAGCTATTGAATCTGAATATGATGTTTAGATTTGTTATACGTTATCAAAGTAGTTTTACTACGAATAAAATCAAACACCAACGACCAAGTTTGTTAAAATAACTAAGGGGTATTTGATGTGAATATATTCGAAAACCGAATATTTGTGCTTTCGCCTTTTGGCGAGGGTAAGTCCCAATACTCGTAATGTGGCAGTAAACGAATATATTACTCTCTACAGAAGTGCCTTCTGTGAAAATCTGTTAATGTCATTTTGCAGCGCCGTTATTCTTTTCTTGCTTTGGGTATAAGAACGCGTAATATTGATGTATATTACCAATTATTGTCGTTTTGAAATACCCACCGTGTGTTGTGTCAAATTTGCATTCATGACTCTACTGTGTGAAAAGTAAGACAACCCGAAATGATGTATTTCATCTTGGGAGAGTGTGTGTTATATGTAAATTTATTTATTTCATTTACAGTTATTCTTAATATAAAAAGATGTCTTAGTATGCCAATTTATCCTATTCGACTTTAAAAAAGCTTAAACAATGTATCATATGGAAACTTTACATATAAAGATATTTAAACGAACAAATAAATGTATTAGATGACTTTTTGGCTCAAAAATTCTCGGTTTTGGAAAAAGTATATTCACTACATCCACACAAAGGCAATGCAAAAACGACAAATATTGTTTTTTTAAGCGAACAAATATTTTAATACACCGATTTGTTTGATATTTGAATGTTTTATAAACAGAATGAAGATACATTACTTGGTTTGTTAATTTTGCTCTTATTCTGACATATCGCAAAATTGAAACCAATTTTTCGAGGTTGTACAATACAGCCTAAAATATATTGTTTTTTGAAAACCATGAGTACATTAACATGATACCAACAAAATAATGTATTGCTTGTTTGTAAATTATGAATGCTTTATTAAAATTATTATTTAATCTTTGTACAATCATTAATGGTGCATTAATCTTTGATTTTTTAAACATTTATTTTTCCTTAATTCGACATTCAATAGTTTATAACTGGCCCTCACATTGGTACTGGATATAACATAATGGAGATTGATAGCTTGAATTATTTTCCTCTTCAATTATGATGATGTATTTTGGGTTACACCCCCGGCAGTAGAATGTATCATATATTCTATACGCTCCAAGGACACCTCTAGCACTGAACCATTCTTGTTGTCTGTCAACAGTTTTCCAAAAGCCTTTTCGATATCTTCCAACCTAAATGAAATTTATTTAAACAAAAGTGTTTAGCATCACAGAATAAAAAAGTGAATTAAATTAAGAGGTTAAAAAATAAGTTGGAGTAAATCTGTTTCATAAATCAATGACAAAGTAATTGATAAATTATAAGTACCTTTAATTCAGATAGGAATGTTTCACAATCTGATATATGCTATGTAATCGATTAAAGTTCAATCTTAACACCTTCTTTGTAATTGATTTCAAAGGAATATTTATTGTTTGCCACAGAAAATGGTGGATATTAAAAACAAACCATTTATGTGTATTTGCTACAAAATCTCCGATGCGTCTGTAAGAAGGATAACAGCTCAGATAAGAGAAAATGTATGTATATTTCCATAATGGAGAGAGAAAAAAATTGTAGATTTTATGTGATTTATTTATTTTACAGAAATCTTGATTTGTTTGTCTTAATAAATTTTAGTGAATCTAATTTCGGTGTATTTGTTTCATTTGTCAAAAACACGTAGTTTGCCAAACAAATCGGAGGAATTTTAATGCAGGATGTTATTTTGTGTTAATAAAACTACTTACTTCTGTAACCCCATCTGTTTGACTGCTGAATCATAAAATGTAGGGTCTAATGATTTTGGTGCTGCTTCTGCTACCAGTTGAGTATCTACAAGGCCTGGACATATGCACATAAAGGTCAACCCCAATTCTTCACATTTTGGATTTGTCTACAGATAAATTATTTTTATAAAGCAAATTCATTTTAATAAAGGCGTGTATTTACACAAATGGTGTCAATAGGCTTTTTACATTATTTTAGGACATCCGTTGACAATATGAAAATGAAATTATTATAACATTGTTGGATAACGTAGCAGAACATGCAATATAATGATACTTGTATTTTAAGATTTAGATCACGACTTTCGAATAATACAACAGTTGATTTATATATGATTTCAGCTTCAATATACTTGTCTTTCTATATCCCAAAAATGTCTTATTGTTAATTATATACACACAAAAAACACGACAATTCTCGTTTATAATGCAGGGAATTCTCAACCTTCACCATTTTTATCATTTATTTTCCTAACGATGCGTGGGGTCGTTTAAGTGTGCATTATTGCCTTTTTAGCTAAAATAAAGATTTTTTTTTTAGAAATATTGGTTAAAAGTGAGAGGACTATTTATTCTGTCAAAACATTAACGCGATCCAAAATCGTTTAATTGTATACACAATTGCAAAAAAAACAATGTGTGTTATAATTGGCTAAGGTTTACTGTCATCTGCTTTGTTGATAACTTTAAAAAAAATATTTTTCCAAGAAGCATCTTCAATTTTGACAATATAAACTGTATTTAACAAAGTCTACTAATCATATAATTCGCTTTTTATGTAAATATTATCTTTGTGCATTATATTAACTAAGTTTAGAAAAGATCGCCATGAACAACAGGTACTTTTATTTTTTGTGAATGCAAAGATATTCCTTTTTTTTTGCCAATGAACTAATTTTGATCGTGTTCTTAATTTTATTGAAATAAGAAATTAAAAAAGAAAATTAAAGTGATCAATGATATGTCAGTTCTAATTGTAGCATCGAATAGGATTTTTTAATGTAACACTATATGATATAGTAAGGTGCATGAATGCGAATACTTACAGACCAAGATATTGTGAAATTAAGGACTCCGCCTTTAGTTGCGCAATATGATGGAAAAGTATGGTACGGGATGAAAGCTAAAGAACAGAAAGAAACATATGTGCACAGAATGCTCACAAATGAAAATAGAACTTATTTTTTCTTTGCGTTAAAAATGCAGCGTGTGATGTTTTTTAAAAAAAATGTGAATTTACTATACAACTTGGATCTAAAAATATATTAAATTGACTCGCCAAATAATTGAACCAAAGATTCAATAAAACATTCTACTTCTGGGTAATTTTGTCAGATTATTATACACTCAAAACACTTTTCTATATTGAAATTGAACAAACATCTTTTTCATAATATTATACGCCCTGTAATTATTATCTCTGCTGATAACATTACCTCCAGTTGATGCGACATTTACTATCGACCCTCCTTTTCCTCCGTTGTCTTTTCTCATATTGGCAATTGCTAAATTACTTCCCATTATTACACCACACTAAAATAGTAAATCTTATATGTCGAAAGTTTTTATACACTTATACATTAAGTCAAATTTATAACTGAGAAAACATACAATAGGTGGGATTTATTTTTAAAACATGATTCACTGTTTCAGCATGATTTCTTAAAACTATATATGATTGGCTTTGATACTATTGCCAGGATTATAGAGACTGATGAATTCTATTTAATCCCCAGAATTTGTTTATAATTTCACTGCAAGACAATAAAAGTATGTGCACTTTCTGTCAAATTGTTATCATTGATGCGATTAAACAACCAATGTAGTCTTTAATGATACACGGTAGTTAGATGTGTGGTTACCTTATTTGTGTTAATGCACAACAAACACAATATATCGCATTTAAGTGATAAATAAACACTTACCAGATTAATAGCAATACATTTTTCGAAATCATGTTCATCAACAATGCCGGCGTTATTCACCATTACCGAAATATGGTGGCATTTCTTCAAACTTTGGTTAAAAGCATCTTAAAAAACAAATCCAGTGATTAAATAATATTTAATATCTATATATTTTATTTATTAAGTGGAAATAAACAATATAATAAAAATAGTTACTAGAAGACTTAATATATATTGCATATAATGTAACATATACAGTAGATTGGCTCGTTTGTTTGTTTGAATGTTGTTCAACGCCATTTTCATCAATTTTACAGCTGTATCATGGTGTCCAGTTTTTTTTGGAGAGGAAAAGGGGAGAGGAAGCCGGAGTATCCAGAGAAACACCCTTGACCTTCGGTAGGAACACTGGAAATCCTTGTCAATTAAGATTGGAGTCAGCACCCTGCCTGCAGTGAAACTCGAACCCGCAATCTAAGTGATCAATAGTCGACGAACTACCATAACCACTCGGCCATTGAGGCCGTAGATATCATGGCTTAAACTTATACATTGCTTCTAAATGTATTTATACCTGTAAAACTCCGTTTATCAGCTACATCACACTGCGTAAATGACACTTTGGTTTCTCCATACACTTTCTGTAGCTCTTTCGTTGTTTTATTTCCAACAGTAGGATTTATATCAAATATAAAAACCTACAAATTGAAACATTGCATAATTATTATTAACAATAAATGTTTCTATCAGAGACTACACTTTATAAACGTGTTGGATTTTAATGGAGCATAAACATAAACGCTGTACAACACGTTTGGGGTTGTCATAGCTATTGAATCTGAATATGATGTTTAGATTTGTTATACGTTATCAAAGTAGTTTTACTACGAATAAAATCAAACACCAACGACCAAGTTTGTTAAAATAACTAAGGGGTATTTGATGTGAATATATTCGAAAACCGAATATTTGTGCTTTCGCCTTTTGGCGAGGGTAAGTCCCAATACTCGTAATGTGGCAGTAAACGAATATATTACTCTCTACAGAAGTGCCTTCTGTGAAAATCTGTTAATGTCATTTTGCAGCGCCGTTATTCTTTTCTTGCTTTGGGTATAAGAACGCGTAATATTGATGTATATTACCAATTATTGTCGTTTTATAGTCGACGAACTACCATAACCACTCGGCCATTGAGGCCGTAGATATCATGGCTTAAACTTATACATTGCTTCTAAATGTATTTATACCTGTAAAACTCCGTTTATCAGCTACATCACACTGCGTAAATGACACTTTGGTTTCTCCATACACTTTCTGTAGCTCTTTCGTTGTTTTATTTCCAACAGTAGGATTTATATCAAATATAAAAACCTACAAATTGAAACATTGCATAATTATTATTAACAATAAATGTTTCTATCAGAGACTACACTTTATAAACGTGTTGGATTTTAATGGAGCAAGCGTGATTCCTTCTCTTAAAGACTAAAAGTGACGAAAATCGAAACCAAGCTATATTGTTTAAATATAATCTACATGATAATAGCTGAGCTTATCTCTGGAGTTTTGCTCCTACTTTAAGTAGATTCACAAATTTGTACAAACTATACCATAAAAGGATTTATTCGATTTGTTCTTCCTGCTGCTGCAATATTCTTTAGCTAGCCCATTTTGAACTTAAAAGCTGACTTTATATACAACATTAGATACCAACCATATTACCCTATTGAAAGAATTTAGAGTAGTATTAACTAACGGTATACTGTTTACGTTTTGAACTTTAATATTTTAATTGTTATCATATGTGAATTTAATGTATTCAGCATTAAATTCCTTTATCGAAGGAAGACTGACTAGTATAGTTGTTGGCTGTTGTTGCTTTCGCTCTAGTATTCCTTAAACATGTGATTGGTGATTGGTTAAACCTGTCTTAAAATAGAAAAACCAAATCGAGGTTCGGTCTTTTTGAAAATCGTCTTCAAGGAGGTGACAGGAAAAATGTCGGTTTGGCAATCTAAATTTTTTAATCCTTATTAATCTTCCATTCAACAACACTTCTTTGGAAGACAAATTTGTTTAATGATCTTCCAAAGCCAGAAATCACGAAAAATGTTATTTGGTTTCAGGATGGTTTAACAATTTCTTTAATTTTATCACATCTGGGATGGGAAGCATCATGGAGCTCCCGACATTTTATCAATATCTTGTAATTCTAGTTTCATATTTCCCCTAAACAATAATAATAATAATGGTATGTTATGGACATATTAATACGAGTAAAGCATTTCTATTTAAATAAAAATAGGAATAAAGCCCTGCTTCCCTCCCTCACGGTCACAGCTTTTTTGACAGTAAACCAATTGATAAAAGTGGTAAACTTCTTGAATGCGTGTCAAGAATCTGGATTAAAAATACTAAATGGTAGAACAATTGGAGATTTATTAGGAAAATACACTTTTGTGCTACATATAATGGATGTATAGTATAGTGTTGTGGATTAATATTGTTTCTAATGATATATTTTTGCTGATTTTACTGTACATGATTTCCTTCTTTATGAAACCATTGTATGTTAGTTGTTCATTGTTAACAAATTTTCATGTAAAGAGCAGCTTTCAAAATTCATTGGAACCACTTCCATGTAAATTTATATCGACAAAAGAATCGGTCTAACTGTATTCCCAGAATATAAATAGCATTGAAAGTAAACAAAAACTTGATAGATACATTTATGACAACTAAATTTAATGACATTAATTTATCTACTGATTCCTTAACCACAATTTTACAAGAAAATGCCAAAAAATCAGCTAAAATTGTTAAACCCCCTAGCAACATTAAAAATAAAAAAAATTAAAAAATTAAAATATATATATATATATATATATATATATAATAAATAAATAATAAAAAAAATAATAATAATAAAATACAATAAAACTAGACACTGGTTCTCAGATTCATGTAAAGATCTCAGGAACACAGAAACAATTATGAAGAACTTGTAAATAAATTTCCCGGAAAAGATTAATATAGGAAAAATTCTATTCATTTAGATCAAAATACAGACATCTTTGCAAATTTGAAGAATAGTCATATAAAAACAAAATTTGTTCTGAATTAAGTAACAACTAAGCTAAGATCCAAATGTATTTTGGAACATGATAAATAAACTTGAAAGGGAATCAGCTGGTCAAATTGAAGACACTGATATTCCAAAGGAAGAATTCATATCATTTTACAAAAAACTAAATAAAGCTGACACTGCATATAGTAATAAACAAAAAAAAATATCACTCAGGAATTTGAGACCCTAAAATCAAATATTAACTTCTCAGTCTCAGGTGAGTCGAACAATGAAATCACCTGTGAGGAGATGATAAAAGCAATTAAATTACTTAAAAATGGTAAAAGTGCATCATCAGACCTCATCTCTTATGAAATTGAAATGCTGAAGAATAGTACCACAGCATTAATTAAACCACTGTGTAATCTTTTTAAAATTTTTTCACATGGTATCTTCCCTAAATCTTGGAATGAAAACTATTTAGTTTTATTACATAAAAAAGGTAATAGATTTGCCCCTAATAATAATAGGGGAATATCTATCAGCTCAAACTTAGGAAAATTATTTAATAAGATTATAAACAATCGACTTTTGGAATTTATGAATAATCACTTTCTAATAAGTAAGAACCAAATAGGTTTTAAAGAGAAGTGCAGGACTTCTGATCACATTTTTACTCTAAAAGCTATCACAGATAACTATAAAATGAAAAATCAAAGTGTTTGCAGCCTTCACTGACCTAAGAAAAGCCTTTGACACAGTGTGGAGAATTGGTTTTTATTTATAAACTGCTAAAACATAACACTCCTAATGAAATATTTAAAATTATATACTCCATGTATACTGATACTATGTAAAATTAAATTTTCAAATGATCTAAGTGAGCCATTTATATCTGAAAGAGGTGTTAAACAAGGTGATGTTTGGAGTCCTCTTCTCCTTAACTTTTTATAGATGATATAACAAAAAAAAACTGGAAAACAACATATATTACCCAGTGGTCTTGGGTGGTATTAGAGTAAGCATTCTTCTTTATGCTGATGATATTGTACTAATATCTCAGAGTAAGGAAGGGTTGCAAAACTGTCTCATTGCCATGCAGGAATACTGTTCAATATGGCATTTACATGTAAATACTGATAAATCCAAAGTAGTAGTATTTAATTCGAATGGTAAAACCTTTTTAAACAAATTAAAATATAAAAATTTATATATCTAGAAACAGTATCTCAGTACTGTTATCTAGGCATTTTAATAAAATGTAATGGCAACATTAATCTAGCTATTAACACATTGATGGAAAAAGCCAAAGAGCATATTTTGAAAATTAAAAAGCTAATTGGATTAAATAATCCTTGCAAATTATTAGAAAAACTCTTTGATACACTACTTTTACCCATTATCACATACTGCAGTTAAATATGGGGTATTTTCTCTACCTTTAAACATACGGAACCATTTGAAAAATTACATCTTAATTTATAAAAGAAATTCTAGGTGTACATTGCAAAGCTACTAATGATGCTTGTCGAGCTGAACTATGTCGACTTCCCTTAAAAAGTAAAAATTCTGTACTCAAGCATCAAATATCTAGATTATAGACTCGGAAAATTCTTTAGTAAAAACTATTTTTGAAAATTCTGTTCACTCAACCAATTGGATTATCAAACTGAAAACAGTATTAAATAATTTAGGTTTTTCCTTTCTAAATCGTGATTTAAGCTCACTTAAACAATACTTAAATCAAATAAAAATTAGATTAAATGATCAAAATCTCCAAAATCAAAATACACTTATAGACACATCTCCAAAACTAGATTTTTTTTCAAAATTTTTGTTTTTAAATAGGATGCAGACCTCGCTATTTAGATATCTTAAAGAAAGCTAAAGACAGGCCTGCTCTTTGTAAAATTCGTTTCAGTGCTCATAATCTAACGATAGGAAAGGGAAGATAACAAAAACTAAATAGAAAAGATGGAAACTCTAGTTTGCAATGCAGGAGAAATTGAAAATGAAGAACACTTTCTGTTGCATTGCAAACATTATAAGCTGATAAGAAGTACATTTCTTAAGAAAATCAAAAGTTTAATCCCAAATCTTTTAACAAATCCCTATTATGCTTTTTGTTGAATAGCAAATCTGAATTTTGTCTAAAACTTACTGCTACATTTATTTTAGAATGCTTTGAATTAAGAAGAAGTTGTATCATATAAAACGTAATTTTAATTGGTTATATCATCTGTATACTATATAATATAATATAATAATAAATACAATTAATGTAAAGAATTGTATTACATTTGTATAACACACTTTGTATTGATCCTTTAAATTGTTGTGCCTTAACATGTACTGTACCATGAGTTTGTGCTAGTAAATATTTGTATTCGTATTTGTATTTTTTCCACATTTTCTTTAACATATATTATTGTTCTGTATTCACAGGAATGAATACACCTTAATTTTCTGCAACCATTTATGTTAATAAAGGCACCAGTCATACCGGACCCACCTTAACTAAGACTGGTTACAAAATTTATTGAACTACCGGCATCAGTTTTTCATTTTACATTTCTTTTATGGTAACCGTTGTTTTTGCAACAATTTATGATATGGCCAGTTAAAATAAATGAAATACATGCATCTCCGGCAATTTTTATTATCAAAATAATTTAACATCTTATTTCTTGGCACACGCCAGCTGGGCGTCCATAGTTCTGCGTTTTAGAGGCCCAGACTTGATCCAACACGCAGCGGGCACCGGACTACCTGTTTAATTCAAAGACTAATTTCACATTGGTATGGCAACACATTCCTCCATGGAAATAATTGTCAACTGAAGATATAAAATCTCTTGGAATGCAGAAATCCAATGGTTTTTTTTCAAAAATTATATTAGAATCCCTTCATGTAACTAAATTTTAACTGTTTACACATAATTTACACTTTATATCTTTATAAACGTTTGTTGCTTTTAATTCTAGTATATACATGCATATTAGCAAAACACTACAGATTCCGAATGCTATACAAGTATGGCAGGTCATACATCTTGTAATATATTTTGCTAAATCGTTAATGAAATTGGTACTTCGCTTCCTTTTCTCGAATATTTTCAGGTATTGGGTCAGCTTGGAGCTTGTGAATTGAGGAGCCTTGCAAGGAAACACAAGTTCTGCCTTGTTTGCTTCTACATCATAAGGAATGCATTAACTCAATGGTTATATTGGAACCTTTATTAAATTGGAAGACCCTCCAAAAATTTATTATGATAAATATTGGGCGGAAAGATCTTGGTAATGTATTGGTTAGAATGCAATTCTGGATGTTATTATTCTCTGGTCGCTGGAAATTTTTAAATAATTTGACAAATTGTGTTCGTGTTATTGACCAAAATGTTACATAAACAAATATTTAGACAAATCTACCCGCTGCAATTATTTAGTTTACTATGACATATACATACTAAAAATTCGTATTAAATTGGAAGACCCTTCAAAAATTTATTATGATAAATATTGGGCGAAATGATCTTGGTAATGTATTGGTTAGAATGCAATTCTGTATGTTATTATGCTCTGGTCGCTGGAAATATTTACATAAACAAATATTTAGACAAATCTACATGCTGCAATTATTTAGTTTACTATGACATATGCATACTAAAAATTCCTAATTGTATATTTTTTCTGCAAATATTTAGTTAAATTTATATACTAGAGCAAGTTTTCCCACCGTAGGTCGGGATGCTCTCCGGCTTTCTCCCCCAATAAAAAACTGAAAGCCATGATATAGTTGAAAAATTGCTGTAAGTGGCGTTCAACAACATTCCAACCAACAACATAAGTATACTAGAAGTTCCGAATTTGTATATACATTCAAGCACAGACATTCATGTGCTATTTCAATTTGTTATTTACATTTATATTGATGTAGATATGCCATATATATACTAGAAATATATTATATTGAATATAACAGTGCTATTTGAATTTCAATTTGCTATTCATATATATAAATATGCCATATATATACTAGAAATACATTATATTATATATTAGTTATATATCAGTTATATATTAGTTATAGATATATATTTAACAGTATTAGCACGTGTGCAGTTCAAACCCCCCCCCCCCCCATTCTGTGGCGGTTGCCTGAAACGACACATGACGAGCATCTGTCATTTCAGTCAATTTGGCAGATTTTTCACTGCACTGGCCCCCTTTTTTATTAACTGTCAACTAGCAAATATCTGGAGTAACCTCTGTTTCCCAGGGTTGCTCATCCCCCATATATATCAGTTGCTAATTCATTTATGGTCTGCCATCAAGTTGCGGCGACCAATATATAGACTTGAACTTTAATCTTATCTTATATTTGAAATATATATATTTATTTATTTATCTATTTATCTATTTATTTATATATATATATATTATTGTACTTGTATAATAAAGCTGTGGCCAAATACTGCCAATCTAGATCTTTGTTTTTATTCAGCATTCTCTGAGATAAGTGAATTTAATGTATTCAGCATTAAATTCCTTTATCGAAGGAAAACTGACTAGTATAGTTGTTGGCTGTTGTTGCTTTCGCTCTAGTATTCCTTAAACATATGATTGGTGATTGGTTAAACCTGTCTTAAAATAGAAAAACCAAATCGAGGTTCGGTCTTTTTGAAAATCGTCTGCAAGGAGGTGACAGGAAAAATGTCGGTTTGGCAATCTAAATTTTTTAAACCCTCCCACCCACCTCCATTACATAACACGCACAACGTTAATACATTTTGTAATATATTTTGCTAATCATCTTGTTAATGAAATTGGTACTTCGCTTCCTTTTCTTGAATATTTTCAGGTATTGGGACAGCTTGGAGCTTGAGTATTGAGGAGCCTTGCAAGGAAAAAGCACAGTCTTGTTATCGCCGTGGAGTGTGAGAAGCGTGCAAATGGTGGTTTCGGACAACAAGGCAGATTTTTCACTGCACTGGCCCCCCCTCTTTTTATTAACTGTCAACTAGCAAATATCTAAATTCTGGAGTAACCTCTGTTTCCCAGGGTTGCTCATCCCCCATATATATCAGTTGCTAATTCATTTATGGTCTGCCATCAAGTTGCGGCGACCAATATATAGACTTGAACTTTAATCTTATCTTATATTTGAAATATATATATATATATTTATTTATCTATTTATCTATTTTTTTATATATATATATATTATTGTACTTGTATAATAAAGCTGTGGCCAAATACTGCCAATCTAGATCTTTGTTTTTATTCAGCATTCTCTGAGATAAGTTTATATTAGGTCAATTGTTTTAAGTTATTACCCTTGTATATATGTCGAATAAAACAGTACGATGACGTTCATAAAATTTTTTTATCTTTAGTATTTTCCTATAAAGAATAAATTAAAAAATATATATATCATATTTACCTGATAATCATGTGATAATAACCAATTGGCAATACTTTTCCCAATTCCTTGAGCAGCTCCTGTTACAATTGCTACTTTGTCCGGTGTCGGCATAGCTGTTGAAAGAAGAATGAATAATCTTGTTGTTATCAATGAACATGCAATATATAGGTTGTAATCCAATCGTAGCAAGGTCATCTATTTCTTAAAATAGACAAGTCACCTATATATGTCATAATTATTATATAAGATCATTGTTCAGTGTAGAAATATAACAAAAAAAAATAGAACAAGACCCACTATATGCACTGTCTAACTGGGTACGAACAATGAGGTATTTGGTACAAAAGCGCATTAAGAGTCAGACGTTGCATTAATGATCGACCTAAATCCGTATTTGGTCAGATGCCTCACTTCCCTTCATGACAAATATGTTGTTGTCCCTGCAGACAACATTGTGTTTGTATCACATGGTTTGTATGAAATTCACATTATTATGAATGCCTCATTAAAGAGCTAGCTTCAAGGATTACCTCTGTTAATTCCACATACAAAGGTACCACATTTGACAAAGATTAAATCCTGGCTAACCACAAGTCCTTTATGACTTCTTTGAAATATTCATTCTGCAGTGAGTCTGAAGACTTACCATATTGGATTCCAAAATTACATTAAAATCTCTTTAGTGAAAAGTACAAAGCCGTTTAATTAGCGTGTTCTACTTAAGAGTTGTCAAAACGTTGACTAAGATATTGTCTACTTAATATACTATATTAAGTCCATTTAATTTTCACAAACCCTTAAAGGTTTTTTTTCAAGTGTTTTGTTTGGAATCATTTAATGTTAACCATTCCTAATTCTTAAATATGACAAAACCATCAAAATTATTTCTTACAAAACTGTGAAAACATGATCTTTTAGATATTAGTTTTTATATATTTGAATTCCAAAGGAAATTGTTGTAAAGCATTAGTGAGGAACATCTTTTTAATAAAATTATTGTGTTAAATAATCGTTTGTAATAAGAACTCTTTTTTCTATAGAAAGCAAAAAAACTATAAATATTCTTGTAACAGTTCTTCTTAATTGTTTTATCTGCATGTCTATTTTTTCAACTTTTCTATTAACTAGGGCCTTAAGATTGCATAATGGGTCATCGTCGGTACAAAACAATCCCGCTCCAGAATAACAAAGAAAGTTATATATATAGTTTTGTATAGATATTCCCATGCAGATGCCCAGCATTTCTCAGGAGGGATTAGGACGACTTGCGATTGGATAGAGACAGCGTCACTTTTACGACATTCTTTATATTAAAGTTAATATACTTTTGATTTGCAGTCAGTTGTATTGTGTAGCAACTGATTAATCATATGATTACCAAAATTTAAAAATCACAAACAATAAATAATTTTAATCTAAAAAAAAACAAAAAAACAGCTGATGGATTTTAAAACCGAAACAATCACCTCTTTAACATGTAATGGGGATGGAAGACAAAGAGTGTTGTGAAACCTTCCGACAAATTGCTGATACAGCGTTTTCCCAAGTGGATGCAGTTAAGTTGGGCGTTGGTTAATTACGGTGCTTTCGTCATAACTAACATCTATTACAAATCGACTAAAATATTCTTTTAATAAAGTTTTAGACGTTCTTCATCGCTGCTAGCATGGCATTAATGTGTTCTACGTATTTTATAATGGCTACGTCAAAACAACACAGAGATAAATTTATTGATAACGTTGAATAGCAAATTATTTTTGATAAAAGGGAAGTAACTCTAAAAGTCAATAAAAATTTAGCAGTGTAGAAAATAACCACTTTCTGTACAGAATGATGGAAAAGGTGAAAACAAAGAGAAATTTTTGATTCATGTGACAGAACAGACAAAGAAGGTTAGCATTATGGTCGCCATGAAATGCTAATGCTAAACTAAGAATCTTTTTGGACCCTCAACCTTTGAACACTGAGCATTAAATTAAGAGACAACATAAACTTCCAACACTTGATGATGTGCTTCAGAATTAGCAAATGAAAGAATCCTCAGTAAATTAGATGTACGTGGGGCATATTAGCAAGTAAAATTTAACGGACTATCAAGTGAACTTACTAATATGATGACAAGCAATTTGATCGTTTATAAAGCTGATTCTTTATTATGTCGCCAAAAAGAATAAGTTTTAGCGCCTTATTGTATCATCAGCGTTTGTTTAAAATTCTTCTGTATTATTATCATTAATACTTTTATTACTATTCTATTAAAAATGATATTATTCATGAACTTAAAGCTAAATTATGATAAATGCCTACCGATCATTTTAAAACTTTGTTAGGGAGGAAGGGTCGTTTCGAACGGATTCAGTCAACTATCCGTGACGATTTTAGGCAACTTTTATGTTGGCATCCTAATTATAATAATAAACCAAAACAATTTTTACTCATTCATATTACATTTGAAATAATGAATTAAAACACTGTTTTTGTTATGGAAAATGATACAGACATGTGATTATCTTTTTATGATATTACAAGTCACCAAAAGTCATTTTTATGTCTGTCATGTGGTGGATATGACGAGCAACTTTAATCAAATAAAAAAACAATAACAATTCTATTTTTCCAAGTAAAGTGTTGTCTGGTAAGTTTAAAAATCTACAAATATTAAACAGCTGTAAAATAAGCATTTAAATGTGAAAATGTTATATTTATAGGTTTGTATTATTCAGTTTTACGTAACTTTTTAAAAATGTTTAACTATATCATGGTGTTTAGTTTTTATTGGTGGAGGAAGCTTATTACACGTTAAAAACCTCCGGCCTTGGAAATTTTATCACGCTTTCTATGTCAACTTGACTGTAGCAAAAGGTCCAGTGTATACTACGCAATATGTTATTTAACACTGCAAGTTTCTGCGTTCCACCTTAAAAGTGTTTTTTAATTGTGAGATAAAATCTCACATAAACAAAAAATTGGATTAATAAATCTTTTACAATATTGTTTGAAGTGCCAATAGCTTTAGCGCTGTATTATTTATTTCGCAACTATGTATAATAAGAGTGTTTTTCTTGTTTTTCATATACATGTAAATCAGGCAGTGCTTATAAACTAAAAAAAACCCACTGTAATGATGCAAAATATAACTAAATGTGGAACTAGTAAATTACATTTTAAAAATTACTTTTATTTATCATTATAATTATGACATTCCAGGTCCATATGTAGACTTTATGTGCACGTGTATGACAAATAGATGCTTTGTATTCCCATGTCAGGTTGGTACCTAAACCAGACCTCATTTATTAAAACAAATATATACAGATGCATAAATCATTGAATAGCTGGATTCTGTTTTCGCGCCTTAGTCTGTCTTATTCAAAATTCAAAATGTGTAAAACGTTTTTACTATTTTTACGTATTATTTAAAGTGTTTTACTTTTTATGCCTTAGTTTAAAAAATGTTTTTTTATGCCTTAGTTAGATTTTTATAAAAGGTGTTCTTACGTTTTACAAAAACTAGTTTTAATACTGCGAGGATGTTTGGCTAGAAAGCGACACGTGGTTTCTGTAATCAGTTTTTTACGAAACACTACTTACATATAGCATATCATCTTTGAGTAGGTTCTAACCTGGTGTATAGAGTCAGGCCAAGAGTTGAGGGTTCATCTAAATCACAGCAGTCGTCTGTTTCAGTAATCAGTATGTAGTTTATTGTTATATAAATTTCATTTAGTAAAGGTATAATCTTGGGTTGTGCACAGAATAAAAAAGTCAGGAATAATTGTAGAGACATGTTTTTGTATAAATACACACAATGGCAAATAAAAAGGATTGTATAATATTAATACTATGGCTGAATATTCCGTTTTACCAGTTCGTCGCTTAAATAATCAGGAACTTTCGATCGTAGGTATCTGCAACAGATAATCTTATAAAATCTTCTACCGATGTCGACCGTTTGTTTAAAAGCGCGAAACGTTTGCTAATTTGTAAAATCAAATGTAAAATATATCAAAATCACTGTTGTCTAACATTTTTTCTTCGATTTGACGTGAATATAATGATCTACAGATATAATGCAATAACGGATAGGCAACCAAACAAATTTTACTGTCAATTTAGGTTTAAGATTGAACACGTGGTGCTATCAATTAAAATGCTTACACGCAGGGTGGTGTTACATGTAGTATAAATTAAAATAAAAGTGTTTTATTACAACATGTACCAAATCATGTACAAAACATTAGCTATTTATATAGTGAAAATGTTGAGTTTGAGATGTGAGAGGAAAATTTAATCAAGAAAAAAAGTTATATGCATACGATGTTCTTATACATGTACAAATGTATCGTTCTTTTATGTGGACTTGCATACGTTGTACATATACATGTATCATTCACTTACTTATTGCACTATAATTAGAGGATTATACATGTGTGCATACGTGGTGCATCATCAATTTGTTAAGACAGATATTTAAGTTTTATGTGCATACGTTGTGCATAATTCACTGAGTTAGTCACAGATTGCTTGTTGATAGGCATACGTGGTGCATAATGCATTTTTAAAGACACTTTAAAAAAAGTATTATCTGCATAATTCACTTAGTCTTAGATTACTTGATGATAGGCATACGTAGCGCATCATGCATTTGTTAAGACACTTTTTAAAAAGTTCTATGCATATGTTGTGCATAATTAAGTTCACAGAATATTTGATATAAGGCATACGTGGTGCTTTTTCTTTTTGTTTATACTCTAACTGAACTATTGACATGACAGTTAGGGTATATACTGTATGGGGTCTAGGTTTTTTAATATAGGGATACACTTATGAAACAAAATGTCTGTCATTTTTCCAATTTTGTTTAGGAAATGCCGCCTAAGACGACATGGCAGTCAGGAAGTGCAGAAGAATGGCAGAAAGAAGGAAAACACCTTCTAAACAACAATCAGATAAACAAGTGGACAGTAACGTCAACCTGGTCACAGTTGTATCTGACCTTTCACATACAATCAAGGACATGAAAAGTCAGATCACAGATCAAAATGTCCAGGATCTTAAAGAAAGTCAGCAAACTGAGACAGAGAAAATACAACCAATCCAGTTAGATGGTACTAGCATTTGTAACACAGAATTGAGAACTGGTAATAACAATGCAATGAGCCTAAGGATAAATAATGTGTATACTTCTTCAGATGAAGAATATAGATGCTTCGAAAAGTACCAGTACTTGCATACGGTACCTTTAGGCACTATTAATCAGAGTAAATGAAATTAAAAATTTGGAATGATGAATGTGTGGAAATGGACAGCCTACGTCCTGAAAATCCAGAAAAAAGAAAAAAAAAGCCATTATAATTGACAATTTGCACACTCTAACTTTAGTCATTCGGGAAAATCCACAATCCACAAGTCACTTGACGAATGGCTTTCAGCTTTTTCAATTTATTCTACAATATATATTGAGAAATTGCAACAATCAGCTGCAGGGTTATTAAAATATATGGATTTAATTACAGACCTAGCTAAGAACAAAGGAAATTGGCTGGCCAATGAAAAACAATTTAGATCGATTAAGATGCAAACAAAATTAGACTGGGTAGATCACACATCAGGAAATGTATTTCAGATCTCTCTATCGCATAAATTAGGAGATAACACTACACGTAAATCACCCCATGTCTGTCAGGTACGCTTCCACCTCGGCAGACATACTTCAAACTTAATCAGGTTTACTTGTACCTGTGGTGTATTGTATAAGATTCCACGTTGGTAAGCCTTGCCTTTTTCCCTGTAAATATAAACACCACTGTTTTATTGTAGCAAATTACATCCATCAATTCAGTGTAGGCATGGAAGTAATCCCTTACCTAGTTTTTGGCAACATAGGCAACAGTCACAAGTAAATGTAGGTTTTCAACCACAGAATTATTATGTAAGGATGCCTTCTTCAGAATTGCATACTTTTCGTCCCCCATGTCTAAGAAATCCAAGGCTACCACCACCTCTAAGACAAACAGGATCTAGAACAAATATCTTTCAAGGAGGTAAGACAAAGCTTCAAGGCTTCCAACTCCTAAACGCCCAGACATTTTACTTAAACTTTTACAAGGGTATAACATTTTAGAAAAGGAATTTTTACTGAAAGGGTTTTCTGACAGCTTCACAGTTTTTTGTGAGTAGGAAGAGTATAATTTATCATGTAAAAACTTATCTCAAGCATTAGCCCATCCAGAAATTGTTTTTGATAAGATTGTAAAAGAACTTTTAGCTGGTGGTTTTGCTGGACCTTTTCTTTCGCCTCCATTTGATCCTTTCATGTGCCCCTAATTGGCTTGTGTCCCCAAAAATGATCCAAACAAATTTCGTATGATTCACCATTTGTCTTTTCCAACAGGGGGTTCTGTGAATGATTTTATTCCTCAAGAGTATTCCACTGTACAATATACTACGTTCAAGATGCCATTTGTGGTATAAAATTATATAGCTCTCCCTGTTTTTAGCCAAATGTGATATTGAAACGGCATACCGAAATTTACCCTTTTCTCCATCAGATTACCACCGTTTTGGTTTTTAATGGAATAATTTATTCTATTTTGATAAAGCACTTGCCATGGGTGTCTGTTCTGCCTGTCAAATTTTTGAAAGATTCAGTTCTTCATTAGTATGGATAGGACAACAAAATATGCCAGAAGGTCAAATTTTTCATATACCGGTACTAGATGACTGTTTGATAGTGGCTCTATCAAAAGAGTTATGTAAGAAATATTTAGATAATTTCCTACAAATATGTTCTGATATTTGGAGTACCTATGGCACCAGAAAAAACAGTGGGCCCACTAACAATTCTCACTTTTTTAGGTTTTGAACTTGATACAGAGTTACAGGAAGCCAGGCTTCTTAAAGATAAAATAGACTAGTGTTTAAAATTGGTCATTGAGTTTTTACTAAGAAAAAAAATTACTTTAAAAGAACTACAGTCCCTTTGTGGATTACTAAATTTTGCATGTCAATTTATCCTACCAGGATGAGCCTTTCTGGGAAGGCTTTTTGATCTGACAAGAGGTTTTGAGATACCCCACTATAGGGTAAAGCTAAAAAGGGAAATGTTTTTTCTTGGATGAGATCTTTATTGAAGCAAAGCATTTAAATTTATTTAGTGATGCATCAGGAACAATCGGTTATGGGGCTGTTTTTAATAATTCCTCGTTTTGTGGTCTTTTGGAAGTAGATTGGATAAAAACAAACATAACTGTAAAAGAGCTTTATCCAATTGTACTCTCGATAGAAGTGTGAGATGAACGAATGCAAAACCAATGTATTTTATTTCACTGTGATAATGAAGCTCTAGCATATGTTCTTAACAAGCAAACCAGTAAAGAGAAAGAAGTCATGTATTTGCTTAGACGGTTAGTGGCTCTGTCTTTAAAGTTTAATTTCCTGTTTAAAGCTGAACATTTACCAGGAGAGTTAAATATACTGAGTGATGCTCTTTCCCGCTTTCAGATTCAAAAGTTTCGGCAACTGCTACCCACAGTAGATTTCAATCCATCACAAATACCAGCTCTGCCACAATTACCAGGTTAGGTTTGGCTGCACAACATTTAGTAGACGCATCCTTATCAGAATTAGGTTAGACTTTAATAATTTTTGTAACACTTTTAAAAATAAATCTGATGCTATACTTCCTATAACTGTAGCTACTCTTTCTTTATACAGAGCCTATTTGCATGAAAAAGGGTTTGCAGCTTCTACGTTAAATACTTATAATTCGGCAATTGCATATTTTCATAAAATAAGAGGGCTTCAAGACCTTTGCAATTCTTGTGACAGCACTAGACCATACTTGCTCGACATTTTACAATCAGATTTTGTTAAAATATATGTTTCTGACAGCTTTTTATGGCCTGTTAAGAATTGGAGAAAAGAACACAAAACATTGTTTACATCTATCAGATATTGAACAGGCCACCACAGGTTTTCGTATAAAATTTCAGTCTTACAAACACTGTAAACCGCATTCAGTCATGTCAGTTTTGATATCCCCACAACCACATCAACCACATCATAAATATTTTGTTGATTACCATTAAACCGTTTTAAGGGTCACAGCTTTAGAATAGGAGCAGCTACTTGGTTAATGCAAAGTGGGACATCAGATGCCTAAATCCGTAGTTTAGGGAGTTGGCATTCCAATGTCTTTTTAAAGTACATTAGGACAGATAATCCTTAAGTTGACGAGCAGGAACAGTCAACAAATTAATTTATAAACAGTTCCATGTACATGTTGATAAGGTGTTTTTCTTAGTACTGGAGATTAATGGAGCTTAGTGAATAGAAAAATATTTGATTACTGAAGTAACTCTGTTGATACATGGACATGCATGTTGAGGGGCAGGAGCAGTCACCCTGTTGTTAGATAACTTAATGTAAAATGGGTACGTAAATCATGTAAATAGCTAGTATTAAAAACACACACTTATCGGTATGTATATGTATTTACTTTGCTGCACCTATGTTAATTTTATGATCGTACAACTGTATTATGACAGGTTTATATTTTTAAACATTCTGCAGTTTGGGTGGGGGAAATCATTTCATGATGTTATGGCCCCTTTTGGCCCCACCTTTGCCTCATTTATGTTTGATGTTTTATGTTTTAATCCTATTAGTGCAATGTTTATATACTGGTTATATACTGTAAATATTGTTGTGTTAACTTTTCATTCAACACATATTAAACTGGTCACATTAGGTGACCCAAAATGGCAGTAGTTGTTGTGTGTGTTTGATATTTGAGGAAAACAGAGCAAACTGCAGAGTGTGGTTTACATGTTGGGTATTATTTTTTGGGTGGCTAAGGTTTTGGAGCATAAATTTAGTTTTACTAAATAAAACGTTTTATGAGAGCAAAGCGTCTCCTTATTAAACCTCTTCTACCTTGGTTTGTACCTCAATTGCCCGTGACCAATTAATAAATATTTATGAAGGAAGAGAAGCTGTGTGAAACAAGGAATTCTCTCTAAAAATTTCGTATTAATTTTGCTAGATTGACAATTTTTACCTCCCATTCCTCGCCACCACCCTCAACCACCCTCATGATTTTATTTATAGACTTCCTTTTAATTTTTATTTTGATAGTTGGCATGAGTATATTCTGCTAATGAGTTTTATAAAATATTTCCATAAGCTCCCTTTTTATGGACTTTTCAGGGGATTGTTATTATGGTGATTACTGGAATTTGTTTTGTAGCCATGACAAGTTGAGTGTGTTCTGATAGTAATTTTATAAACTGGTCTCATAAACCCCTTTTGTGGTTTTTTTTCATGGTATTGTTTAAGTATATAGTTTGTTTGTAGTCATGACAAGTTGGTGAGGGCCCTTTTGGCCCCCACCTTTGCCTCACTTATGTCTGATGTTTTATGTTTTAATCCTATTAGTGCAATGTTTATATACTGGTTATATACTGTAAATATTGTTGTGTTAACTTTTCATTCAACACATATTAAACTGGTCACATTAGGTGACCCAAAATAGCAGTAGTTGTTGTGTGTGTTTGATATTTGAGGCAAACAGAGCAAACTGCAGAGTGTGGTTTACATGTTGGGTATTATTTTTTGGGTGGCTAAGGTTTTGGAGCATAAAAATACATTACAAGATAATGATATTGAGACTAAGTAAATTTCGTGAACTAAAAAATAATTAATATAATCAATCCATAAATATCCATAATTGGTCTCATCTAAAATTTATACTAGTTCAAATAGCACATAATAGTATAGAATTTTTAAAAACTGTCTGTTTAATCTCGTGTTGTATAACTGTATAAATATTAAAAATGTGGTTCTGAATTCGATGAAAACTGGAACGGGACAAAATACTGTATCTAATTACTCTGCTGTTGGTTTTAGTTGTCGTATCCACACATGTCTAGATCCAGTGTTTGGGTGTCATTAGTGCTGTAACGGTGTTAGGTATTGTTAACAGAACCCATTAAAACATGTCATCAAATATTTCAATTAATAAATCATATTCACCCTTGTTTTATGTCATACTAATTAAATGATCTTTATAGAAAATAATGGAAATATGATGAAGTAAAATTTACAAATTAACAGAGATCGGTACGATCTGAACTTGCAGGTTTGCAACCGTTGTTGCAAAGAATTATTTATTATACTTTTGTTCAATAAATACTAGTTAAAAATTTGCTGTTTAATATTACTACAGAACTTACAAATTAGGATTGAACCATCAGTAATCCAAATGGAGAATCTGTTTCAATATGTTTGTCATCCAGGTTGGTGGCATCATTATTCTGTAATATAAATAAAAGATTGACCGTTGTAGCTACGCACAAAACATTATCTGTTTATGTTTTAATGCTCAAGTTTCGTGTCTAATTTTCATGTATTGCAAATTTTTTTAATTTTAGACCTATTCAATGGTTTATGCAACTGAAAATGATTAAACAGGCTGGATCCACAGAGTGCGTCACCAAGCGGGGACCCTTTCAGAAGAGTTATCAAGTTTTAATATGGAAAGTTTTACCGTTGATCATTGTACCATGGTCCTTGAATGGTAGTTTCAAATATAAATAAGCGCATCAAAAACGCTATGTAAAGTTTTCCGTCCCACCCAACACCTAGTATTTTTCCGTCGTATAGTCCATCCTATTACTTGAACTATTTTTTTTTTAAATTTGTTTTCGTCCTATATATCTAGAAAAGTTCTTACTATCTGTTTGATCACGTAACTGATTCAAAACAATACAAGACCATTAAAACGAATTTCAGCGAATTCTCTAAAATAACTGTAGCGCAAAAACAAAATATAATGACTAAATACATATTTGTAGATGGAAATTCTCTTTTCTGTGCGCAAATCATAATACTCTTGCTAAGATACAAAAACATACAAGGTTTATATTCTCTATAACTGTTTGTTACGCAATCTAATCAGGCCTCAACGATGGCTCCTAATCAAGTGGAACATCTCCTTCTACAGCTAATGTTACGGACCAATACCAACAATTACTACTCCTTCATTACCTCAGTCAACAGAACAACAAACTACTATCCTACCTTCAACAATACACAGCATAACAAACAACTACGCCTCATTCAGCAACTCATACTATAGCATCACAAAATCATTAGGCCTCATAAACACCTCAATACACAGCATCACAAACAAGAGCTAAGATGCCCTTGTTTTGTAAAGCACGTTATGTACTCACTCGAAATAGAAACGCAACATACAAAAAAGGGAATATTACTTTATACATGTATGTCATTTTAACAATTTATCTCATAAATAATTGATAATTGTTCATGATTTCTTTTACCGTGCAATATAACATTTTGTCACATATTGTCTTTAAAGCACTTAAAAAATGTCATTATCTGTTGTGCCCACCATTTGCTTGTAACACAGCCCTTACTTTTCTTGGCATGGATTCAATTAAACGTTGAGTACGAAAACGCGGTATCCTTTGCCACTCATACTGAAGTGCCTGCACTAATTGTTGCAGATTTTTTGGCGGTGGTTGTCGTTCGCGCACGCGCAGATCCAGTTCATTCCACAGATGTTCAATTGGGTTAAGATCCGGAGATCGTGATCGCCATGCAACGGATCACATTGACATTCTGTTGCTCTTAAAAATCTACTGTTACACGTACTGTATGTGGTCGGGCATTGTCGTGTTCAAATTTGTCTTCGAATGCCAATAAAGGGCATAAATGCAGCCGTATAATTTCGTCTCTATACCTAGCAGCGCTAAGATTGCCTTGGATATGTATCAGCTGTGTGTTTACCTGGCGTAAGAGATAGCCCGCACCATAACACTGCCTTCGCCAAAATTGTCTGTTTCTACAACACAGTTTTGTGCAAAACGTATTTCGGAGCCTGTTCACTCGTATACGACCATCTCGCTTTTCAAGATGCAAATGTGTCTCATCGCTGAACCACACTCTTCTCCAGTTCTGTAAATTCCATACACGAACGGTAGTACACTTTCGAACCATTACATGGCGTTGTTGGCGTCTCAGTGTTGCTCCGACGTAAGGTCTTCTTGCCCGCAATCCATGAGACCGATTGCATACTGTCTGTGGTGATATACAGCGCAACCCAGGGACGTTTACAACTGTTTCTGTTGCAGTAGTCCTGTTCTGTAGATGGAATAATCTAATGTAACGATCCTGCGCCCGAGTTGTAACACGCGGCCGTCCTGAACGTAGTCGGTCTTTCGTAGTACCAAGCTGATGGTAGCGTCTCCAAAGGCGTGAAATTCGACCCTGTTTTTAGCAATGTGTTATTCATAGTGTGTTCTAGATTTGACCACAGTCGTTCACGGGTAGATGAACTTAAATGCTTTCAACTGGAAGCCTATAATTAAGGTGTGTATATATATATATAGGTTATTTGTCGGCAAAAAAATGATTTTGACAAAAATTTATCCGATGTTGCGTTTCTTTTTGAGTGAGTATAGATTGATGATGTAACACTCGTCAATTACTCGCCAAAAGAAAATTTTTTGCTATTTTTGTTGTTTACCTTCTGCGATACATATAAGCATCGAGTGCATCGAAATATAAAATGTTGTTGGCTATATCTTATATAAAGGTCTTAATTTACAACTTCATAGAGCAAATATACACAAAGCCTCACTTAACCGCAACTGCGGACCAACCTATTGGTACGTCACTGACTCAGTTGGTTGTGGTAAAGATTGAATGTTTTGAAACTTATTTGCTTGGTAAGGATGAAATCTTAGACGCTTATCTTAGTGATGTGTTCAAACACACAAAGTAAGTTCAGCTTGTCAGTGTACTCATCAGGTAAATTAAGTTGTTTGCTGATCACCTTAAAACTCTTAAAACTCTAGTGACTGTGTATTCAAAGCGGGACCGAGTGTTCATTATACGTGAAATTAACATAAAAATTAAGGACCAATGGTATATGATAAAATTTGGCGGTAGAACAAAAGACAAGGCCGAATTTTAACTTAGGATTTGTCATCTGTGTGTGTTCAGAACATTAACTCTGGCTATGTTCAACATACAACCCAGCAATACTTGACCGGGTGAAGTGCTGCAAACTTCTGAATTAGTATTCGTTAAACCACTCTGATCATAGACCTGCTTACTGTTTAATATTAATAAAAGGGATCACATAATGGATAGTTTTGTCTAACCAGTAAAGTATAATGTGTATAAGTGTAAAGAGCGTGATAAACCTGGTAATTAAAAGCTAAAACAGCTCGGGAAGTAAGGTATAATGCTTAACGTGTGTCAGACCAATTCACCTAACTTGGACTATTCGCTTTGAGAATATGTTTGGTAGTACTAACTGCAATAGGTGTTATGCCATGTTCAGGCTTGACGTTGGAAATAAGCTCATGATTATCCCTCATCTGATTTAGCTATACAATAATCATCGTCGCTACAGAAGACCTGATTTAAGTTGTGTGTTCCCAGCTTAAGCTGTGGTCAATGCTTTGAATAATATTTATTCGGATATGGTTCTTTAATGAAGGAAATAAATAAGCCAAAAATACTCCCATTGACTATGTCTGTCTAAATCAGGATTTGTAAAAGTCCATGGACTTTCCACTCTTGTTAATGGTAAGTCTCCTTAATTTTTTTCTTGAAGTTAGTACACGTATTTCGATTTCAAGTTTCTAGTGTCTATAAGTTATTCATGCCTGGGTTTGTCTAATGTAAGTTGATGTCATCCTTACATAAATTTTATGACTGATACCTCTACTTTATTGATCGCTATTAGAAATACATCTTTTAATTCGATTAGTCTATTCCGCTGAGAAATACTGGTAATTTTTTTTTCATGAATTTACCTTTAATTTGACACTACAATACGTAACTTGGTGGTTGTCTAATTAGAGGCATACGCTTTTTAATTGTCTAAAACACCTGAGTACAACCAAGCATTTTACTGAGTTCAAGTTTCTCACTTTTTGATTTGGGTATTTTGTGTCTGTAGAGCTTTTACTGACTTTTGACTGAGATTGGTCTGATGTTTTTCATTCTATTTTGCTTTATAAATTGAACACCTGTTCATAAATAGCGTTGGTTTATAATTTGCATAGATTAATATAAACACAAATCAGTGACGGAAGTCTAGAATTTTTATTTTATCTTTATTAAGTTCTCTAGAGAAAACTACAAAAGATGCTCTGTTAAGCTTTGTTAGATTCATGGTAGAGTATATTCCAGGGCTTCGCATATAGATTAACTTTTCAGTCTTGAATGAATCTTAACTTGTGGTTATAATGGCAATGATGCAAAGCAATTCGTTTCCTTGTTTCAATGCGGTTTGGATTTACACCATAAAACAATATTAATAATTAAATGTAAACAAAATTTCTTTTTGAAGAATGAACTAACTGACTACAAGATTTGTATTACAATGTATATAAAAATCATAAGCATAATGTGAAAATAAACATGTTCTTTATTTGGGCGTTTTATTTTCATTTACTTATTAACACATTGCTGCCGGGAATAACAAAATGAAGTTTGATAACTGTACGGCTTTTGTCCTTGTCTCCTATGATGATGTACTCGGGGTTATACTCCCTGCAGTAGGATTTATCATATAATCTGTCCTATATACGGATACTTCTAGCACCGAACCATTCTGATTGTCTGTCAATAGTTTACCAAAACCATTTTCTATAGCCTCCAACCTGTAGGCAATTCGTTTAAACATATTTTATTACTGAATTACCCAATACAATACAATAAACAAATGAAAACATAAATATCTAATAGGTAACTAGCAGATTGGCTATAAGATGCAAGCATGTCAGTTAACAGATACGTGTATTGATTGGCTTTAAGATGCAAGCATGTCAGTTAACAGATACGTGTATTGATTGGCTATAAGATTCAAGCATGTCAGTTAACAGATACGTGTATTGATTGGCTAAAAGATGCAAGCATGTCAGTTAACAGATACGTGTATTGATTGGCTTTAAGATGCAAGCATGTCAGTTAACAGATACGTGTATTGATTGGCTATAAGATTCAAGCATGTCAGTTAACAGATACGTGTATTGATTGGCTATAAGATGCAAGCATGTCAGTTAACAGATACGTGTATTGATTGGCTTTAAGATGCAAGCATGTCAGTTAACAGATACGTTTATTGATTGGCTTTGCAAGCATTTCAGTTAACAGATACGTGTATTGATTGGCTTTAAGATGCAAGCATGTCAGTTAACAGATACGTGTATTGATTGGCTATAAGATGCAAGCATGTCAGTTAACAGATACGTGTATTGATTGGCTATAAGATTCAAGCATGTCAGTTAACAGATACATGTATTGATTGGCTATAAGATGCAAGCATGTCAGTTAACAGATACGTGTACTGATTGGCTTTAAGATGCAAGCATGTCATTTAACAGATACGTGTATTGGTTAATATTTACGATATAAAAGATTACTAAAAATAGTATTCTTGCAGTCGCCAACACTTTTGCATTTGTATTAAATTTTATTTTTTTTACAGTCGTTAATTTCTTTGATTTGGTGGGTTTAAATTTACTTAAATGCACATTTGCAAAAAAACAAAAGTAGGCGAGTCTTTGCTGAACAAAAAATGAAACAACTTACTTAAGTAGCCCGTATTTCTTAATTGCTGACTCGAACGCTGGAGGGTCTAATGTTTTTGATGCTCCTTGTGCTACTAGCTGTGTATCTACGAAACCTGGACACATGCACATGAAGGTCAACCCCAATTCTTCGCATTTTGGATTTGTCTACATACATATATTTATATATATATTTATAACTATAAATGCATTAACCTTTAAATAAATATTCTTAAATATAAATAGACATTCTGTAATAATAATTATATAGATTTGAAGACAATATGAATGTTAAATTATTAGAAAAATAGCTGGAACAACCGTCAATTTATTTCTTATCCTCCAAATCATGTTTTGTAACAACAGACTTCCGGTTTTCTTACTTTTGTCCTTAAAATCATGTTTCAGTTTTTTATTTATACATTCTAGACACTTCTTAAACCTGTGGTGTATTAGTAAGCTACGAAAATATAGATAGCTCTTTATTTTATCTAAGGGGATGAGAAATCGTCAAAATAGCTACATTACTGTATATTCTACTGTCAAAATGAAGAAGTATAATACTCGAATTCTTTGATATTTTATAAATGTAATATCTTATGTTTCTGAGATCAGGCAAACCACGAACCACCTGGAGGAGAACGGTAACATCTAAGCTGCAAGACATGAGCTATTCCTGGGGACAAGCGCGGTACATAAGAAGTAGATAGCGGCAACTTGTTGAAGCCTTATGGCCCATCGATGACGAAAAGGATAAATAAGTAAGTAAAGTAAATAAGTCTGAGATCAACATCAGCATCAATAATTTATATTCAGAATACTTATAGTAATGCTTGAGATGCTTTCTTCGTTTGTTGCTAGTAAACTCTATTTAAACTTATTACAAAACAGAATCAAATAAGATCTTGCATTGGTGCGATATAACTGTTATATTGAACTTTAAAATCAGGTAGAATTTTCAATGTGAACGTACATGACTAATAAGGTGCATAATATACTTTTACTTACCGACCAAGATTTTGTGAAATTAAGGACACCACTTTTACTGGCACAGTATGCTGGAAGAATATGGTACGACTGGACAGCTAAGAAATAGACGAATATGTCAAAAGATATCAATCGCTTGTGTATCAAATAATTTAAGGTGTAGACAAAATACTGAGCGGAAGACTGCGGTTATGACTTTGATGATTCAATGAATGCTGTAGTGACTAAGACTCTATTTCGATCAGTCTGTACTTAATAACTACACAAGGTTTCTCGAGTATATGACTTGGCAAAAACATACTTATGAAAACCTGTAAGAGAAGGAGTGAAAAAGATTACATGTAAATAGTACCTCTGAGTTTTGTTCTATTAACTTTTGGAAGAAAAGTACATTTTCACTGCCATCACTTATTTGACGTAAAAATGGTAGAAAAAATATTATTTATTTAAGTTAAAACAAGTTTATTGTTTATTGTAATATTGCTGCTCTTCATTGTTTAAAATTGTGCCAAAAAAATCCCCCACTGGCCGGTCAACTCGGGTGCAGGCCATGGGGTCCGTTATTGCCATTATTAAAGCAGTAATGAGTTTATAATATTTAACTACCTGCCATTGACGCGACATTAACTATAGTCCCTCCATTTCCGCCGTTGTCTTTCCTCATGTTAGCAATAGCTAAATTACTTCCCAATATTACACCACACTAAAATATAATGAATGTTCTAACTCGAAACGTACAAAATACCACAAGCATATGGAATATTTGTATTTTATTATAGAGTTCTATATAAACAAATACGGCATAAATAGCCAGTCTGTGGTAAAACAATTATACAACACAGGCTCCGTAAGTTAGAAAACATTTATGAATTCCTTGTCTAAGTACCGGAACTAGGTTTCGTTATCCACGGCAAGTAAGTAGCCAATTTGGAAACTACAGCATATAATAATGGAACCACAGAATGTCTAGTTATTATTATTTCAGTAGCCACATCATATAATTAAACAATCTCGGCATAACATTAATTCTAATGCAATTCTTGCATAATGTAACGTCAATTTTGACTGGACAACGTGAATAATTTCATGGCATCAATTCCACGATTGTTATTTCCGGTAATAAAAAATCCCATTTTAATCAGTTAATTTAGTAATTTATTGCCGTAGCATTAGAATGGAGATAACAGTAATGTATTTGAAGATTTGTCGACATCAATTAGTGATTTGATGGTCGGAAATATCCGTTTACTGCCTCCGCTAATGAGTCACCTATAAACTCAATTTCCGACCATCAAATCACCAATTAATGCCCGCGAATCTTAAAATTCATTACAGTTATCTCCTAAGTAACTATCTTGTAATTAATTGACCACGGCATATAACAATGGAACCACTGCATGTAGAGACGGTAGAACAGCTGATAATCAAATGTCTACATCATTAATAGATTATTATTTATGAAAAATATGCCCGCAGTAAAACTGAAATTAAAATGAAAGGTTCTTATATGAAAACTGTTGAATTAAGTTGATTCGTCTTACTTGCGCTTATCAGATATTCCTCAATCTTGTCATAGAAATCTTTGTTAACTGTAGACTTTCTTTAATATACTCGTGCGTGGAAAAGTAACATATCCTGATTATAAAGCCACACTTATATGTATTATTCTATTTGTTTGGTGGAAACGTTAATGATTATTTGTTAATATTTCGTATTATTGTGTAAAACAATACTAGTTTACGCTAATGCGGCTTGTTGCCGTGTCATTATCATTTGAAGCGACAATACAACCAAGATAGCCAGTTCTGATGTGTGATACCAATCTGGTGTATATATATATATAAACATTATATTAAGGTGCTCCATTACAGATAAATGACGTTGGTGTCTCCTGTACAATACACTTACCAGATTAACAGCAATACATTTTTCGAAATTATGTTCATCAGCAATGCCAGCGTTATTTACCATGAGCGAAATATGGTTGCATTTCTTTAAAGTTTTGTTAAAGGCATCTGAAAGAACGAGCCAATGTTTATAATGCCGTGACAGAGCGAATGATTAAAAACCTACGAGTTATGCCTGAAACAGTTTTATGTCATTTCTGGGTAAAACACGTTAATGCTTTTCCACAATTTATGATAGTAAAGAAATATATGATAAAACAAAATACAAACCTAACAATTTACAATTGCATGAATGTAATCAAGAACTTCCTTTTCCTATATTGTGTCCGAAATATGGACTCGGTACTCTATGAAAGGAAGTGTATATCTATGTTTGCTACACAATGAATCAAACTGGGGTAATTAAAATGTGCATACTGTGTCTAAATGTATAGTACCTGTGAAATCCCCTTGGTCAGCTACATCACATTGTGTGAACGATACTTTATCTATCCCATATACATCCTGTAGCTGTTTTGCAGTGTCATTTCCAAGAGTAGGATTTATATCAAATATAAAAACCTACAAATTTAAACATGTGATTGTTTTCGAGGCGACATGGTGACCCATTCAAATATTAAAAGAAAAAATGTTTCTATTCACATGACAGCAAGATATAATCGACGTTGAATCTAAATAGCGATAGAATAAGCATACCTAATCCTGTTTCTACGATACGACCTCTCATGTGCGACTTTTTAAAGCAATTTTCAAACTTATATACAGTTTACTATACTAAAAAGATTTGATGGGATTTGTAAATCTGTGTCAATATCATGAGCTACTTGCTACGGGTCTAACTTTGTTGTCTGTTATTCTGGCACTCTACATGATCGCTCTGATATTATTTTGTAAAACAAAATTTAAACGTTGAGTAAAAGCCTATCAATCAAATCAATCGAATCAAATAAACATAGATGACAAATCTTACCATCTAATCAAATGAAATAAGATTTAAACTTGCCTTTCTTAATCGATTTTTAATATCATGTGTAAATGTTGTTGCTTATCTAGTTGACAAGGGCACCCGATTATTATTTAAACAACGGTGCCGTGGCCTTTGGTAACAGAAATGCAAAAAGTCGTTCAACCTGTTTAATCGCATTAGTGAAATTTAATTTCAATATAATAATACAGTTCAATGAAAATAAATACATCCGATTGGGGACGAAAATAAAAAAAAAAAAATCTTTTCCATTACGAATACAATTTGTGTTTATAGAATATTTACCTGATAATCACGTGACAATAACCATTTAGCAATACTTTTACCAATTCCTTGAGCACCTCCTGTTACAATAGCTACTTTGTCATTTGTCGACATAGCTGTTGCAGAAATGGTCTGTCTGTACTTTCCTGGAAAAAGAGTGTGACTGATTGAAACAGGAATGAATTTTTTTTGTGATCGTATAGGTGATAAGTTGAAACACAATACAAGGTTATAATTAACCTAAACGTATGTCCGTTATCTCTTGTTATGATAAACCAGTCACCTATATATGTAAAATCACGGATGATTAATCTTTCTATTGACTGGTTATAAACCGGATAAAAATGCTTACTAATTTTCCTGTTCAATAATATTTTTAAAAAATGCAGAAGGGTTGGGATAAGCGGTCGTTAACTTAAACAAAACAAGCTATATCATGAAAATGTCCGACTTGTACGTGGTGTTTGTTTGTTTGTTTGATGGTGTTTAACGCCACTTTCAGCAATTGTTCAGCTATATCATGGGGTACAGTTTTTATTGGGGGATGAAGCCGGAGTACCCGGAGAAAACCCCCGACCTGCGGTAGGAAAACTGGCAATCCTTGTCAATTAAGATTGGAGTCGAGTACACCCTGACTGCAGTGAGAATCGAACCCGCAACTCAGTGTGTTGACAGACCACGTGATCAATAGTAGACGAACTACCGCGATAACAACATGTCAATTTAATATTTCACAAGTTTTGGTACACAAGGATTATTCAGATTTGACGCAATGATGCAGCACAAGAGTTCAGTTGTTTCCGGAGTTATCTCGCCCCAAACCCCGAAAAACTTACGAGAAACATGTGCAAGCACACTGTTAAGTGGGAAATGGTAAGTAACTTTTGAGACAACTTGATGACATACTTTGGCCAACAAATTTTGACTAGCCGAGGCTAGCGGTTTTCTTGAATGTTTCAAGAACTCCGTTTGTCACCAAAAGTTACAACTGTAAGTCGAAAACACTGAGGGTCTGCACCATTGGTTGTCCCGTAACAGGTCCTTAAAGATGGTCTCAAGATCGGAGTTCAGCAACGACACCGACTTCGACCCTAGGCCTGAAAGATTGAAAATCGAAGCATGGAAAATGTTCATAACATTAAGGCGCATCATTTTTATGGCGACTTCTTTAAGGGGGTTAAACTTCAGACAGTAACAGTAAAGTCGTTATGGACCAAACATCGAAATCTTAACTTGTGAAGACCTTTGGTCATCTTGAGATTTGTTACGGTCAAAGGTAAGAGATGACCTTTGAATTTGAACCTTAATATCATTATATATCTTTAAAACCGCGAAATATAGATTAAAAGTAGGATAACAAAAATGTTTACATGTATCTTATAAAGACGCAACTTTTTTCTACTCTTGCCGAACAGATTTGACAACTCCTTAATGAACATAACGCCCATGAGCAAAAAGGTATTGTCGTTATGAGCACAGCTTTAAAACTCTCAGACATAGAGACCTAGGGTCTTCATCAATGAGCATCTGAAGACATGACCTTAAAAACGACATCAACTTTTGGTTTGGTACCCGGTTAAAAAAAGAGTCAATTTCGGTTGATAAAAGTCACTAGCAACCACATGCTTTCTGATTAAAGACAACAAGAAAGCATGTGCTGTCTTAAATATACTACTGTAAAGTAGTTTTAACGTTTTAAAATATCGTGTAATGAAGCGCCCAAAGACTAGCTATATACACAACAATATATAAAATTTAATCTTCATAAACACTTGTTTAGTACTGTGGCAAATTATATTGAAAAAATGGTTAAGATAGATAAGGAGTTTGCACATAAGATGATCATAAGCTACGACGGCTATACTCATAAGATGTGATCCCCCGGCCCCCCCCCGAAAAAACAAAAAAAAAAAAATACAAAAAGCACCAGCGTTTTATTATCATTTTAGTTAAAATACAATTTATTCAGATATATTAAATCGTTATAGATTGAACATGGACTTAAGCTTTAACATATGTTAGAAAACATTAGAGAAAATTACTGAAATTATCTATATAATGACCAAGAAAGGAAGAAAAATAACTCTCTATATACAATTAATAGGTTGGTATGTGTTAAACGTCGACTCTGAAAATATATAATTCAGAATATTATGGCGTCAATAAACACATACACGCATTTTTATCAAACTTTCGTGGAAAATTGATATTGTTACATGACACGTGCAGTACAATAACTACTATTCCGAGTCCGAAGACCGTAACTAAGTAAGGCAAGAGCCTCACTAAAATTTTCACAATTAATTAAGTTTTATTTCATTTTAAAGCAATTGAAATGGAAGTATGAAGACATTTGTGTGATTTAAAATCGGAGTCTACTTTCGGTCGTTCACCAGTTTGTTTTTGTAACATTGGAAAAAATAGTGGTTTTAATGTCATGTAAAAATGTATACAGAGTGTCTCAAAAATAACTCCAAACAGCTTGGTACAACGTTTACAGGCTCTCTGGAAATATGTTACAACGGTGTCAGGCTATCTGGAAATACTGAGAATGCAGGCCCGTCTACACCTTCTTCAGACCCCTCCCCCCACAACATACACACACTGCAGTAATTTTTTCGCACGCTTATTCGGCGTGCAATTTTGCGTCACTAACAAAATAAGTTTAGTAACTGCTTTGATTACACCTTGCTTATTTTACACTGGGACCATACTGGGAGGGTTCCCAGTGCTCGACCCACAGAGCAGCCCAGCGCTTCCCCGGGTGGCGGATGGGGGAGACCCTCTCGTAGGGGGGTTGTCAGGTCATAATACGGAAAGCCTGACCGCGGACCGTAGTGGGTAACGTATTTGGAGAGTGCCACGCTTCTTGCACGATAAAGACCCCTTTTGTAGATTTCGAAAAAGAGTAGGCTCATTGTAGCCGCTACAAAAGGCTAAATTTTCCGCCCCTACCCAAAACTCCATACTTTTCCAGTGGCACTCAAAATTGTATTCCCTGTGACCCATCCCACCCCCTTTTTCCGTTGATTTATTGCTTGTTAACTTGTTCCCGTCCTGAATATAGCTGAAATACTGCTCGCTGGACGTAAAGCAGACATCCAATCAATCAATCAAACTTATTCTACACTCTATGGTCCGAATTAAATACCATTGTGTTTATAAAATCTCATTCGTCATCTAGATAGCTTTAATTTCAAAAACATGTTGAGCTTATATGATATATTAGATAAAATATTAGAGACCTTTAAAGATATGGTGAAAATAGTTCGCTATTTATAAGAAAATCCTAACAACACAATGTCAAGCCTTCGGGCGATCATGTGACATACAAGACGTCGCAAACAGATAGAAAAATGTCTTCAAAATGTAGTCAAACGAATAGGTTCTTATACATACGTTTTTGGGGGAAGATCAGGTAATCTTCCACGAGTGATAGAAATTTTATAATAAAATAATAATAATAATAAAAAATAATAATAATAATAAGCTTTTCTAATAAGTTTTTAACTTCGGCGTGGTAAGACAACATAGCAACACAAGTTCTTATGAGCTTTTTACGGACTAATACATAATAAATACAGAAAAACATACAAAGTCTACACTAACACAATATCAAAAGTGACTGGCATAGCATATGTAAACACACTATTCAAAGAGATATGCATAGCAATTTCAAGCAGCACAATTAAAGAAACAAGGCTTAAGTTTATATAAGCATTAAGTTAAGAGACAAGCAATGCACAGTTGTAAAATAAAGTTAAAAGAGCCAATCAAAACATATAAAAGCATAATTAAAAGACAAGCAGAGCATAGACATATACAATATAAGAGAAGCAAACTCAAATTCACAATATAAAAAGCACACAGCACAAATTAACTTTAAAAAACTAGGGTTATACAAGTTAAAAGAACATACCACATACAAAATAAGAGCAAGCTATGTATTGTAGCAGAAATGCCTGAGATTTATTATTATTAAGGTCTTTCCCACTACAGTGGAAAGACCTTATTGTATTTCGTCTGATTATTATTATTATTCTTTTAATCTTCCAACGCCAAAAGAAAAAAAGTGTCTTGACGTATCGCTTTGAAACTTGGCACACTTAACCGACACTACTTGGGCTCGATCTGAGTCACCCTGCGAAACAGATCTATTTTTAGTAACGGAGTTATCTGCCCCAAACCCAAAACCCTTGTGTTCAGATAAACTCACAAACCATGATAGATATCCAAAATCTAAAGTAGGCAAAATGTTGTCTGACTTATGGGCATGATTTGTCATACAAAAAAAAAATTCTTCAATCCACTTCCTGTTTACGCGATTTTTACGCGAAATTTGTCAAAAACGTCAAAGTTGTCGGATTTACACAAAACTTGGTTTCAAAGTAAATATGAGGGTCCTAATTACATATATCGGATCAAAAAAATTTTTCGGTCCACCATTTTCAAAATGGCCGACATTGAAATGTTGTTTTCAATATAACTCAAAAACCATACAAAATTGAAGCAGACAATATATCAGAAATATGTTCCTCTCATCGAGATCTACATTTGATATATAGTGTCGAAAACTGTTCAACAAACCGTTTTCGAGGTTATGGCCCTTGACACGTTTCGGCTAAATTTTGTTTTCAATATAACTCAAAAACCATAAAAAATTGAAGCAGACAATATATCAGAAAAATGTTCCTCTCATTGAGATCTACATTTGATATAAATAGTTGAAAACTGTGTGACAAACCGTTTTCGAGGTCATGGCCCTTGACAGGTTTCGGCTAAATTTTGTTTTCAATATAACTCAAAAACCATAAAAAATTGAAGCAGACAATATATCAGAAATATGTTCCTCTCATTGAGATCTACATTTGATATATAGTGTCGAAAACTGTGCGACAAACCGTTTTCGAGGTTATGGCCCTTGACACGTTTCGCCTAAATTTTGATTTCAATATAACTCAAAAACCATAAGAATTTGAAGCAGACAATATATCAGAAAAATATTCCTCTCATTTAGATCTACATTTGATATATAGTGTCGAAAACTGTGCGACAAACCGTTTTCGAGGTTATGGCCCTTGACACGTTTCGACTAAATTTTGTTTTCAATATAACTCTAAAACCATAAAAAATTGAAGCAGACAATATATCAGAACTCATTGAGATCTACATTTGATTTAAAGGATTGAAAACTGTGCGGCAAACCGTTTTCGAGTTATGGCCCTAGACACGTTTCGGCTAATCAGTTTTTGGCTAATAACTTTTAAACCTTCAGAAATAATATAGTGAACATATGGTGTTTTATGACCGCCATAACAAGCCCTCCAGTTTAAGACCAAAGTCAAATGGTTACAGACAGCCAATTTCAAAATGGCCAACACCGTAAACAGTTTTTATAAAATGACACTTGAACCGTACAAAATTGAAGCAGACAATACAAAGGAAAAATGTTCGTCACATCGAAATGTACAAAAAATGTTTCATATATGAAAGCGTAAAACTTGTTGTTTTTTGAGTTATTGCCCTTCATTCATATTTTGAAAATGGTTTTTGCTTTATAACATTTTAAACGTTACAGATGATGAAGGAAACATATGGTTCATTTGAAAGAGAATTAAAATTCCTACAATTTGATCCCAAGAAGTACATATTCGGTTGAGTGGTTTCAAAATGGTGGCCAAAAACATATCGTTAACTGCGTTATTTTTCAATAACTTTTAAATCGTTACAGATTATATAGTAAACATATAAGTTTTTTGTGACCGATATGTCAAGCCCTTCGATTTAAAGTCATTAGCAACCATATACCTAGACATAATACTACCAAAATGCCGGGAAAGACCTCACATTTGTTCTTTGAACAAATGTATTGACATTTAATTATTATTATTGCCCACAAATTTGACATTGGGAATTTTTCCCATAACATAATTTCAAAATATTTTTAAACTGATCAAAATTTCAAATTTGTGTAAAATGCTTAGGTAATTCATTCCACAAAACAGCTGCAGAGTATTTCAAACTGTTCTAACCATAGGTAGAAGTATTGAATCGAGGTATATCTACAATATTTGAATATCTAAACTTATATCTAGTTTTTAAAAACTACCAGATGTTAGCATGGTGGTGATACCATGTACAATATTTTAAAACATTCCATTGCCATATTTCGCATCCGCCTAATCTTAAGTGATGGTACTCAGGCTCAAACAGGTCATCATAAGACATACTGTAGACGTCCGTGCGAGACCGTTTTATGGTAGTCAAGGACGTTAAAAACCCCCATAAGTAAGTCTTGTATCTTTCTGATTTGTCAGTGTTTTTTTACTGCAGAAATGCCAAGCAAGTGGACAAAAAAATACAATTTGATCAAATAAAAGTATAAAAATTGTGAGTTTATTTAGTTTAGACAAATAACAGCCATTGCTGTTTACTACATCACGTTGCTGAGATGTGTAAAATTTTACGATAAATATTTTTAATATGACAGTCGAAGTTAAGTTTATAATCGATATCAACACGTAATAATTTTATAACTTCATCACAAGAGATAGTTGCAGACTCAATATTGAAAAAAGGCTTTTTGTAAGTATTAGTGCCGACAGAAATTGCTTGAAATTTGTCTGGATTTTGCCTGCATACAGTTTTGTTTAAAGTTTATTAATATTGTGCTCTCATTAACCAGTATTATAACCAAATTATCCAAAATTATCCGGGCATCAGAATATGACGATGTGTTATCGTCTGCATAATTATATAGTACACCATGTTCAATAAAGTAGAAGATCATCAATAAAAATATTAAATAAAGAGTGTCCGAAAATTGATCCCTGAGGAACACAATTCTGGATGTCAGTCCAATTGTTCAAAGCTCCATGAAGTCTAATGTGTTGCTTACGGCCAGATAAGTAATTTTGTAGTGATTTGACTAAATTTTGAGAATGGTCATAGGTAGGTAGTTCCAAAGAATAATATCACGTCGCCGGCACTCGAAAGCCTTTGAAAGGTCCAAAAGTATAACTGCCACGTATTTGTTACTGTCCAGTGCCGATTTCCAGTCTTCAAGGAGCCCGAACAATGTTGTCTGACTTCCATGACCTTTCCTGAATGCTCATAAATAGTGGTGAAATAAATAATCAAAAAGTCTGAGTTGTTCGGATTTATCCACAGGCACTTGGGGTCAGGATAATTTTTTTTATGGAATAAAAAGCCAATAAATGAGTTTACAGTGTGTAGTCACTCGTTTGGTAACTAGTCTGACATATCTCATTATTGACCTCAGAAAAATAATAAATTTTTCTTTTTTATAATAAAGAAAAATTTATTATTTTTCTGAGGTCAATATTTCACAATGAGATATGTCAGACTAGTTACCAAACGAGTGACTACACACTGTAAACTCATTTATTGGCTTTTTATTCCATAAAAAAAATTATCCTGACCCCAAGTGCCTGTGGATTTAACCATTTCAAAAAATCTTCATGAAATATTGTTGGTAGTATGCTGACCGGTCTGTATTTTGTTTTGTCATTTTTTTGTAAAGTGGAACAACTTGTGTTTCTTTAAAAGCCGAGATGGAAATATTCCATTACTGATGGTAAAGTTGTATTTTTTTTTCACAAGTGGAGCGCAGCGGAACCTGCAAAAAGACATAAAATATTCACAAGTGGAAGATCACACGGGCTTTCCCAAAAGCACATGAAAGCGTGACCTATTTCTTCAGTAAATTAACGACTTTCACGTCTTATAAAATCTTCGATGTTTTAGACTCCATTATCTCCATTCAAAAAGCCCGAAACAAGAACATTAAACACGAACGTTTTTGTTTTTTGCGTTTGGATTGGATGACGCAACGAGTACAGATGTGTGCACGTGAGCTGTACTTGGTCAAAGAATCTCGGATGTTTCTGATGAAGATAATTTTATGAATTTTGTCCAACGTTTATTTCAAAATGTTACATAGTATCCCAGATAGCAACACTACGTTGGCCCAACGTTGGCCATTTGTTGGCATGGTTGGTAAATGGTTGGCGTTGGCGTTCTAACATCGGCCCAACGTTGGCCCATCGTAATGTGACCAACTGTTGGCTTGCCAACATCGACCTAACGTTGGCCCATCGTAAGGTGACCAACTGTTGGCTTTCCAACATCGACCCAACGTTGGCCCATCGTAACGTGACCAACTGTTGGCGTTCCAACGTCAACCCAACATAAAATGTCCACACACAAAAATTAATGCTTAATTAAATTAAACAATGTAAATAGAAATGTATGACATAAAAAGTGCAGTTAATAATCAAATATGAGTGCATTTAGATCAATACCTTATATACCCTTGCTAATTAATTCAACACATGTGGACATCTGGGATATATATTTATAGTTAAATCTGATGACCTTTAAATTGTTAGAACAATTAGTGTGCAGATTAGACGCGGGGCATTAGTATCCTATTTCAGATAAATTTCCCGCTAATCCATAGCATCATCTGTGTCAGGAATTCACATCGGTCGCCATTTTGGACAGTTTGGAATATTTTATTAAACACAAAATAGAATGTAAGTACATGAATTTATTAGTTTAAATTCTCAGTTTTTATTATTAACCATGTATTTTTTAAGCTAAAATATTCAGTTTTTTTATTAATGAACAATGTATGTTATTTAACTGCATCCTACTTTTCCACATGCTTATTTTGTTTTGTTTATTTTTCAACGTGTGTTTATTATATTTCGTAACATAATGCAAATATAAAACATATAAGTCTTGTAAAAAATATTCCAGAAAGTATACACGGAAGAATTAACACATTTATTTTATTTATATACTACAGTGTACTAGTATTCCTGAATAAATAATCGAGGCCCATGTTACAGAATAGAGTAGGCGCACAATGAAGAATACGTGCACGCTAGAAAGGGCAAGGGATAAAAGATCCTTCAGTAACAGGTAAGTTCATGTAAGTTTTTAGACTATATATACGTTTTTATGTGCCTTGTGGATGAATCGTTTATATAAAAAATTACAACAATAACAAAAACAAAATGACAAATAAAAATACAATATTGAAGGTATTTTTATGACAAAAATATATTTTACATTCTATGTTCCATTTTTTTCAGGGTATGTGAGGAAGAAGGGACTAAGTGTTCAGCTAGTGACAGTCATATTGACAATGTATTTAAGGACTGGTTAAAGATCGCAAGAGATATACATGTAAAGTGCAGTTAGAAAAAAGTCTTTCGTAAAAAAGAGAAGAGAAGCTGCTGATAAAGTTGAATTGTAATAAAGTTGATCATAACTTAAATGTTCTTGTAATTGACAACCAACCAAAATATACCAATTATTTTCCAATTAAAAACAAATTTCAGTGTTTTATAGCAGAGATCACCGATCCTTTGACTTGATTAAAAGATGATAAGTACAAAACAAGCAATTTTGAGCTATTGACTGAGAAAATCCCACACAAACTTGTTGGTAAAATGTTGGCAAACTGCCTACTTAGCAGGCAAAATCAAGTTGGGCCAACGTTGGCCCAACCTCAATTCACACACAAGCATGTTGGCAAGATGTTGGCAGTGTGCAGTCTAAGTTGGCTATGTCTCGTTGGGCCAACGATGGCCCAACCAGTTGGCCCAACGTAGGGCCGATGAGCAAAACTACGTTGGGCCAACGTAGTCTGCCAACGTTGGCCCAACGAAGTTGCCATCATTAACCCAACGTTGGCCCAACGTGTGATTGCTATCTGGGATGTGTTTTCTCAGCCATGCTAAAATATAATTTAACGCATATATGATTTTGTTTGATGTACAAGAATAGTATCACTTGGTATCTTGAATTGCGTGTTGGATTGTCTCGGCTCCGCCGTTTGCGTCGAGAAATATAGAACATATACATGTGCATGCAATTCAATGTACCTTAGGAATATATTCTATTCATGCCGAATATTTGTATAATATTTTATTTATTTAAATTAAAATTTCTTAACAGGTCATATGATATTCTGTTTACGCTCAATGCAGGATTTACTAAACGTGTTTGTAATTTTTTTTTGTTTTTTTTCGTGTTTAATTCGTTGATTAAATGACCTCTGTAAAAAAAACTTGTCTTGCGATGACCGGAATTTGTTGTAGTTCGTCATTCCGATTTGGATATTATTTCTTCTTTCAGTTTTGGATCAAAACAAAATGTCTGCGCCAACTTCTAACTTTCCTGATGTTCAAAGAATACGAGATGTAGTTAGAAATGAACTTGCAACACTCTTGGATTCGGTATATAATCTATTGAGTTATCGGTGTTATAATGTCATCTCAGTGCCAGTTTTTCCATAGTCATGGTAGTTGTGGTGGTGTGTGCGGAGGGGGGGGGGGGGATGGGTATAAGCATCAATAGTCAACTTTACCGTGTCCATACGACGGGTTTTTGCTTGACAAAAAAAAAAGGCCGCATTTCAAAAAGCCGATTAACTGTGGAAAATAATTGTTACCTTCAAATAGTGTAATATGAGATATACAAAAAGACCATAAACTCGACCAAACGCGGTTGCAGTTTTCAAATTTTGTCAAGCAAAAACCCGTCGTATGGACACGGTAAAGTTGACTATAGGGATACGGTATCGTAACGACTCGCCCCACTGTCGAGTCGCCCCACATTTAATAACGAGTCACCCCACTCAATAACGACTCGCCCCACAAATGTAAAATATATAATATACTGGTCAGAGAGTAGTTCTCGCCATAAAAAAGACAGAAGCAATTCTCGCCATTTTGGTGGCTGTGCCGTTATTTTTCCATGTAAATCAATGGAAAAGGCTTCATTTAATAGATTTCACCGTCTTCCATCCGAAACAAATTACGCTGGTCACTTCTAAAATGCCAATTTTTCACACAAACTGTCAAAAGATCGGGTGGCGAGAATTACTTGCCGGCGAGAACTACTCCGTGACCAGTAAGTTTATAAATTTAAATATTTTAAAAATATATTTAATTAAAGGAGAAGGGGCAATAAGGGCACAAAATGGCCCCAAATTTAGTTAAATTTTTTAAATAATAATTTTTGCATAATCTTTTACAAAAATGTTGATAGGCTTATGTACTTTTATAATATAAATAGTTTTCAGAATTATCACGTGCGGTGCCGTCATAATCGACCATTGCACGCTGCATGTTTTCGAAAAAAAGTCGAAAAACATGCAATTTTCATTCGTTTTTCATCAATTTAACACCCTCCACAAGGATGTACCAACTTTTTACTGAAACCATAAATCAATACATTAAAGATAAATCTTGTGTAAAAATCTTTTTTTGGTACATGCTTGTGGAGGATATATAATTAAAAAAAAACCATAAGAATAGAGGTACATGTAAGAATTTGTTGGGAGTTGAGCGGTTCCCACTGAAACGATCCTATAGTACAGATAAATTTGACCCTAAAATGTCCTTTTTCTTTGTTGTAAGTATAATACACATTACTTCCACGTACAAATTACATAATTGCTTTTCACAGAGTACGCGATTTTTGCGGTTAGTGGTGTTCTTCATCGAGAGCGGGACTTCTGCACCCATTTTTAGAGCTTCATTTAACCAAGCGGCTAAAGGCGTCTGTAGCAACTCTACAGAAAATCAACAACGATGTCAAAACAATTTGCTTATATGTATTAAGGTACTAATTAATTTATATCTTATTAACATATGAATTCTAAAAGTTTTAAATGCACATCTTACTCTTTTTTTTTTAGTTAGACTGCCGATAGTTGCATGACAAGCATCTTTTATCAACACATAGCTATATATATGGTCACACACTCGTCCATACTTGAATTTCGGCGATTTCCCTTCATTCGGCAATGTAAACAATGAACCCAAGGTTAAATTACTTTCAAAATATCGTGCATTTATTGCTCTAACCAACTGACTCCTAGTGCGTTTCAACGAAATTAACGTCCGTTAAACCCACACACTTTCATCGCCGAAATTCGAGTGTACTAGTTTAAGTTAAAAGATTTTACGAAATAAGTGAGGAAACCTTAAATAAATATTTTTAATCTTTCCTCGTTACATATAAACCACTTAGAAAAATAGTAGAATATGTTAACAAAGCTATATCGTCTGTTTAGTTTTGTACACATGTTGAAGTTTATATATTATATTCAGACGAAACCATGTGACGTTTATCGTAGCCTCCATCGTTTAGTCGCTCTGCTACAGAACGCGAAACTTGAGGTCGAATCTTATTGGGAAGATCTTTTTCTAGAATATTTTTTTTCGATGAAAACCCGATTTTTTGCAAGTTAATATTTTTTCTACCACCAATTGTTTGTTTAAAGACTTTAAATATTAATCTCTTTCTTAGATCATCATCCATTTTAACGGTTTTTGTCTCGCCTGCGACGAAAGTCGCTGAAGCGAGACATATGTATGGGAATCCGGCGGCGGCGGCGGCGTAAACACTTGACATCTTGCTTCATATCTTTGTAAGCCCAAGCCCTAGGTCCATCAAATTTGGTCCAGAGGTAGCTTATGATGAGTACTTGCCAGTCAGTCACCTGTCACCTGACCTTGACCTCAATTTCACGGTCCAGAGACTACGTTAAAGTTTTTGGGTTACGACAGTTCCTCTGTAACTACTCATGGTAGGATGACAATATTTGGTGTATAGGTTGCTGATGACTAGTACATGACTGTCTGGTAGGTGTAACCTGACCTTGACCTCAATTTCACGGTCCAGCGACTACGTTAAAGTTTTTGGGTTACGACAGTTCCTCTGTAACTACGCATGGTAGGATGACAATATTTGGTGTATAGGTTGCTGATGACTAGTACATGACTGTCTGGTAGGTGTCACCTGACCTTGACCTCAATTTCATGGTCCAGCGACTACATTAAAGTTTTTGGGTTACGACAGTTCCTCTGTAACTACTCATGGTAGGATGACAATATTTGGTGTATAGGTTGCTGATGACTAGTACATGACTGTCTGGTAGGTGTCACCTGACCTTGACCTCAATTTCACGGTCCAGCGACTACGTTAAAGTTTTTGGGTTATGACAGTTCCTCTGTAACTACACATGGTAGGATGACAATATTTGGTGTATAGGTTGCTGATGACTAGTACATGACTGTCTGGTAGGTGTCACCTGACCTTGACCTCAATTTCACGGTCCAGGGACTACGTTAAAGTTTTTGGGTTACGACAGTTCCTCTGTAACTACACATGGTAGGATGACAATATTTGGTATATAGGTTGCTGATGAATAGTACATGACTGTCTGGTAGGTGCCATTTGACCTTGACCTCAATTTCACGGTCCAGTGACTACGTTAAAGTTTTTAGGTTACTGCTGTTCCCCTGTAACCAAGCATGGTAGGATGACAATATTTGGTATATAGGTTGCTGATGAATAGTAAATGATTGTCTGGTAGGTGTCACCTGACCTTGACCTCAATTTAACGGTTCAGCGACTTCGTTAAAGTTATTGTATTAGGACAGTTCCTCTGTAACTATGCATAGTATGGTGACAATAATTGGTATACAGGCCACTGCTCATAATTAATGCTATTTACGTAATGCTTATGACGAAATTTATTTTCGTTACTGATGCGGAATTCAGGGGAGACGTTTTTCTGTGTCCACACTTGTTAATATAGTCACATTTTAAAGATTTTACTTATAATTCAGCAAATAATTTATTTTTTTTTTAATTTGTAATCATTCGTTATAGAGCAAAACAGTTGAAAAATGTTCAGAACAGTCATCGTCTGTTTTTCTTGGACAAATGTGGACATTTATTACTTTATTCAGACCAAATCACGTAATGTTTACCGTAGCCTCTATCGTTTTGTCGTCATACTGTATAACAGAATACCGGAGTTCGAATCTCAAGTGGGGCAATTATTCTCCAGAATCATTTGAATCATTTTTTCGATAAAAATATATATTTGCAACTTTGTATTAACTTTCTATCCGTTGTTTATCAGATATTCTTAATTTTTTTTATAAATAAGCGTGTACATAATTTATCTTTGAAATATCTCGTCATTTTTCATAGACCTCGTTTTCTTCCAGATTTTAATGTTTGATCAGGTATTGAAGTGAAGATTTAGACTACACTGATTAGAAATGTAGAATTCGTGAAATAATCATATAATACAGGTATATTAATTGAGATTTAATGATGTATTTTAGTACTCTATTTTGCAAAGTACCTAATAGTTTATTTAATTTATTCTCGGAAACTTATTTGACATAATAAACACAATTAAACAAACTTGTGCGCTTTAACTGTAGACTCGGACTACAGTACTGATAATCATTAAGGTTGCGGGCTGGGTGTACTCGATTCCAAACTTCATTGACAAGGAATGCCAATTTTCCTACTGAAGAGTGGGGGTTTTCACAGGGTACTTCAGCTCCCCCCCCCCCCCCCCCCCAAAAGAAAATGCTGGACCCAAATGACATAGCTGAAAAATTGCCTAAAGTGGTGTTTTATACCGTTTAGACCAAAAAACAATAACTTTTTAATATCTGACCTTCGACACATAAACTGGCATTTTTTGTCAAATAGGTTGGAGTCGAACGCATCTGGTCCTAAGTCAGGATCAAACTCACAATCTTATAGTATTTACACGCTGTTTTCATTTAATTCATTACACATTTGGTGAGGACATTTGACTTACCGCTTTCTTTAACTTTATTTTGTAGATGTCTTCGAGATATTATAGCTGTGTGCTCTGTTCTAAAAGACCAAAGCCAAATGATAGACGCAAACTTGATGGTGACAACAACAAACAACTCAGAAAACTATTACAGCAGACGTTTTTTGTGGACATATGCAAGATCAATAACGGCGGTGTTATTTGCAACAAATGTAGAATCAATTGTTATAGAGAGATAAGTAAGAAGAATAGCAAAAAGCAAGTAAGACACAAGACGAAGATTATATTCCGCCGGCAACGTTTTGCAGAAATGTGACTAAAACTCCATGTAAATCACCGCCGAGTATAACACTACCAATTCCGTCTGTAGGAGAAAGTCATTCCCAATGTATTGTTTGCAAACGACGAGGTCCTAAGCTTCTTGTGGTGCCTACAAATGCCAGATTTAACATATTTTTAGAAAAACTTATAATATTGCCGTCTGGTGCCAGATGTTGTCCGGGTCATTTATGTAATGATAATTTTACATCAAATGTGGTTGATCAAATAAATCAAACAAGAACAACAACAGATTTCAACCGTTCAGAAGTAATGCTTCTACTTTCACAAGTCAGAGACATAGCATTGCGAAACAGCAAACGAAGAATAGATTTTGACTCTCAAAATGGTCTCTCCGATTCTGACATTATAAATCTCACCGGGCTTTCAAAGACAAATTTTAATGACTTAATTTTAAACATTCAGAAAGGCAATTTACGAGATTCAAGTTTACGCTCCGTGAGAACATGTATTGGAATATTTCTTACTAAACTTAAATCAGGAATGTCAAACAAACTTTTATCAACTATTTTTAACATTGGCAAAGACTCTATCCGTCGCTCAGTTTCATCAGCTAGAAAGTATTTGATTGACCATTTTGTACCATCAAACTTGGGTTTCCAGCATGTCTCTCGAGAAGAGGTAATCAATACTCATACAAGGCCATTAGCACAATCTCTGTTTGGTAATTATTTGAAACCAGCAATATTAGTAGTGGACGGAACATACATTTATATACAAAAAAGTTCGAAGTTTAAATTCCAACGCAGATCGTATAACATGCAACTTAGTAAAGCCTATGGTATTTGTTACTACAACTGGGTACATCGTAAGTGTTATTGGACCCTATTACAGTTACGGTAAAAATAATGATGCCAACATATTGAACCACATTATTCAAAATAACTTAGAGGAAGTGAAAGACTGGCTAAGAGAGGACGACATTATGATTGTAGATCGAGGATTTCGCGATTCAGTTGATTTACTTTCGGAACTAGGTGTTAAAACTGAAATGCCTTCATGTTTGAAACATGGTGAAAAACAGCTTCCTGTTGAAGAAAGCAATACTACAAGGTTAGTAACAAAAATAAGGTGGGTTGTTGAATCTGTCAACGGGAGGATTAAACTCTGGAAGTATTTGGATCGAGTTTTACCAAACAGTCAGATTCCGTATACAGCATGGTGCCATAAATGAGTCAACTTTTTAAATGGCCGTCATATTGTTTTTTTCCAATGGGGACGTTTTTAACGTCACTATCATTGATATGATGAACGAAATTAATAAAAATAATGTTCAAAGGGGAGCAACTCAATTTCACTAATTAAAATATTTATTTCCGTGCCGGATTCGATTCTAAATTTACGCATTGTTGATGTCAACCAAAATGGCGAAACACGGCAAAGAATTGTCAGACGACACCAAACGAAATATCATACAACTAATCGAGAGTGGTCATCGAGCTAGTCACATTGCTCAGAGTTTAAAAATATCAAAGTCTACAATTTCCAGGCTTTTGAAGCGTTGGCGCATCCGCGGTTCATTGGAAAACTTGCCCAGAACTGGACGGAAAAAAACTGTCACCAAACGAGCGGAAAACACCCTTGCCCGTGTTGTGAAAACTAGCCGCCGGTCTTCTTTAAAAGATATAACTAGTGAATTTAACAATCGTGTGCCTATCCCGGTATCAAGGCGGACAATTCAGCGAAAATTACACGGATTTGGATATACTAGGAGGTCAGTTCGTAAGAAAATTGGAATAAGGGAAGTAAATAAAAAGAAAAGAATGGCTTATTGCAGAAGTAAACTACACTGGACTGTTGAAAATAATTGGAAAAAAGTAATATTTAGCGATGAGATGATGATTTTATTAAAACCTGATGGATGTATTAAAGTTTGGAGAAAATCATCCGAGATTTGGAGGTCTGAGTGTTTAGGATATGTTGCTATGAACCCCTCCACCACATTGAAAATGATGGTCTGTGGATGCCTTACCTACTATGGCGTTGGAACTTTAGCTACTGTGGTAGGAAATATGAACTCTGAGAAGTACATTAGTACACTGGACAATAATTTATGGCAAATTGTGGCGAAACATTTTAGTGATAAACCCTATTTTTTCCAGGACGATAATGCACCCTGTCATCGGTCAAGGGCTGTGGAGGAGTGGAAGCGACAAAATGATCTACCTCAACTAATTTGGCCTGCTCAATCACCAGACCTTAGTCCGATTGAAAATATTTGGCTTTTGATCAAGAATAAAATAAAAAACAGACTTTATTTGATACATTCTAAAACTGATTTGGAACGTGAACTGATGCGAGCCTGGCTAGAAACTCCACTAATGTACATACACAGACTGTATGAAAGCTTACCACGCCGTTGTCGACAAGTTTTGATTCAGAAGGGTGACATTACAAAGTATTAATAAAATAAAGTTAAAAATAAAAGGTCAGTTTTTATTTAAAGTTCTGTATTCTGATTTTCTGTTTATGGCGGCCATTAAAAAAGTTGACTCATTTATGGCACCATGCTGTATATCTGATTATGTACAAATAGTATGCACTATTATGAATAAATATTGGAATCCAGTAACAACAGGAGATACAGATGCAGATGAGCAACTTGCAGCGAAGATGATGTACTTATCCAAACAGAAAAACAGTCTGCAAGAAAGAATTCAAAATGAAGGGTTAGACAAACGTTTAAGTAAATGGCGTAAAATTGATGCAACTGACTGTACTTTAAACTTTCCACGCCTATCAGAGGAGGACATACGAAACATCACTATTGGTGTATATCAACTGAAAATGGCCAAAAGTTATGCTCAGGAACACATAGATAGAGACGGCAATTTCGATGTTTTTATTACAAATCAAGACGATTATCTTCTTAGCGCAAAATTACAGTCAAGGCACATATCTTCAAAATGCTATAGACTATGGATTTTGTATAATGAAATCACGATTTGTAGCTGGTACTGTCAATGTAAGTCTGGTTCTGGCATTGTTGGAACTTGTTCACACGTTACCTCAGTCATATGGTATCTTGCTCTTGGCAGACATATTGACAATACGTTTGAGAACAATCGTGACTGGAGCCAATATCTTCTAGATGCGCAGATCAACCCGTTCCAGACACAGTTGATGATAGTGAAAATGACGAAAATATAGAAGAGTGAACACGTAGTAGTTTTAGTAACATGTCTATTTTATTACATTTTAGTATACGTTGCAATTGCTGAACCTTTTTGGTTAAAATATTGTAGCAGATAGCCTATATTTGCAAATATCCGGAAGTTGGATTGTTTTTGTTTGTTTGTTTGATGGTGTTTAACGCCACTTTCAGCAATTTTTCAGCTATATCATGGCGTCCAGTTTTTATTGGGGGAGGAAGCCGGAGTACCCGGAGAAAACCCCCGACCTGCGGTAGGAAAACTGGCAATCCTTGTCAATTAAGATTGGAGTCGAGTACACCCTGCCTGCAGTGAGAATCGAACCCGCAATCTCAGTGTTGACAGACCACGTGATCAATAGTAGACGAACTACCTTGACCACTCGGCCACCGAGGCCCCCTTGAAAGTTGGAAGTTGTATTCATCAACAAATGTGTTGACTGGAAAATCATTTGCGTATTTACACTACAATCAGCAAATATCGTAAACTGTACATAATGAGCTACACGTTGGAAATTTTAAAATTATTATATGTGCAACAATTTGTATTATGAATGAAATAACAATATTAGTACATCCTTCAAAAGCATTTACTATATTTACTAACATCTGGAACAGTTTATACAAGTATACAAGTATTTATTTCGTTAGGTGCTAGAGTTCAGTGGCTCAAATTAGTTGGGCAATTACCGAATCCTTTTATGTTTAAATATTTATTAGTCTATATGAAGTCCTTCTCGATTTGTGCTAAAAACAGTAAGGTTTGTAAGTTCTTAGTGCATGTTTTTCCTCAGATTAAGGAATGTATTGGATTCGCATAGGGAGGAAAAGTGAACAATTTCTACAATTTATTTGTCAATTCGATCTTCCTTGTTTGACATTTCCGGTATAATTTATTACAAGTTAGAGACGAAAATATGTGAGAAATTAATACAAACTGTGAATAGTTGTTATTAAAAAGAGTTCCTTACAGAAAAAATTAACACAACACAGTTTCTCTTGTATAAGAACAGATATTTTTAAGAAAATGACGTATTTACATAGCTTTATTTGTCCGTTTCCATGGCAACATTGTATTTTTTGTAATTGAAATATGAATTAGAAATTTATATAGAAATGTATCAATAGATCAGTTTAATAAAACTTGATTTACTTATTTTGAATGATTGTTTACATGACTAATTTACCTAACAGATGTTATAATAAATTACTCTTTGACAAAATATTGTATTGTTATCATTTTAGGTAATTATAGAGTCTTAGCTTGATGACGTCATATTTGTCTGACATGAGTGAAATCTGAAAACTTAATGTTGTTTTATGAAGTGCATGTCACAAACACATTTCTGACCAAATTTCATGAACATTACAAATGGGGCCATTTTTGGACCTTATCGCCCCTACTCCTTTATAAATTTTAAAATTTGCATATATTTTATTGCTACAACTTTTTTTAAAATTGGCAGTGGATCTCTTGAGATTAAAGTGAACTCATGTTAACTTCTTTAATTAATTGTGATAATTATAATTAAAATATTTGCTTGATTACAATGGCGATTAACTTTGATGGGATTAACAGTTTTGAAGGATGAAAAGTTAACCGACGTAGTTAATTAAGTTATTTATTGTCTTTAATGTCAAATTGTCTGAGATTGGCATATGCTGTACAGATACTGGTTTTTGAACAAGATTATCGTAGCATGTACCTTCACTTTCAAAACGGTGTAAAACCTAATATTTATTACGAAAATGTTACCATAATAAAGTTTTTAACAATAACAAAAAGTTTTGTAGAAGTCTTGTATGAGAGGGCGGACAGGGTAGTGAGAGACAGGGAGAGAAGGGGAGGGAGAAAGGAGAAAGGATGAGAAAGACAGGAAAAAATAAAAACGAGGGAGGCATACTAGTACAAATTATTCTTTAATTTGTACCTGAAAATCATTTAATAAGTGTCAATTCATTGATTTAATGAAAAAAGACTAAAATTATGTACATAAAAATCCAGTAAAAAGATATTTTGCATCCAAAATGATCAGAATTTTTACTGCTTGTATGCAGTAAGGTTTTTTTTCGTAAAGCGTATGTCTGTCCCCTTTACATATCAACTACAATGGTTGTTTCTATGGTCTCTTGTTAACGGTCTCGGTGTAGTTTGAATAAGCAAGCACTTTAGAAATTTTTTAACAATAAGACAACCTTGTATTTTTTAACTTTTAGAAAACTGTTTTCTATAGTATGTAAGATTAACAATATTCTACACAGTTTACAGGCAGCATTTAATAGTTTTACATTTAGAGTACAGTTTCGATTAATTAAAACACCTAGCAGTACAATATACCCAAATTTAAAAAGTTATACTATCAATGCATTTATTTATATTATAAAGTATTAAATATATAAATTTCTATTATAAATTTTATATTTTACATATGTGGGGCCAGTCGTTATTGAGTGGGGCGACTCGTTATTAAATGTGGGGCGACTTGTTATTAATATGGGGCGACTCGAGAGTGGAGCGAGTCGTTATATATTCGGGGATAATTTTTAAGTTGTATACATGATAAAATACTGTTTATGTTTTAAAGCCATGAGTTGGTTTGTTTAGCCAGAAAACTTCAACTGATAATTGCCCATCACCCTATATTCACACTTATTAAATAATGATAACTTTCTTACTAGAAACGTTTCTTCATTTCAAACTGACCCCTTTGGCATTTATACTTGTTTGTTCCTTTGAATATTGTTTAATGCCACTTTCAGCACTTTTTTTAGCTATATCATGGCATTCAGTCTTTATTGGGGATGAAGCTTGAGTGACTGGACGAAAACTGGCAATCCTTGTCTATTAAGATTTGAGCTGAGGGCACTCTGCCTGCAGTGAGACTCGAACATGCCGTTTCAGTCTTGACAGACCATGTGAGCAATATTAGACGAACTACCTTAACCACTCGGCCACCGAGGCCCCTCTACAGATGGAAAAGTAATCATTAGACATGGAGGGGAAATCCAAATGATCACATTTTTCTAAATTCTGTGTAGGGGAAAAATATGCATGAGCTAACATCCTTTGAAAAAAATAACCACAGCTAAAAAATGACCAAATTACCACCTGGTCTAAAGTGCAGCAATTTCTCTATTTTCTATTCAAAATAAAATATATATATATATTTTTTTATCCATTTCTGTTAAACTCCCCCAAAAGCTTTTGAAATGATTCGTTTGTTTTCATTTTTGTATTTTGAGGAGGAATTATTGCAAATAGCATTGCAGAATTACTGTTTTCATTTCATTGGTTTTGAACATTGTAGTTTAAAGGAAAAAAAGATTTGGTATTGGATACTGAGCTAATGAAACCCTTAGACAGAGTTGCAGGTGCTACAATGCTTAAGGTAGTTTAATTTTACTTTTTAGTGGGATAAAAATACAAAATGTATATTCCTGTCATGTGGCTGGGTTATGAAGGTGGATTTGAAAATTGAATTGACATTTAAAGGGCCAAATAAAATGTAAATTAATTGCATAATATTCTGCAAATATTGTTTATAAGTTTAAATTAGGCAAAAGGAACCATGTACATTTTGAACTTAGCACATAAACTACTTGTATTAATTTTAAAAACATATTCAGCTAAATTTCACACAGAAAAATAATCATTACCAAGTCTTAATTCAAATTTTGTTACATTTTAAATGTACAAGTATGTATGCCTGGATCGATTTGATGTACTACATGTAGTAATTTATGACATTATCTATTTTAAATAGGCAAGAAAAAATTCAGATTGGCAGCACCAATTTTATGTCTTGTTTGATATTATGCGTTTTGGCAAAAATGTATATTGACCTGGTCCAATATAATAAATTTGTAATATTATGTATTTCAGCAAAGAAATGTAGATAAGATATTCAAATTGGATCTTACACAAAAATCCATACACGGTTGTGAGCAGTAAGTAGAGTGTATATGTTTAGTTGTTCGCAGGAAATCATAATATATATATTACATGTATTACGTATTATTTAAAAATGATTTAAATTAAAAGATTTTCTATTTGCAATGTATAGATGGCCGTAGCCATTTTCAGTAAAACATTTTGTAATTTTGAAAAAAAAGCCTTGAAGGTTCCACAACATCATTATTTGAATTTAAAATATATTTGGGTTTGAGTGGTACTGATGAGTCTGGAGTTGACAAAATACAATTCTGACATATTAAATTTTATTACTTTTGTATCTTTGATGAAATTTTTTTTATCATTTTTACCTTTTTTATAACTTGAAACATGTTTGGAATAGGTAGCAGCACATCATAAAAGATCATGTCAAATATAGATACAGTAAGTGTATCTTGACAATACATTTATTTACTACACATTTGCAAACATGGCAAAGAAAGTAATGCACAACATATTTATATAGTTTTCTTTGGAAGACATAATGTAGGTTGGCATCAAAGATTCAAGATTTATTTGCATATGACAATTTTTTTTCCAAGTTTTCTGACAGATCGGCATACATTTTCAATTAAGGATTGTTTTCAACTTCTGGTCAGATTATACACAGTTTTCAAGATAGGTAGTTAGATGTATCTTATCATGGGCTTTATGGTATCACTTGATTTTATTTTGGGCACTTTCCTCTATGCCCCATCTTTTAATGTCATGTAAGTGGCATAAAACAAAACAAAACTTAACTACATTTCCATAAATTTATTTTTAGTGTTGGCTTAGCACTTGGCAAAACACAGCCCAGGTTTCATTTGCAAATGTTGCTGTTTTAAACTAAAAGTGCCCTAAAGTTTTTATGACGTCACGTGATCAGCATTATAATTTCCAACTCCTTTAAAGCTAGCTATTATATCTTAAAAATGACGTATTGGATGCAGACAACTTTAAGTTGGTTTATGCTAATAAACCTCGAAGCATTTTATGCACAATGTAAACTGATCCAAAGTCGTCTATATCCAATAATCTAACCAGCAATTGAAAACCATCCTAATATTTTTAATTCAGTATTATAAAAAGGAATAAAAAAACCAATATTTAACAAGTAATCATATATTATTTGCTATGTTGTCACTTATTTGTGGAATACATTCAACGTCATCAATATAGTCAATGTTATCAATCAGTCACTCATTGGGGTAGCTAAAATAATGTAGCTCTTTTTTTTTATGAACGTCCATAGAAAAAAAATAAGGAGCTATATTATTGTAGCTATCACTGGGGATGTGGCTAAAATACCAAGTTAGGTTATAGGAAATGGACAATGTTGCTCAGCTGTAGTAAAAGAAATTAAAATATTTACATTTGTATTGCAGTAGGTGAATAAACCAAACATTTTATGGTTTGAAAGATATTGGGTATAATAACTATGTATATATTTAGCCTTAAGGTTTTTGACCTCTTCGTGATTACATATGAAAAAGTCATGAAACTCATCTCTGATTTCTCTACTGTTCCAAGTATTAACATGTAGTAATCCTTCAATCTGACATCACAGAAAGCAGCTAAATGATGTTTCTGTTTATCACAACAATTCATACAATTACATGTGTATTATATTTATAGGCCTTTTCTGTCCTTTTTCCTTTGCAGATACAAATAACACAATTGTAGGATCAATCCTAAATTGTGTAAAATTTATTTTTCATATTGGCCCTTAGGTTTGATATGTCTTCAGGCTTCAGGCATAATATTTTTTCTCATTCAACACATTGATGCTATTTTAATATTTTATGCTTATATGTGTATAGTGTGCATATTTGTTGATATAGATTTACTTTGATTATTAAGTCTATTTTGCTACTTAAAACCTAATCTTCTTTCTAAACAGGAGAGTGTATCTGGTAAGACCTGAAATGACCACTATGAAAGTGATAGCTGACCATGTCAACTCAGATAGAAATAATAACATAAAAAGACAGTACAGAATTATCATGGTTCCCAGAACGGTATGTGTACTCAAACTATCACATGAGTTCTGGGATTTAAAATCATTTTGGCATAAATGATGATTTTTGCCAGATGATATAAAATATTGAATTGTTATATATAACATTGTAATAGTATTTTGTAGTTAGAATCACTGCTTGACATTTTTTTAAGGTGAATAGTACATTTTTGTAAACTTTTTGTAAAAAGTAGAAAAATCTGCAGATACCACTGGGGCATAAACAAACAAACATGCAGATTAAAATATTTGGAAGAAAGCATTGGAAGGTAAAACGGGGGTGGCTTTCAGGTATTATAGGGAAGGCCTGACCACAGACAATGGAGTGTTACACTTTTTAGCTCACCTGGACTGGAATTACAAAGTGTGTTCTTACAAAATTATATCCCTGATTATGCTGTATTATATGAATATACCCATTTTATTTCAGCTGCATGTCTGTGAGATGATTCTAGAACATGAAGGAGTGATGGGTTATGTTACAATACATGAACTACCGATGGACCTGATACCATTAGATAGAGACATACTGTCATTAGAATTACCACAGTTCTTCAGATCGTTTTATCTGGTTAGTGTAATCACTGATTTTATTGTATTTTTATAAACAAATCAATGCAGAACTATGAGTGCCTTTTCTAGCTACCAGTGTTACCCAAATAAAAGTTTATAAGTTTTTGTTTTTGTTTGTTTGATGGTGTTTAATGCCTCTTTCAGCAATTTTTCAGCTATATCATGGCGTCCAGTTTTTATTCGGGGAGGAAGCCAGAGTACCCGGAGAAAACCCAGACCTGCGGTCGGAAAACTGGCAATCCTTGTCAATTAAGATTGGAGTCGCGTACACCCTGCCTGCAGTGATAATCGAACCCGCAATCTCAGTGTTGACAGACTATGTGATCAATAGTAGACGAACTACCTTGACCTCTCGGCCACCGAGGCCCCAAGTTTACAAGTACAACACAGCTCGAACTCAAAAGGGTTGCCAACAACAATTCTAGCCATTGAAAGTACATATTTTTTTTTAGATAATCTATCTGTTCCTTGCCATGAAATGATCTTATTTTAATTTGCTTTAATGAATTTCCATTAATAGGTATGGTTACTCCTGAAAATAAATTCATGTCAAATTAATTATTCTCCATTTGTCTAATATTCTTTAACATTTTTGTTTAAATATAAATAAAAATGCAAGTACCAACTAACATTAGTCTGTATTGATTTTTGATTGAAATTTCTTAAAGAAATTATGATTTATTGGATATTTTACCATTGCAATTTCATTGTATTTGTTAAAATGTTAAAAGACAGTACTGAACTGTGGTGTGAACTGTCCAATAAATAATAGCTTCTTTAAACTTTTTCTATTCTAATGTAGTAATATTAAAAAGAAATTGTAAAACTGTTCTGTTTTGACTGTTTATGTATGCCATTTCCTGTGATGTATTACATTATTATGTAAAAAATGTCCAGTCATGGTGTATATGGGAATTGACCACACAATTTTAAACTACCGGTATTTATTGTTGTATACTCAATTTTCTGTGTGATATCGTCCCTCTTTAATTCACTTCCTATTTGCAGGACAATGATCACCAATGGATACATACAGTAGCCAAGTCACTGATTGGTTTACAGGCTCTAGGTGGCATCATACCAAATGTTTACTGCATGGGAAAAGGATCAAAGGTCAGGGTATAATATTTCTACTTTATATTTGTGACTACATCTTGATTTTTTGTGTGTGCATCATCGCTATATATAGAATCTTAACTAAGACTTTTTACTGTGTTGTAGATGGTATATGATTTGATGAAGAATATACTAGGAGAAAAACTTTCAGGTCCTGACTATTCCAAATGTGATATAGGAAATCTGATCCTGATAGACAGGGGTAATAATACTATCATATTTTACATTCCAATATCCAAATTGTTTAAAACAACATGTTCACTGAGAAAGTATAGTTGAAGGTATATGCTAACATGTATTTTACCACTGCATTTATGCTTGTATAGCATTACATCAACATGTATTGACATTTAATCCACATGTTTAGCTCTACTTGTGTAAATTTCTACATGTTTACATATCCTTTAAAATATCTTAGGACTCTGTGGCCTAGTGGTTATGTTAGGACCCAGTGGCCTAGTGGTTATGTTAGGAACCAGTGGCCTAGTTGTTATGTTAGGACCCGGTGGCCTAGTGGTTATGTTAGGAACTGGTGGCCTAGTGTTTATGTTATGCCGGTGGCCTAGTGGTTATGTTAGGACCCGGTGGCTTAGTGGTTATGTTAGGACCCGGTGGCCTAGTGGTTATGTTAGGACTCTGTGGCCTAGTGGTTATGTTAGGACTCTGTGGCCTAGTGGTTATGTTAGGACTCGGTGGCCTAGAGGTTATGTTAGTTAGTCATCTACTATTGATCTTGTACCTGTAAACAATGTGGTTTCAATCTTTGCCAGTTTTCCTGCCAGAAAAATTGTTGAAGTTTTATAAAACTACATAAAACAAACAAATAAAAAAATCTAATTATATGTTTTACTTATCTTTATGATATCTTGGTTTAACCAGTTTTACCAGATATCCATTTAGATAACCATTTTTTAATGTACATATACTTGCAGAAATTGACTTTGTGACACCATTGTGTTCACAGCTGACATATGAAGGACTATTGGATGACACCTTTGGAATTTCATGTGGTAAGTTTGTTGTATGTACATTTATTATGCCTTTACTTCATGACTTCTTAACTAGAATTATTCTTTCTTAAATAGCATTATTCTTATTATCCAGCTTGTTACATGTACATGTAAAACAATAAATAATGAACAAGGAATACTTGTTGAGTACAATTGTTTTATACAGATAAGGTTTTTATAATATAATATACAAGTAAGTCAGTTGCCAACAAATAAAGCAGAAATTTGAGTACATTTGTATGTCTCCCTTGCTTTTATGCAATGTCCTGATATGTGATCATGGTTTAAAGCCATAGTCCTGTTGTCTCTATGGCTTTAAGTTATAGTCATGTATGTCACATGTGCTTATATGCTATGATCCAGTTGTGTCACCATGGCTTATACAGATGTCATGCTATGTCACATGTGCTGATATGCTATGATCAAGTTGTGTCACCATGGCTTATACAGATGTCATGCTATGTCACATGTGCTGATATGCTATGATCAAGTTGTGTCACTATGGCTTATACAGATGTCATGCTTTGTCACATGTGCTGATATGCTATGATCAAGTTGTGTCACTATGGCTTATACAGATGTAATGCTATGTCACTGGTGCTTATATGCTGTGATCAAGTTGTGTCACTATGGCTTATACAGATGTCATGCTATGTCACATGTGCTTATATGCTATGATCAAGTTGTGTCACTATGGCTTATACAGATGTCATGCTATGTCACATGTGCTGATATGCTATGATCAAGTTGTGTCACTATGGCTTATACAGATGTAATGCTATGTCACTGGTGCTTATATGCTGTGATCAAGTTGTGTCACTATGGCTTATACAGATGTAATGCTATGTCACTGGTGCTTATATGCTGTGATCAAGTTGTGTCACTATGGCTTATACAGATGTCATGCTTTGTCACATGTGCTGATATGCTATGATCAAGTTGTGTCACTATGGCTTATACAGATGTAATGCTATGTCACTGGTGCTTATATGCTGTGATCAAGTTGTGTCACTATGGCTTATACAGATGTCATGCTGTGTCACATGTGCTTATATGCTGTGATCAAGTTGTGTCACTATGGCTTATACAGATGTCATGCTTTGTCACATGTGCTTATATGCTGTGATCAGGTTGTGTCACTATGGCTTATACAGATGTCATGCTATGTCACATGTGCTGATATGCTGTGATCAGGTTGTGTCACTATGGCTTATACAGATGTCATGCTATGTCACTGGTGCTTATATGCTGTGATCAAGTTGTGTCACTATGGCTTATACAGATGTCATGCTATGTCACTGGTGCTTATACATGTATGCTATAATGATCATGTCTTTTACATCATCTTGAATGTTCAGTTGATTTGTTTAATGTAATGGTCAATCATAAGAACATCTTTCCTTCAGGTTATGTAGAATTTGGTAAAGATGTGACAGGAAAAGATCAAAACACCAAAATGTTGCTGAATAGTGAAGATGAGGTATGCTGTATACAAGGATAGGTTATTATATTACATTTGGTTTGTTGTATTAGTATTGTGATTGGCTAAGGTAATCGGTTGATATTCTGCATCTTTTTTTACAACTAAAGGTGTAAAGTACACCTTGTTTCGATTTGAACAAAATATAGAAGCTGTTTCTATTTTGTATATATTCAAGATATGATACTAAAACAGATCATTATATATGAGGAATATAACTAAATGTACAAGACAATTCTAAGTTCGGAGAAGACAATTCTAAGTTGTTAAACTTGTGTCTGATCCATTTGTTGCTTTTTTAGAACAATAAAATATGTTTAAATTAACTAAATGTACATCCAAATATACGTTCCAGTTTGATTTCATTATGACATGAATTAACAATATGGGCAAGTGTACACATGGCAAATTCAGATGTGTTTTTCATATGTAATATATCAATTAAAGGCTTTTAATTTGGTCAATATGCTTTAAATGTACCTTTTATAAAGTGTATTGACCTCTTCAAGAGGTCCAGAATAGAATACAAATGTAGTGTGGAAAGTTAAATTTGATTTTGGGACAAGGTTCATAATTGGTCATAGGTCCCTTCTATTCTACCTTCTCATTTTACTTTTGATTGAATAGTCCTTGCAGGTAGTCAGAACAAATTTTTATGAATACAGAAATTGATTGTAGCTTCAGTACAGACCTGTAGTTTTGCAATGGATAATTATACATAGTAGCACATGTTGCTATTTATTAGATTAATATGTAATATGCAAGCTATCCTGTGGGAGTTACGGTTATGTAATTGGAACAGTCCTTCAAGACATGCCCTCCTTGTTTGTGTTGCTCATACATAAATAATTTTTTTACGATTGTGGTCTCAAGACACTTAAAGCACTTCATATTAGAATTGAGGATTGTTTTCAGTTGTTGGTTAGATTATTGGATATAGACAACTTTGGGTTGGTTTACACCAATAAACTGTGAAGGGGTTTATGTCTAGTCTAAACCATTAGCACTTTTTGTTTCCAGAAGAATACATGCATATCATCGACGTCATCAATTAGTCATGAGTGGTTGGGGGGGGGGGGGGGGGATGGCTAAAATAGCAGTTAGGTTATGTGAAATGGACAACATCGCTCATCTATAGATTATTTAAAAGATATTAAAATATTTCTTGAGGGTATTTTTTTGTGTTTCATTTATGTAGTGTTACAATCAGGTCAACAAATGAGTAATAAGGCTTAAATCATGTTGTAAGTCTATTCATATAATCTATGCTATATTATAAATTCTACTTACATTTAAGATGAAGATGAAGAGATTTATGGAGAATTTTTGGGGAAAATAAAAACAACCCTTAATTTTTTGATAGCATTATTTTTTTTTAAGTTTTAATAGAATTATGTCACTTAAAAATAAAAACATTTGTGCAGTTCTTTATTGATTTGTTGCCATTTAATAATTAATACATACAGGTATGGTTTATTGTAAAATCTCAAAATTTATTTTGTTATATAGTTGATAATCATTTTCAGATATGTATGAACTTGTTAGAAGTTACACATATTTCAACAAATTAGACTTACCAACAATATTCCTTTTAAATGTTCTTTGAAATATTAATTTCTCTGTGGTTGAAGTAAAAGTCTTTGTTGTTGTTTGCAATTTAATCAGGAATATAAGAAAATAAAGATTACTTCCACATATATCTGACTAAGGTTTGCAAACTTTAATGTCTCATATATTAAGCTTCAGTTAAATCTTTACACCGGTAATGTACTTTATTATGTGACAGATGTGTTATTTGTTTTGTTGTATTGTGGCTAGAATGTAGCCTAACAATTGTTGGCTAAGAAAACTTTTGCAATTTGACAAAACTCATCTGTCAGTGTGTATGTTTGGTTTATTAAGGATTGTTTTCAATTGCTGGTTAGATTATTGGATATAAACAACTTTGCGTTGATTTACACTGAATAAACCGTGAAGCAGTTTATGTTGCAGCGTAAATCGATCCAAAGTTGTTTATATCCATTAATCTAACCAAAAATTGAAAACATTTTTTGAATTTTAAATTCTATAGTAAAAATGATGTAACAAGAATGTTATTTTACAATTAATCAAATAATATTTGCAATTCACAATTTTAGTGTCGTCACTTGTTGTTTGCGGAAGAATTCACGTATAGTCAACCTCATCAATACATCGTATTATGACGTCACAATCAGTAACATGCTGAAAAACCAAGTTAGGTTATACAAAATAACCAACTTTGCTTTGTATTGAGTATTTAACCGAAATTAAAATACTGTTTATTAATTCTTATTGATATTTCTGATGTTAATAATGAAATGTTAAATCTCTGAGGCTTATTAAAAATGCTTTGATACACTTTAAAAAATGATCAGTCATTGATTGTGACCTTGATCTTGGAATACATTAATACAAATAATTCTGTTTAAAGAAATGGTGTAGATTTTATTTTAGAAATTTTTTTTTCTCACAAAGGCAGGACTTTCACCTTAGTTAATCAAAATGCAATGAGAGTACCTACTGCTATATGATTTTGTAAATTATTAGGGACACATTCATCTGATTGTTAATGTACATAGCAAGTTGTCTTCATGCATGATCATCAACCATTAGTTACTTCCTAATGTGAAAATAATTTGACTGTTTTATAGATTTTTAATGAAGTAAGGGATAGACATTTTTCAAATGTGTTTGAATACCTCAGTTCCAAAGCCAAAACCTTGCAGACAGATTTTGATGTGAGTACATGTACATAGAGGTATTGAATTTAAAATGGAGTCTTAGATTTTATCCTGCAACCTTTACATTTGCGGTACAATAAAGGTAGCCGAATAAATTTTTGCTTTATTCGGCAGTGCCGAATAAAATCTCCTGGGACCCATGACCTCATTTCTTACGATATGTAGTATTCTCTTCTGGTTTACGACATTTATGACGTCAGTAGCACTAGAATACGCTGCGAAATTTTTAACTCATAAATCGGCTATAACGGAACGTTTTTTGGTAGATTAAAATGTATTGTAGGGTTGCAGGATGAAAACAATATTCGTACATTGTCAGAAAATATCAAATTTATTTGTACTCGCCGCGAAACAGGTGAGAAATGCTCGGCATAGCCTCGCATTTCTACCCGTTTCTAAGGCTCGTACAAATAAATTTGATATTTTCTGACAATGTACGAATATTGTATATTTATCAGGTTTGTGTTCAGTAATAACAGTACTAAAAAATAGGTGAAGTAAAATCAGAGCTCATTGAAGAGGAATTTTTAATGAAAGTGTTTTTAGGTAAAAATTGTTCAATGATTGGCAGCATTTTCTGTGTCACATAATAAAAAACTTTTTGCAAACAGTTACAAATTAGAAGTCTTTGTTGGCATATTGATAGTTCTGTTGAACATTTAATTTGGGGTGTTAGCGGGGTACTCCATATTCCATCTACAATAAATAATAGACACCATGATATAGCTGAAAACTTGCTGAAAGTGGTGTTAAACAACAATAGTTAAACAAAAAAAACCATAAATAATTTGTCATTTACTTTACAAATTATATATGAAAAATAAAGGTTAAATATTGATTTCATTTTCAAATATAAATTTACATAATTCTCCAAACTTTGGAGGAAGAACCCCCGGGCTCACCACACTGGGCTAAGTGGGTGACTTTCTGGGAACTGAAGTAACCCGGCGTCACCTCAAAAGTGTTAAAGTTAAAAGTTGCCCTGATATTTTGTTGTGTCTATTATGCATTCATGACCTAAAACAGAATTCTAAAATTTTGTTAGTTTGATCTTCAACTCAACCACAGAAATAGTCTATTTGGAGTTTTTTTTAGATAAACTGTAATACGTTGTCTGTCATTTTAAATACATGTATTGCAAACTGGTGGCCTCAGTGGCAAAGTAAATAAGAATGATAGTCATCTGATATTGATCTTTGTGTCTACTTTAAGACTACGAGCCTTACTGCAGGCAGGGGTTGCTGAACTCCAACCTATAAGATAAGAATTGCAAGTTTTCTTGACGAAAATTAGGGTTTTCACTGAAAATTAGTGTCGTTCTCCAATAAAGACTTGGTGCTATAATATTGCTGAAAAATTCCCATAATGAAAAAAGTGCTAACCTTCATTTAACTGCAAACTGCTGTCACCAGTTTGTAGACATTGGTTGAGTAACAATGGTCATTAAGAATGATAATTTTTCCTTAACCATTTTTGTTTATTGTTTTTTAAAGGAAAGACACAAACTGGAATCTGTAGGAAAGATGAAAGACTTTGTAGCAAATAAATTAAGATCTCTGAAGGCACAAAAGGCAGCTTTGTCTACACGTAGGTATATTTTTGTCATAAGGTTTATAATAAGTCGCTACATGTTTGTTATATATGTTATAATTCTCTTAAAAGAACAGTTACATTTCAGTAACATTAAATATACAATTCTGTTCAAGGAATTATTAGTAAGTTTTAGGTATATTATGTATAATCTTTTGATTTTCACCTAATTGATTCCCTGTTAGCTTGAATGATTGATTTAATAGTTGCTCAAGTGGACCTTAAGCAACTATTAAATCAATCATTCAAGCTAACAGGGAATCAATATTTCCATTGATATTAGGGTTAAGAAATAAAAAATGAATTATGCAATAATGGTGGCCAAATTTAAAGGAAAATGTGTTTATGCTAATAAAAGTATAGAAGGTTGGGCAAAGACAACAAATTTGGTCTTTATAGCAGCTATAGTATGCCTAACCTTTTGACATCTACATTGGTGCAAGTATTTGGTATTTTTACTGATTTTCAGATTTTGGGGTGATCTTTGGCTGTTTGAGAGTTTGAGATCTGTGTAAATCCATTCACAATTTATTTTAAGGTGGTTAGGCCTGGTGAAAAACAATAATATCAGCACTTATTTGTAACATGCAGTCAAATGTTCAGGAATAATGAGTCAGAGCTACAGTAAAAAAATTGTTTTCCAATTGGGATATAAAATATTTCATTAACCAATTACAACTTGTGCTACTTTCAGGGTTTTCGCCCCCAATAAAAACCGGACAAACAAACCAACTACAGTCAAAGGGAGATAATTCAATTCTTTTACCACATCTATAAACAAGTGAAAAGTCATCGAATGGAAGCATGAGTCCTATCGAAAAACACTGACAAATAACTTATATTAAACTGTTCTATGTATGTAAGAAATCAGAGCCTGTATTTAGTCCAGGACCCTCATAACCTCAAATCTCATATTTTACCAGGACAGTGGACCACTGCTAATAATTTCTGAATAGCAGCAGGGCTGTCAAGTTTTGATGAGCTGCTCGCGTGAGATTTGCCTAAAAATTGAAAGATCAAAGGAAAAAATAAAAACATCAAAGAAATTTGCTGCCAAATTGTGGACTAGATGCGTGAGTCTCACGCGAGTTGCGTGAGACTTGACAGGCCTGTAGCAGCCACTTTTTTCTTTCACCTTTGCATCTATAAAAGGGGTCATTATTGCAGTAATTGTACAGGGAATGGACAAAAATTATTCAAATTCTATGAAATTAAAATTTAAAATAAAGACATCCATTTTCAGACACATAAATTGTGTAGTAGTACTTGTACTACTTGAAAGTAAACATGAATATGCTGTAGTTGCAATCTGTAATATTTAAAAGCGTTGTGGATAGAGATGTAAGATAAGAGATATGACATAAAGTCTCTGTATGTAATGTTTCTGTGGCCTTTTACTAATGACTTGGGGGCCTACAAAGCATGAATACAAAGTAGTTGATAAAAAGAAAACTATCCTTTTAAGCTGTTTAAAAAATTTTAAGGTGATAATTGAAATTAAATGAATGAAATTGCTTGAATCATCTGTTTAGTTGTCAAGTTATTTTGCTTTCAACAGGACTTGAACAATGTGCTCTTCTTGGCCCAGATGTCATGAATTTACTGTTTTGTCATTTAGGTCTGCTGTATTTACTGTTTAGTTGCACTATTTTTTTTTACAGATATTGGTGCATGTGAGGTTATACTAGACAAGAAAACGAAGAAGGGAGACTTTGAAGAATATTTACAGACTGAACACAGTGAGTTGTTTTACTTGTCTCTTCCTGTAAATTGCTATTTTTATTTGCTCACTTGATGTAAACATTGTATCTGTTGTCCATCTGTTAAATTTTCTGAAAGAATCTGCTTCTCCAAAACCACTGAAGGGATTGCTCTACAAAACTCTCAATTGAGTCGAAGTTGTATGACAATTTCTTGTATGAGCTATTGCCTCTTTATCATCAAAATTTTTTTTCCCTCAAAATCTTTAAATTTTTTAAGAAAAATGAGCATGGCTATATTTTTAGTTCATTTAAGTCTACAAAAATGTTTTCAGGGTAAAATTTGTCTCAACAACCACATAGGAGTTATTGCACCTTAACTCTGTTTTTCCTCAAATTTTTTCACCTTTCTTTAAAAATCCTCTTCTCAGAAACCACTTAAGGGATTGTTTTGAACTTTAGTACTCTTTATTTTTAAGATGACCTCTACTAAGATTGCAGAAATCATGACTAACCAACATGCCAACCATGGCTAAAAATAGAACCGGGGGTCAAGATAAATTTTTTGGCTTATACGGTAATAATGATGTTTTGAATTTAGATATATAAGTTATAATTATGTCCCTCCTCATGGGGGGGGGGCATTTTGTTTTTTGTCCTGGCCATCTGTCTTCTGTTCATATGTCCATCTGTCAGGCTGTCCCAATGTTATTCTGCTCAACTCCTCTAAAACTACTGCACTAAATTTTACGAAACTTGGTATGTGGCAAGTACATGTAAACTGTATTTAATTGTGCATATTACCAGGAAATGTTTATCCTCTAATTTTTGTGGAAGTTATGGGACTTTGAACTTTTGAATCTGGAGAATGGGAAGACATCCTATGTTTGCAAAAACATACTTTAATCTTTCTTTGCTGTATGTTTATTTCCGTGACAAATTCCATTTTCACTGCAGATATGATTGAAGATCTAACTGACAAATAAACAACACTGGATTGCTTCCCTTTTAACTCTGGTAAATTTAATCTTTTTGTAATGATCCATATTTCAATCAACATGAAACATTTGTGTCATCTGTTCAGGTGACTCATCTATGTTTTATTAATTTTTTACTTACCTGTGTGTTTTTATTGTTTTTTAAGGTCATTAAAACATATTGGTTATAGAATACATGTAGTTTTGTACTGATTAAATCTACATGTAACTGAATATATTAAGACTATTAAATTTAGCAGTCTTGCTTTATATGTTACGGTATATTAGACATTGAAAGATAATTAAATATTTTACAGTTATTACAATAAATATCTGTAGACAGTAACTTTAATTACTTGATTACATTTTCCAATAACAAATATATGTATTAAGTTACAACTATCAGAAATTGTCTTGGCTCATGATGAATTTTTCATTTAATAAAAATTAATTCTTTTATCTAACTTTAGTCACACTGTCTGTAGTGAACAAAAATACATATAAGCTTCTTCAGAAACAACTTGGAGTTGACAAATCTTTCTTTGTCGTCTCGAGGCTTTTTATTCACTCAATCTACATTCTCATGAGGAGTAGTTTTCTAGAAATAGACAATTTTAAAAAATGGTTAAATTTGCTGTTTTGAAAAATTAGCTATATTTTAACTGTAGTTTATTGAAAAAGAGTATTGAAGTATGAACTATGGGTTTGTCTGAAGAGTGGACACTTTTAACATGCTTAGTAGGCTTGTTTGACAACAAATAAATTATTAACCTGATTTTTGACCACTATATGTGGCCCGTGGATATGTTGATGTGGCATGCATATCATATTAAACACACAGTGATCACAATCTATTCTTTATTCATCATATCTGTCATTGCCAGGCTTTTTGTTATATTCGGCCACACAAAGTGGTGGGGCATTATGTGATACCCTCTGTATGGATATGAGTTTCCTCCATCCGCCTGTCCATACCTCAGTGGTTTCCAGATGAAACTTGAAAAAGTGTCAACAGAATTTATTTAAACTTTGCACAGCTATTAAATACCATACAATGAATATCAAGTTTGATTTTCAGCGCAATCCAATGTAGTTTTTGACTTAGGCCAAATCAAGTTTTTAATTGGTGGTTTCCAGATGATAACTTGAAAATGCATCAACAGATTTTACTTAAACATTGCACAGCTATTAAATACTATAAAATGAAGATAAAGTTTGATTTTCAGCACAATCCAATGTATAGTTTTTTATTGTCTTGCCTGCGACGAAAGTCGCTGGAGGCGAGACATATGTATGGGAATCCGGCGGCGGCGTAAACACTTGACATCTTGCTTCATATCTTTGTAAGCCCAAGCCCTAGGTCCATCAAATTTGGTACAGAGGCATCTTATGATGAGTACTTGCCAGTCAGTCACCTGTCACCTGACCTTGACCTCAATTTCACGGTCCAGTGACTACGTTAAAGTTTTTGGGTTACGACAGTTCCTCTGTAACTATGCATGGTAGGATGACAATATTAGGTGTATAGGTTGCTGATGACTAGTACATGACTGTCTGGTAGGTGTCACCTGACCTTGACCTCAATTTCACGGTCCAGCGACTACGTTAAAGTTTTTGGGTTACGACAGTTCCTCTGTAACTATGTATGGTAGGATGACAATATTAGGTGTATAGGTTGCTGATGACTAGTACATGACTGTCTGGTAGGTGTCACCTGACCTTGACCTCAATTTCACGGTTCAGCGACTACGTTAAAGTTTTTGGGTTACGACAGTTCCTCTGTAACTACGCATGGTAGGATGACAATATTAGGTGTATAGGTTGCTGATGACTAGTACATGACTGTCGGGTAGATGTCACCTGACCTTGACCTCAATTTCACGGTCCAGCGACTGCGTTAAAGTTTTTGGGTTACGATAGTTCCTCTGTAACTACAAATGGTAGGATGACAATATTTGGTATATAGGTTGCTGATGACTAGTACATGACTGTCTGGTAGGTTCCACCTGACCTTGACCTCAATTTCACGGTCCAGTGACTACGTTAAAGTTTTTGGGTTACGGCTGTTCCCCTGTAACTATGCAGAGTATGGTGACAATATTTTGTATACAGGCCGCTGCTGGTATTTAATGCTATTTACGTAATGCTTATGGCGAAATTTATTTTCGTTACTGATGCGGAATGCAGGCGAGACGTTTTTCTGTGTCCACACTTGTTTAGGCCAATTCAAGGCTTTTTTTGGTCAACAATTGTCGGTTTCCATATGATAACTTGAAAACATGTCAACAGAGTTTTAAAAAAGCTTGCACAGCTGTAAAATGTGCAGATATAAAATGAAGATCTGGTTGAACTTTTAGCACAATCACATTTGTAGTTTTTGAGTTGTGCCAATTTGAAATAGGTTTTAAAGGTCAAGGAAAAATTGTCTTCTGAGATCGACTGTTAACATGATCAGCTGTCCCTGTAGGCTGATATGTAGTTCAGTAAAATGTGTTCATGAATATTAAAAACAATGCAATGTGGCGGGTATCATTTAATGTTCTATTAATTGCCCTATGTTTTATCCTCCTATACTACTGAAAGAATTTAAAATAAACATTCACCCTTTCTAAATTATATAAAGTTCATCAGCAGCTTTATATTTAATCCCAGAATGCACATTATCATTTTGTATTTCATGATAACGAATTGAAAAGTCATGGTTCTCTTGCCCTAATGTCTTTACTGTTTGAATTCTGTAGTCCCTAAGTGCACCAAATGTTTTATTTTGCTTTTGAAGAATTTCACTTCACAATAATAGCCATTTTGCTAACAAACTAAAATGTTATTATGGCTAACAAATAAAGTATGGACAGTACATTGATGTAGTTTTTCCATTTGGGTCTACATAAGTATATAATTTTAGATTTATATTTTATAAAATTAGATTGACTTGTAGTTTTTCTTAGAAACAGAGATGTTTGTTTTCATCAAATTTCAGATATATATATGCAATGAAAATTATAACTATATTAATAAAACAAAGCTGCTATATATATTGATTTGAGGGGCCTCTGTGGCTGAGTGGTCAAGGTAGTTTATCTACTATTGATCACGTGGTCTGTCAACACTGAGATTGCGGGTTCGATTCTCACTGAAGGCAAGTTGTACTCGACTCCAATCTTAATTGGCAAGGATTGCCAGTTTTCCCACCGCAGGTCGGGGGTTTTCTCCGGTTACTCCGGCTTCTTCCCCCAATAAAAACTGGACACCATGATATAGCTTAAAAATGGCTGAAAGCGCATTAAAACACCATTCAAACAAAGAAACAAATATATTGATTTGAGAAAAACTACCATATTGTAATATTTTTATGAACACAAAAAGTGAGACTTGTGAAATAGTACATACAAATTTTAACAAACCAGCAATCAATGATTTTAGTTATGTGAACTAGGTCACCTGTCAAATTAAAATCAACCAGCAACTGGTCCTTAAACTAACACATCATTTTGGTATGATATTAATGAGCATTAGGGAGTCTTGGTGAACATTTCCACTATGTAGTTATCCACCTACTGTTGATAAACAGCATGTCAACCCTGGGTCTTTGAGTTTGAGCCCAACTTACCGCAGGTATTTTTTTATGTCTACCTTAATTAGCAATCTGTAGAATTGCGGTATATTCGCAAATGTACTCAAAGCTCTCTCCTTCAATAAGAATCGGATGCCATGATAAAGATGAACAGTTGGAGAACCCAGGAAAATCCTTTTCAATCATAAACAAGGGGCCTATTTGGCAGAGTGCCTACTTTTAGTTGTCTAATATGATCACCTGTGTAAAAACACTGGTGCTATAAGTTCAAACCTGACTTAAGAATGGGCTTTGGTGGCAGAGTGGTTAAGGAACTAGTAGTTTGTCTCAAATTGCTCCACCCCAATCATTATTGACAAGGACTTCAGTTTTTGTCTCGCCTGCAACGAAAGTCGCTGGAGGCGAGACATATGTACGGCGTCATAAACACTTGACATCTTGCTTCATATCTTTGTAAGCCCAAGCCCTAGGTCCATCAAATTTGGTCCAGAGGTAGCTTATGATGGGTACTTGCCAGTCAGTCACCTGTCACCTGACCTTGACCTCAATTTCAAGGTCCAGCGGCTAGGTTAAAGTTTTTGGGTTACGACAGTTCCTCTGTAACTACGCATGGTAGGATGACAATATTTGGTGTATAGGTTGCTGATGACTAGTACATGACTGTCTGGTAGGTGTCACCTGACCTTGACCTCAATTTCACGGTCCAGCGACTACGTTAAAGTTTTTGGGTTACGACAGTTCCTCTGTAACCACGCATGGTAGGATGACAATATTTGGTATATAGGTTGCTGATGAATAGTACATGACTGTCTGGTAAGTGCCATTTGACCTTGACCTCAATTTCACGGTCCAGTGACTACGTTAAAGTTTTTAGGTTCCTGCTGTTCCCCTGTAACCAAGCATGGTAGGATGACAATATTTGGTATATAGGTTGCTGATGAATAGTAAATGATTGTCTTGTAGGTGTCACCTGACCTTGACCTAATTTAACGGTTCAGCGACTTCGTTAAAGTTTTTGTATTAGGACAGTTCCTCTGGAACTATGCATAGTATGGTGACAATAATTGGTATACAGGCCGCTGCTCATAATTAATGCTATTTACGTAATGCTTATGACGAAATTTATTTTCGTTACTGATGCGGAATTCAGGCGAGACGTTTTTCTGTGTCCACACTTGTCTTACTGAAGTTCAGGGGTTTTCTCTTGGTGCTCCAGCTCCTACTACAATAAATACTGGATGCCATGATAAAGCTAAGGACACACTTAAAATTATTTCAGTTTGCACAAACTCAACCATTATTTGAAGAATTGAGTAGTTAAGTAGGCTCTTTTTTTTATTTGGTAAATGTACAAAACAAAAGGATAGGAAGATTTCATATTTGATGTTTTTGATGCAGGCCTGATGTCCAAACAGACAAAGAACTAAGATAAATTCAGAGTAATGTGTTAATAACCATTTGCAACAATTTTGTCACTGTTTAAAAGCAAATAAGGAGAAATCTTATACATGTATTACAAATTGACTTTTTATCAGAAACCAATTAAAATTGTGAAAAAAAGTTTTCCATTGTTGTTTGATATCAGACATTGTAATTCTTAAAGTTTTTTACACCAGATATTATGACGAACTCTGAAGAGGAACCTTCAATGTTGAAAAGAGACTTATTTTAGAAACTTTCACAATGTTTAAAGACAGGAATCTAGTCCTTTATGTTCTTTATTCTGTCAGACCCCAAATGTTGAGAAAATAAATCAGTTTGAGAGTTAATATCTTTATTGAAAATTACATAAATGCAAGTATATATCTGGAGGACTTCCTGCTGTTTCATTCTCTATTTTTTCTAGATGCTTTACATTTTCATGTTTCAAGTGTCTGAATGCTTTAATATAAATATGGCAACATCTTTTTAAGTATCTTCAGTGTACTGCCATCAAATTCACAGAAATGCAACGAAGTCAATGAATATCAACAATTGATGCTTTATGAGTTTGAAAACATCTGTAGCCTAATAAATATCTTTCCATGTAACAGGTTTTCTTAAATTAAACAATATACAAAGTGTTTTAAAAGCAGAATTGAAAAGATAGTCAAGGTCAATTAATATTGAAGGTTTAGTTGAATGATCAACACTGAAATACGATTAAATTTTAATGTCACAGCATGTCAAATTGAAATGTGGAGAATAAATGTAAATTAGACAACAGCAAAATATAAGTTTGAGAATGTCATTGTCCAAAGATGTGCCATCATTGTAGAGGGGGAGTCCTTCTAATGCTTTTGAGTTTCTCTTTAGAAGTTTGTTTTAGTTTCAATAAAAAGAAGATGAGCTGTTATCCTTATTTCCATACCACAGCACAAATACAATTACTATATAGTGAATAGATGAAAAAAAGTGTGAACTTCAAAAAGTACATGTATTTCAACATGCATATGTGTTACTTTCATAAACATATAAGGACTTCATCCTGACATTGAACACACTTATATCATCCAAGTGGTGCACGACCATGTCAGAATTTTGACCATTAATACTTGCCATGTATATAATGTTACAATTAAGTACTTCATGTCAGGTAACTTTGACAGAAAAGACTGGAAGCACAGTCAATAGAATTAAACTTTTTCTGACAAGAATCTGACTAAAATGGAGACAGTTCCCTTATTTCTTGGCATTAAGATATAAAATATATTAAATTGGATTTGTACCTGTAAATATACAGTGTCGGTCCTCTATTTTCTTTAGTATGCTCTGTAGTTTTAAGCACTGGAGTGCCTTTGATATTGTTTTCATCTCAGACAATCATGAACATAGCAAATTTCGAAGTGTTATCGAGCTTTCAACCATCCTGATTTCCTTCTTGAACTATGGTTTAAACACCAAATCTTATGAGCCATTGACTTAGATGGTTTGAAATTGTAACAAGTATACTTTTCTTAAACCAAGTTTTGTTAGGCTCTTCAATATCTTTAAACACATCATTCAAGTTACTGTCACCGTGAAACTGTACATCCTGTTTTGGAGTAGTGGTTTTAATTTACTTATTTGATACATATTAATTTGAGTCGGGCAGATGAAGAATGAGAATTCTGTCTATTTGTTTCCCTTTTGTTCAGATTGATTCAATTTATTGAGAGATAAAGACAAAATAGTAAAAAGTTGTTACAGTTCCATTGCCATTATAATTGCAGTACTGATATTATCTGTATCTAAAACAACTTTGTTTAATCAGCTTATCATGTGAGGGTCCTACAGGAGAGACTACATTTAATATTTATTTGTCATCTGTCCTTGAAACAAAGTCAGAATGTTGGAAGTTGATTAAAAACTAATTACAGAACAATTCTTCATCATAAAATGACATAACATGGATTATTAATTGTTATTGGTTGTCAATTTGCAAAATGAAATGGAAGATAAAGGCATAATGCCCATATAATTTCAAATCTCTTATTAAAGAATAATTCTTTATATTACATCTTAATTAGAGTTTTATATTTTTGTTTTTCTTAGGTTTGTTGGAAGGATCAGCATTAAGAGAAAACATTTCCTTTATTGAAGAACTTATTTATAAACAGGTAAGTATGGTTCAATGCAGGATTATAAAAACAGTCATTCTTGGTACGGTTGTCATTAAAATTAATAGTGTTATTTACCTTTGGGCAAAAGCAAATCTGATAAATAGGATTAGTGTCTGTGTCATGCCTTGGGCTTTTTTGGGTTTCACACTACAAGTCGATATCATAGTCGATCTGATACAGTTTCACAATTATGAATCTATATCAGCCCTAGGCATGTTATGAGAGGCACTTGTTAGATTGCAAACAAGCATCAAATGGATTTACATGAAATTCTTATTATCAGCCTAGTATCTTCAAGTATTAGCATTTCTGCTTAAGCCCTGGAGGCTGATTTTGGAGTCTTCTGATGATTCTATGGTTAATAAGACAATTTTGTTTTGTAATCTGTACAAACAGTAATAAGGGTATAAATATTCCTTAATCAATGGTATCATTGACCTCGCTAGTTATTAAGCTTTTGATCATAATTTGGTCCATTCTATAAAACATGCCTATTGAAACAATCTATTTTGATGTATTTGCCACATTAAAATAGAAATAGTTTATGAGAGTTCATTGTTTGTTGAAAATTTTACAATGGGCTTCTATGAAAGCTAAAGTTCATAGTTCACATTTCACATATTGGTCAAAAAACCTAAAATTGTCATTGTTTGTGAAGTTTTTTTTCAATTATGATGTTTTTATTTAACCATTTCAGCAAAAAATTTGCTCAAAAGCTTATTAACTAATATAAAAAGATGTTCTCTATGATGAGTTTGTTGAAATTCATGGTTTCTTCTAGTTGCCAGATCTATTCAATATTGATACATGCTCTATCATGTTTTGAATGGTTATATCATTGCAGTACAACATGATACAGACATTGAAGCTGTTGTGTTTATTATCATTAACACAAGATGGTATACCTTCTAGAGAATACAAAACTCTGAAAAAACAGTATTTACAGGTTTGTCATTAGTTCATTAATACATGATTGTAGCTTAGTTTGTCTAAGTTCTGATTGATGAAAATTTCATTAGAGTAGTTAGTTTGCATTATAGGTACATTAAATAAAAAAAAACACTACTTAACAAAGCAACTGCTATTAACTTTTTTCTAAATTTAGAACAGGCACTTCCAATACTGATAGACGAATCAAATAGTTCTTGGTTTTTTCCCTAACCGAAATAATTCATAACAAACCATTTGCTGGATTTGGGTTTCCATTGTCTAACTAAACAAAATATGTACTTGATAACCAATGAACAAAAATATAATGTTAATTACTGGTATTTTTTCTGTGCCAAAATCATGTATAATGGAATGTGTATTGACTGTGAACTAGGTTGCTATTGATCTATGTATGAATATTAACTTCGATTAGCAGCTTGGTAAAAATCACCTTGTTGATAATTTCTGTTAGCAACCTATTTCAATCAATTTTACCTATAGCAAGGTTGGTAATTTGTATTAAATTTGGCTGTTAGCATGACTTGTGATTATTATGGTGCATTGCTAATATTTTTTGTGACAATTCATTATTTTTCCTTTGCATTTTACAGGTGTGTACTGTATATAATAAGTGATGTATTATTCTGAGCTAGCAATCTTTGATTAATAGTTTCATTACTGGTATTGCAGAGTCATGGTTTTGAACAAATGTTGACATTTTATAATCTAAGTAAACTTGGCCTGTTAACTGATCAGGAAATGGGGACAACACCACCAGCAACATCTCTGGGGAAAGTCACATCAGGAGTGGCAGCAATTACAAAACGCAGCTCATTCAAAAGTTTATGTAGAAGATTAGCATTGGTAAGATCCTAACATAGGTTATTTTGCTTTTCCTATTGTAAGGAGCCTTTGAATTAACTGTGATTGCAATAAATGATTAGGATTGTATTTGTATGAGCAAGGGAAGTATGCAGAGAGATTAAGTTGGACATGCTTGCTTGACTTAGAAAATTTAGTTATCTTCATGACCTCAAGATCTAGACATCAATTCCAGTGTTGCCAGTATAAAATTTTACAATGTATGAGGCAAGGGAGAGCCAATGAAACCTTCAGAGGCTAAGTCTTTCACTGCTCATTGGAATTGGAATGCTGTTATATGTCTACAACATGCCCTGCTTTTTTCCTATCATATTAGTACATGCAAGTCTGTCCTTGTTTATAAGGGTCTCACCCTTGAACATATTCACTATTCGACTAGTAAGTTGTCTACCCTCATATACCTGCTCAGTAAACAAGCAGTGGGGTCCAGTTTTGTGGTCTTTGTTTAAACCAGTTGGTAACAAACAGCTGTATAATAATAAGCACACATGCAACTTTTATGTCAAATATTGTAAAAATGCTATTATTTAAATGACACATTCTTGAAATGTGAACTTTTTGTTGTTATTTGTTGTTTACAGATACCCAAATCAGAAGACATTAATTTGAAGAGTCCTACAGATATGTCTTATGTGTTCAGTGGAGCTTACTCCCCTCTGTCTTGTAAACTTGTAGAACAGGTAAAAATATTTACATTGTGCACTTACTACTTTATATTTGGCTTTATATATAAGCTTAAGCCATAGGTCCATCAATTATTGCACAGTCTTAGCTTATGATGAGCACTGATCTCAGTAACTTGACGACAATTTCATCTTTCATAGGCTGCATTTAAGTGTTTAGTAGATAAAGTCTGTTCCTCAGTAACCATACATGGTAGGAAGACAATACTTGGCATATAGGTTGCTATTGAAGAGTACAGGAAGTAAGGTAGGTGCCACCTGTCTTGATCTCAATTTCACCATTCATTGACTACAGTAGTGTTATTGGATAAGGTCAGTTATTCAGTAAGCATGCACGAGTAGGATGATAATATTTGGTATATACATGTTTGTTGCATAACAATTTAGTATGTATCACCTTACCTTGACCTTTATTCCAATGAGCCAAGTGGTTATGGTTGTCATCTACTATTGCCTTTTAGTACTGAGGTTGCAGGTTCAAGTTTCACTGCAGGCAGGGGAGAGCCAGTGGAACTCTAATCTTAATGTTTGCCAATTTTGATACCAATGGCAACAGGTTTTTTCCTGGTACAATAGATTCTGCATCTAATAAAAAACTTGATGCCACAAGATACCTGAAAATAGCATGAAATATCATTCAAACAAGCAAACAAAACTTAACTCTATGATCTGGTGACTACATTAAAGTTTTTGGATTAGATTGGTATCTCAGTAACCATGCAAGGTAGGTATACAGTTTGATGAATAGTACATAAGATACATTCTGGTAGGTGTCACTTGAACTTGACATCAATTTAACATTTCAATTTTACGTTTCAGTGACCAGGTTAAAGTTTTTGGATTAGGTAGGATGCTCATCGGTTGCTCATCAGCAATACATGTCAGTCTGCATTAGAATTATATATTATATTTATCTAGTGACAATATAATGCAATTGATATGCTGCTCATTTAGTAATATTTTCAATACTGATGTGGAATACAGACAAGATAGTTATACCCCCCACAAACTAGTTTGGGGGGGGGGTAAGATAGTTATACCCTCCACAACTAGTTTGGGGGGTATATAGCAATCACCCTGTCTGTCTGTCCGTCTGTCTGTCTGTCTGTCCACATCCCTTGTAAGCGCTTCTCCTCCTAAACCACTTGACAGATTTTGATGAAACTTTACATGAAGGAAGTACATCATATATAAATGTGCATGAAGAATTTTCGTCGCTGTCGGATACTATTCAGGGGAGATAATTGGACTTAGACTTTTAAAATACAGTATTCAGTGCTGGACCTTGTAAGTGCAACTCCTCCTAAACCGATTAACAGATTTTGATGAAACTTTACATGAAGGAAGTACATCATATGTAGATGTGCATGAAGAATTTTCGTCGCTGTCGGATATTATTCAGGGGAGATAATTGGACTTGAAGCAAAGCGGGGGATATCCCTTTGTGAGCATGCTCACAGTCCACACTTGTTTTCTCTGTCTACACTTATTTTTATGAGAACAATTTTTTTTTTTAATTTCATGAAAATGGAAATGATTTGTTGTTCAAGTATGTACTAGATCAGATTATTGTTCTAACTATAATGAATATTGTAAGGAAAAAAAGATTTGATTAATTAAATCTTGAACATTTAATTGGTTATGTGTAAGTAAGATTGTTTTTTTGGACAGAAGCAACTTTTTATTAATAGCTTACTGTATACATGTGTATATTTTAAGAAAAATTACTTTCTATCAACTAAAGTGAATGAGTTATGTAGATGTAAATATTTTTGGACATATTTGCATTCATTTAATTGTCAGGTTAACATACCAAGGATTTATGCCCTTAAATTTAACTGTTTAGACTGTAAAATGTAGTTGCACTGTTTTAACTTGCTTAAATATTTTGTTGTGCATAATTTTTCAGACTAGTTATATATTTTAAGCTTAACAAAATGATTTTGGTTTCAGGTATTAATGAAGGAAAGCTTTATAGGTATGGAAGAAATTACAAAACATTTGCCAGGTGGAGTGTTTGCAGATGTCAATACAAAACAGACAAAAGGTAAAATGTGGTTACAATAAACAAAATAATCTATGTCTATTTGCACCATTTAAAAAAATTTTGTTCAATTGAAATAAGAGTTTGAGGCATTTACAGGTACATTCTACTGTACTGATTGGAGCTCACTAGCATTATTACTGAAATGTGACAAATTATTAATTTTGTCAGTAAAAAATCTCTTGTGTCAAGAGTGAATTTAATAAGTTAAATAATTTCAGGAATAAAAAGCTCTTTCAAGACTAAAAAAGGAAATCTTGGTACTGTGTGCATAAGTTATAAACATTTTACTGGGTTGATCAGGATAATATAGAACTAAAAGTTCCTTTAAAGCTACAACAAAAAGCTAAATTCTACATTCTTAATTTCAGAACATTTGCAGAAGTTGTTACCTATATTGTGTAATCAATTCCTCCCACAGCTTATAACTCGGATCTCTGCTTCACATTGCACATGTATTGAAGTTTTGCACCTGAGTTTCTGGAATTGTTTGAGAGTTTTTTCCTAATTTTCCAGACTTTGCAACTTGGTCACTTTTGAGAACATTTGCAGAAGATGGTGCCAATTTTGTGTAATCAATTCCTCCTACATTTTTTTACACAAACCCAAAAGCTACTTCCAACAAATTGTATACCATTCCCAATTTATTAGGGCACTTGCTTCGCAAGTCTGTCATTTCAGACTTATGCGATTATTTTAATCCTAGAATAGAACTCATATTTATGGTAAAATTGATATTAATTTCAGTGTTTACTCTTGTTCCATAAAATTTAAGTCAAAAACCACTATTTTTTCACACTAAAATGCAGCAAAATTGCTAAACGTTATAACAAAAATTAAGAAAATTTCACACAATTTTGTAAATCAGTTGTTCTTTTTTATTCTTTCCTCTGTATAGTATTCAAAAATCAACAGGTCGTATTATGGGGAAAACGTAGACAGGTGGTGTCTACAGTGATGTGTGCTCTCTAACTCAAACAGTCCTATCTTCATCAAATATGGAGAAAATGTTTATGGGCCTAATATCTCTGCCAAGTTTGACAACCAGCCAAAGCACTTTAGCCACTTAAACAGGGTTCAACATTAACGGCTGTCTGATCGCCCGGGACAGGTTAAAGTTGGGTTCGGACAAGTAAAACCTGTCTTGTATGTGTCCGATCGGACAAGTAAAAAGTTTGAAACAATCTTAAAGGCTTGTAATTTAAAAATCATAGTCCTGATTGCCTTGTTCATCTTTAAAAGCGATTTGAAGTTGTCGTAGATCGTCTTTTAATTTTATAGCCATTTGGATCAGATATCGTTATATTTCTGTCACCCCGTTATGTTTATCATGTTGACGCGCCATTTGTAAGCTGGTTCCTGTGTGACTTTTACAGTGTACATAAAGCGTAGTATAATATCTCTTAAGGAAACCAGTAAAAAGAAAACCCATAAAGACAACAAGTCTCCGGAGAGGATAAGAAGTTGGTTACGTAGATTGCAAATACGATAATTATTACTGCAAAGATTCAAACATAATAAATTAGTATTTTGGTAGTCACTTTAAAACAATAATTTTAATCTGTTTAAATATTTGTAACAGTGCATTTTTCTATTGAATACTTAAATGTTACACAATTATGCCATTTTCTACTTCTACATGTAGTTCTTCTTCATTTGAAAATTCAGTCAACTTGTGTACTTTCTCATGACAAAGAAACATTTATTTTATTGTACAGTTTTACATAAATTAACATGGAAACGTGTGATATATTTTATGTTGTAAAAAGAAGACTGGAAAGTTAATAAAACTGTGTGTTCTCTTCTTCCAATGATACTTTATCCCACTATAATTTAAACTACTTGTTTGATTCAAATCAATTTTAAAAGATAATGGGTGCCCTGGTGTAAGCTGTAAAGCTTTCAGGCCTTTGTACTGTATTTCTACAACAATCATCCTAATTTTTTGCTACCAGTTGTCATAAGCATGTAACTTTTGAGCTTTATCTTCAATCTCCTAAATTTACACAACAATATATTTTAAAAAACTCAATAATACAGCATATTTAATTCAATGAATTAATTGAGAATCATAAAAGGAAAGTGACATGTACTATTAGTTTATAATATTGAAAGAAAATTTGGACAAGTGAATATAAATTTCGGACAGGTCAACTGTTTACACCACTTGTCCGAAAGGACAAGTAAATAAAAAAATTAATGTCGAACCCTGTTAAAGAGTTATGGCCCTTTATACCAAAAATGCTAAATTGGCCTTTTCCACTCTTTAACTCAAACAGATGTCTGATCTTCATGATATGGAGAAAATGTTTATGGGCATAATATCTCGACCAAGATTGATAACCAGCCAAATTGCTTCAGCCATTTCAGAGTTATGATCCTTTGTTTTTTTGCAAATTTTCGATGGGGATTTTTTTATTTTGTGGCGCTTTAACACTTTTTTAATTTGTTTTATGATTACTTGTTACAAAAATTTACTTTATGGCAAGTTCAAAGAACATGCATTGACATTATTTTCAATGTATTTTCTGTAAAAGGGTACATGTTTGAATATTTAAATGCAGCTGTACATGATTTATTTAGTCAGTTTGTTTAAGTCTGAGTTTTTACATTCAAATAATTTTTATTGTAACAAATCAGAACTATATATAGGATTTGTGCCTTTCTAAACTTAAGTTTAATTTCCATTTGTGCAAAAAAATGGACAAATCGCTTAACATACCACATAATCAGTTAATTTGCATTCATTGTCTTCACATAGTACTGCACAATGTATTTTGTTTTAACAAAATTAAATAAAGTTTTATATTTGTCAGGAACAGAAATGAAATCAGATGTTTTAACTCTAAATCATCTTCTCTGAACCCACTAGGCCAGCTTGAACCAAACTTGACAAAAATAGCAATAAATATGGTGATCATATTTGGTTTTCCATCCAAACATGTGTTTTTTACTGGTCATGAAGAATATTCAGAGTGTAAGGTCTAGGTTTCTTCCATCAAAATCAGGAGTAAGAGTTCCTGAAATTGTATGTTCAACAATTTCAGTCCTTTTAATATTGAAACTGAAATGAATAAGATCCATCGATATACTGGTTTGAAGAATAAGAGATAAGTTGTAAGTAAATATATGAAAACAGAACAAAATCTCTTGTAAATGTATTTCAAAAACCAAACAATTTCAAAATTATACTCCCTTAAACAATATTCATTTTGGATTTATTTCTCCAGGATCCCATGACCACAAACATTTTCTTTTAAGCAAAAAGCTACCAGCAGCTAGTTTTGCATAGTTTTTTGAGTAAATATTAGACTTTTAGAACATTTGAAGGTTTATCCCTATTAAAGTTAGTTTACATTGAACCCGTGTTGTTACATATTATTTTAAAATGGTTTCCATTTGAACCTGTAGCTTCAGAAGAGAAGATTTGCTTTAATTTTTAACTAATAAAAACTATAATGAGTCCCCATGGAACCATGTTCTTTTGAGCACAATATTAGGAAAATGTGTTAAGGACCTCCCATACCCATGTCTGTTTTATTGTACTATCCATTTGGCCATGATGTTACAAAATATAAGAAATTCTACTCCAGGTTTAGCCAATCAAACACAGGGATTGCCAGTAGCAGGTCTTGTCAAACCAACATAGTTGCTGCAGAGTAAATGGAACATTATTAGAGGTGCTAGAGAGCCTTTTTCGCTCGCCAAGTTAATAGATGCCAAGAAAAATTTGTATATGCACGCTATTTGAAAATGCAGTTTGCAAGAGATGAGGATATTTTCAAGTAGTTCTTTGTAGAGGACCTTGTATACTGATAAGTTTTCTGATAAGTTTAAATCCATATTGGCGTGTTGTGTAAGAAAAGACAGTACACAACAGCTAATCAGAAACAAGGATTGCCCATAATGTCCCTTTACTGGTACAATCACGTCCAACGAACGAGCATTTGTAAAAAGACCACACATTAATCATTTGTATCATGGCTGCCTAGCTACAATAATGTAGCTCCTTTTTTATAGATGAAGCTACAAAGATGTCCCATTACTCGTACTGGAACAAAAACACTCTTGGGATGTATACAGATTTTCCGCTATTAAACTGCTGTTTTTGTAAAATACATATTTTATTCTTTCTCGTCTGCTTAGCTGATATTTCTACAATGTCTAATTAAATCATTTTAACATTTTTTGTAATCATGGCATTGTTGACAAAATTAAACTTGTGGAGTGTAGAATTGTGGAATCGCATCGGTAAAAATTTTATCCGGCTAATTCAATGAGTATAAATGTTCCGGAAGGAACTTTTTTACCAAATCAATTCAGAAATTATGCTCTTCCGGAATTCAATTTTGTCAACAATGGCACAATTACGAATAAAGTGTAAAACTAACGACTAAGGTGTTGTAGAAAATATCAATTAAGCTGCAAAGACTTAAAAAAGTATGTAGCAAACCAGGGAAACGGTTTAATAGCTGATTATATCCATAAAACCCCCGGGTGTGAATCACTCCCGGCTGCTCCATTTCGAGTAATGCGACCTCTTTGTAGCTCCGTCGATAAAAAGGAGCTACCTTATTGTAACTAATTGTGTACAAAGTTCCAAAACATTTGTACGTTTCAGAGAAGATAATCTTTCGTGAGAAGAATTCCAAACATTATTTCAGCCATATTTGGTTTATTTTTGCAAAGTAGTCTTCGAGTAGAAGATACCAATGTGACAAGTCTACAGACGATGAACATCAAGTGATGGCAATGGCTCGAAGCTACAAAGAATCATTTATCACTTTTTCAGATCGCATGGAATTCAGTGTTTCATTTCTTCAATTGTTACTTTTTATATACAGTTTTAGATAGATTGGGCAAAAAGTAATTTCAAATAAGCATAATTGTAATTAAGACAAAATAAAATTAAACCTGCCAATTATATATGTCTGAAATGTTACAATACGTGAAGGTAGAACGATAGTAAATATGTAACAGTAACGAGTTACTAGATTATGTACCCTACATTTAGTAAAACGTTGAATACCTCAAGTGTAACAGTGAATACCTTAGTTGTGATTGGGTCAATAGAGGTTACCTGTGTACATTGTTTAGTCTGTAAGCTCCATTATGAATTATGTTTTTAAAAAGTAGTAAATGAATTATGTTTTAAAAGGTAGTAAATGTCAGATCTTCCAAGATAAAATTTTGTTAAATTGTTAAACAATTGAGTATTTTTACATTCACTGCATTTAAAACTGAATGTAAATTTGTGACATCCCAAAATGTACAAATCGTGAAACTAGTGAAAAATGGAATTAGTTACTAAAAATCGGGGCAGATGCGAACTTTGCAAAAGGTTTATAGGATGCCGCTGTAAAGATCCAAAGTAAACATGAACGCCATTCATTTTTAATTAGGCTAGCATTTTATACATTTTGAAGTACTGGAAACTTATGTTATTTTGTGTTTTCTTTACAATCTTCGTTACCAGGTTACCATAATTCTAATAAATCCTAAAATATTCTTGATAACAGAAAAAAAAATCGATCACTGCGGCTTAAGATTACAATAAAAACAAGTTTCTGATACAGTTATAATTGACACGCAACGACATCAAAGATAACAGGAATAGAGCAATTACGTTTCATCTAAATTTTAGTTATAATGAGCAGAAAAATATGGTATGACACTTTAGGTCTCGGGGATCATTGATTTATGTTGGTATTTTCCACAATATCTTTTTTTTTTCCTTACATCAGTGTCTGTAATCACTTGCCTGCTTTAATATTTAACCTAGCAAGATGACTGCCCATAAAAATGTTATTTCTTAATTCAAGTTTGTTTTGGACAGAACTAATAAAATGAACTGTTCTTAAAAATGAAAAGGTTTATTTTTGATACTGGTAAATTTATTTCTCTGTTCCAATTATTTTGACCCAGTACTGTTGAAAATAATAACATGACATTCACCTCTGAAACTGCGTCGTCAATTGGAACCAGACATTGTATTGAAGATTCTCTTTTAAAAATGTATCGGTTGGCCTACCTCCATCCGGGGGGCCTCGGTGGCCGAGTGGTCAAGGTAGTTCGTCTACTATTGATTACGTGGTCTGTCAACACTGAGATTGCGGGTTCGATTCTCACTGCAGGCAGGGTGTACTCGACTCCAATCTTAATTGACAAGGATTGCCAGTTTTCCAACCGCAGGTCGGGGGTTCTCTTCGGGTACTCCGGCTTCCTCCCCCAATAAAAACTGGACGCCATGAAATAGCTGAAAAATTGCTGAAAGTGGCGTTAAAACACCATTCAAACAAACAAACAAACAAACCTCCATCCGGAATACTTACCGTTATTGCAAAAACATAATTTAGAAATCTTTATTGATCAACACAATAAGCTCCAAATTAAAATTGTATACGGATAAAATTGTGCCCAGAAGTTTTCTGATTAACATATATACGTACACAATGAACTTACATGGTCTCAACCTCTTTTTCCTATTTAACCCAGAACAATAAAGTTGTCCAATAAATGAGCATACACTTCAACTGTAATGCCTTCGTTTAAGCGTTTTCGTACATAGCTAAATTATTTTCATCTAGAGAAGTTATCATGGTTATATTTTCAAAGAATCATGGTTATATTTTCAAAGATGCATTGTGAGATACTACAAGTGAAAACGTAAGAAATAGACTAACGATGTCATTAATTTCATTTGTAGGTAGATCTTCGTCATCCTTACCACCGTCTTCAAAGGTAGTCTTGGTATATTTTCTTGGTGGTTGTACATATTCAGAGATAACAGCACTGCGGTTCCTAGGAAGATTAAAAGGTAATATTTAAAGAAATGTATATAATGGAGTCGTACATAAGCAAACCCTTAAGAAATTGTTAAAAATGAACTTGTCACAAGAAAAAAGGATCAAACTTTCGCAGTAGCAATAGACCTGCCGACCTGGATATCTTACTGTCATAGTAGCCGTAGAAAGAGCCATCAATCGGACATCATACTGTCACAGTAAACAGAAAGAACCGTCGACTTTTATGTCAGGCTGTCACAGTTACCAGAGAATACCATCGATCTTGATGTCAGGCTGTCAGTTACCATAGTTGACCATCAAGCTAGACATGGGACTGTCGTAAGTACCATAGAGTGCCATCGCCCTAAGCATTTGACTGGGAAACGTCGACCTGGACACCAGACTCACAGTTACCATAGAGAACCATCGACCTGGAAATCAAACTGTCGTGGTTAGCAAAAAGAACCATCTACTTGTATATTAGATTGTCGCAGTTACCATAATAGCTATCGACCTGGGCATTCGACCGAAAACCGTCGACCTGGAAGTCAGACTCTCAGAGTTACCAGAGAGAAACAGCAATATGGACATCAGACTGGCATAGTTACTAGAGAGAACCCTCGACCTAGACGTCGGACTGTCACAATAACTAGAGAGATACGTGACCTGGACCAACACCATGGACATCAGACTGTCGCAGTTAATAGAGAGAGAACTAATAACGTGGACATCGGACTATTAGTGACAAGAGAGATCCTTCGACCAGGACGCCAGACTGTCACGGTTACCAGAAAGAACCACCGACCTGGACATTAGACTGTCAAAGTTGCCAGAAAGAACCAGCAACATGGATATCAGACAGTAACAGTAATTAGAGAGAACAATCGACCTGGGCATCAGACTGAGAAACGTCGATCTGGACATCACACTGTCACAGGTACCCAAGAGAACCAACGAAATAGACGTCACACTGTCAAAGTTACCAGAGAGAACCTACAACATGGGCATTAGACTGTCACAGTTAACAGATAGAACTAACAACAGTAAAAGCAATTGACCTTGACGTCAGACTGCTACAGTTATCAGAGAGAACCGTCAACCTGGACGTCAGACTGTCATCATCTTTTGGGCAACACACTGTGATTAGCTTGTACCTCTCTGTGGGAATCTGGCAATATTATTTGTTTACTGGGTAGTGTTAATCAATGTGATAGACTGCTTATAACTATTACATTGTATATAGACTAACTACATAAGACAACTGTGCACTTTCGATTAGCAATATAATAGTAAAGTACCATTCATTTGCATGCGCCATCATTAAAAGAATTGCTTTTCACCAATTCAACAGAAGAGATGATGGCCATCATCTGATTCGTTCATGACTAAATAATCACTGTTTATTGAAATTTTACTATGTTATGACTAGACAATTATTTACCCAAGGAGAGTGCTTTACTACACGTAAATACAGGTCATTGGTACTTTTATCAAAATAGAAGTACTGCATTGACAGAATGAATAGAATGCGTAGAGTACTAAGAATGTGATATGTTTTATTACAATTCCCATTTCGTTTAAAATAGCGGATTACTTAATGTCACTTTCATAAAATGATATTATTGTTTCGTTATGCACAGAATGTTAAAATGGTTCATTCCTATTTATCCAACTTTATGTAAAAAGGCACTACATGTAAAAATTTAAAAGATAGATAAATGAGATCAAAGGCAAACATAGGACTTTTAAATTACAGCTTGGGTTATGTTACCAATAATAAACTTGACTGAATTTTGGACCCGGACAATTCAACAATATGCAGTGATTTAATGTACACTGGATATTTTCCTCATACATGTAGTAAAAAGTTTGTTTTTAATTTGCTAACTCGGCAAAATGTATTAAGTAGATATCATTTTAGTAAATTTCAAATAATATTTTGTTCCAAACTTAAAATGTTCATAAAAATGCAAAAATATATATCATAGACATATATCATATATACACGTGCATGTAATTTGTTAAAGTATAAATGGAATGATCTCCGGCAACATTATCTTCTTAGTTTGTACATCTACATCGAGGACGCTCATACAAAACAACACATACAATATGCTTTTTTCTTTTGATCTTTTTTAAAAATAAACAAGAGATGATGAGTAGGTATGCTGTAAATTAAAACAATTTGATAACATTGCATGAAAGGTAAGAAAAATAGAATAAATAAGAATACCTAATTTTCAATAGTTGGATAAAATTGAAAGACACCGTTAAAATTAATAAAGGACTTTATACACAGTCGGATAAGTCTAGCATCGTCAATACTTTACTGCTAGATGGTAAAACAAAACATTGGTGTGAATGGTATATTCATAAAGCGAATTCTTACTAATGGATAAAGCTTCGGCTTTTGGGTGTCATCTAGGTTCTATTTGCTTTTGTTTAGCATACTGCAGCATTATTTCCATGGGATAAAGATACCTTTAGAGATAACAATATAAGTTTAAACTAATAATTTCAGTGTAAAAATTTGTAAATTCTTTGATGTCAAACATATTCACAGAACATAAAACGAAATGTCTACTGATACTGCATGACGTCTAATTGTAATATATGAACTAACATCTGTTTGATATGAGGCACCTATTACTGATTATGGAATCTAGTTAAGTCAATTACTACCAAACTACTACTTTTCCTACTAGAAAAACTAAAACAAGTTATTGCTAATTTCTCTGGTTTTTTCCTTATTGTTATAAAAGTTAAAAAGACTAGTTGTATTTTAAGATGAACGCTTCTAAGATGTTTATTTTTATAATAGGTTACAGATTTTTGGTGGCGACAACAGCAACTGTCACTGGTTCCTCCTTATTGGAACAAGTTATGGAGAAACCTCCCATCTGATAGTAGTATCTGTGCATTTCACATTCCATTATAACCTGTGATATTACAAGCTGGTGCAATATTGTTCATGATGACAAGATTTCCTTGTGTAACAACACTTTAATTGAAGTTCCTGTAGACTGATACGAACTTGTTTGGGTTTTTATTCAGTTTTAATAGACTTATTTGCTTGGAAAAATTTATTTTCCTTGCAGATTGTGTAGGTAAAGTTAAATATAAAGCATACAGAAAAAAAAATCCACAATGCAAACATGGCTTGCAAACTCTTTTCTTTATTTTTTTTATATTTTACAGTGTTCCCTTTTTTTCTAACCTAACCTCACCAATGGTAAAAATGACACGTGTGCTGGTATAGTTCTTAAGTTCTGATTAGGATAAGTATGTTTACGATTATTCCATCGTCACACATCTCCAGATTTACTTCGATAATCAAAAGTATTTTATTATATATCTTCTGGGTCGAGTGGTCTAGAGCGCTAACAACAGAAGGCCACATTGTTCATTGTGTGATTACACTATGAACTTTCCTCCATTTGACGTTTATCTTAATTTATTTTCAGTGCACGCACTGAGTTTCGATCGTTGAGCTTTGTTTTTGAATTTAGTAGATAGTAACTGTATACACAAATGCATTTACTCATACCTGACCCTTTTAGTTTAAGTATTTGTTAAGTTAGAAGGTTATATTGTCCTCGTTAGGTTTTTATCAATACAGTCAGGATCCAAGTAAACACTACCCAAACGGTCTGTTAATAGCTACTTGTTCTAAGTGATGGTTACTACTACTACTTGTATGTAATTCGTGCACATTTTAATGCTTTTACTGCAAATTTGGATTAAAATTGATTGCACGATCGGTATATATTTTTTAAGATACACATTGAATGTAATATTGTTTTGTCAGCGTTCTCTCCTCCAATATAGATACACTCTTCGTTTTGATTTGTAAACATTGCAAAAACACGGGAAGTCTATTTGTAGCACTTGTGTTGTTAAGGTTATTTGGATAAATACAAAATCAACATCACAGAAAAAGGAACTATGAGAAAGATGTATCTTGTAATCAATAATCTTAAAGTATTTTTGCTATACAGTTCTAACTTGTAAACGCATAATTGGTTCGTTACCGAAGAAATTATCATTCTACATTTTGTGTAATTATATATCATGTTTGTATAATTGCGCCATGTTGAAATGGCATATATATGTAGCATATTATTGTTAACTGTTGTTATTTACAATACAAAAATATCCATACAACTTAACAGAATCAATTATACAAAGATTACGGTAATATACTTGGGGTTTATGTGTCTGATGTTCATTTACATACGTAGGATAATTAACTTGATTTTAATTTTTGTTGCATTAGGTAACCAAGATGTCGAACATCGTTGATAGTATAGTCTTATAAAAAGAATACTATAGTTGTAATAAACAGACTTCGATGTATAGCTCCGTTATAGCGGTTTAATTACTAAAAACTTAAGATACAGCTCTGAGGTACAAATATAATTATCAAAGGTCAATATGATTTTATAAAAATACAATTTTGTTTACGCCAGTACTAAACAAGTTGATAAAAGCTCCTGCTTTTTGCCAAAAAAATGCCCTAAATGTTTTTATAATAAAAGGTTCACATTAAAGAATTATAATGAAAAAAGACTATTCTGAAAAAAATTCAAATGTATCTTTATAGTATATTTATAAAGTAGAGTATATTTTATCTTAAAAAAGGACAGTGAAACAAACAACAGAATTTATTTATATTGCCCTTTGACGAATCAACAACCTTTTTTTTCAAATGGCGACAGACCAACTGACAGTGAACAATAAAGGAAAGCGGTTGCGCGCTCTGGCTCTCATTTAATAATAGACATCATTCGGAATACAAATTGATTTATGAATTTACAGTTGTTGTCGAAGCTTTCTCGACTGTATCTTTAGTTGATACAAGCCATTTTAAATTTTGTATTTCAGTTTTCAAATTGAAAAAAACTGTTCAACCACATTTGGCAAAATATTTAGCACACAAATGAATATTATCATGGCACACAAGACAATTAGTATGTTTACCACAAGTGAAAATTGTCATAATATGGCTCACATTAATTTTTATATAGACGCACAAGAATTGTTGAATTAATAAGGCACACAAGCATACATATATAAGTTTAAGATCTATATGTCACCACTTGTTTACGTTATTTATTTATATTGACACTCAATGACTAAGGCCATTCGTTGGTCAGTCTATGTCTATAAGTGTGACAAGAAACACCGTCATATGTATCGTTGCATAATCTTCTAGACTTGGATATAATGAAAAAATACTTTTAGCATTTAGAGTTAAACGCCACTGATGAGTTTTAAGTAGACGAAACGCGCGTCTGGCGTAATAAATTTGTCACCTTGGTAATTTTGATTACATCTTGTTGGAATATTTGAGCAAAGCCAATTAACAGCTTGTCCGCGGGTGGTGGACAGGGGAAGCAATATATATAAAGGTGTTGGATAGTCTCGATCATCCAGACGCTTAATTACATTTGTGCGTCTGGATTCATTTCTATATTGATCTCGTTACCATTACGCCCAAAACTGGGCGTAATTTTTGATTGGATGATATTTTTATTATCTAAAAAATTACTTCCGTTCATATCAAGAAGTGTATAAAAAATTGTGCCAAAGTTTACATTTGAATATTTTTATAAAATATAACTTTATCAATTAATTAAGCAAATATTATTGTTGTGCACAATCAAGAGTGAATCTGAATGTGACGTCATATTATAAGTATGCATGGTTTTCCTGGTTTAAAAATAGGGCCCTAAAAATAGAATCATTGTTTGTCTCCACCTATTGGTAGCGAAATTAAAATAAGGTGATCCCAGACGCTATTATATATGCGTCTGGGTGATCGAGACTAGGTGTTGGAGTGAGAAAGTTTTAGATCAATATGTCACCACTTGTTTACGTTATTTATTTATATTGACACTCAATGACTAAGGCCATTCATTGGTCAGTTTATGTCTATAAGTTTGACAAGAAACACCGTCATCGTTGCATTATCTTCTAGACTTGTATATTATTTTTTGTTTATGCTGTGTCGTCATGTTTGTCGATCCGATACTTTACTGGTTGGTACTTTCTTTAGAATATATATACGTATGTGTACGAACGTCAAAGTATTGTGACAACCATATAATATATCTATCCAGCGGAAATACAGGGTTAATATCAAATTGTTATATATACGTCTACAAATTAAGCCCAACACTGTTAGAATTAGATTTTTAACACTGTCAAATTTTTAGTTTACCCTCAGCGGGATTCGAGCTCACACCGTTGTGACACTGTGACACCAAATCGCCTGCACTATGTCCAGCGGTCAAGACCCCTCGGCCAAATCCGCTTTATAAAAATATAGCTTCATTAACTCCATTATATATATATATATATATATGGTTCTTAGGCAGGAGATAAAAACGACCATAAATGTACAACAGTTGCATCTGTGGTGACGGCCGTTGTATGACATGTGATCACATACAACACACCCAACACTAACGGGAACAATACCATCTCTCGAAAATTTTTTGTTTTGTTTTGATTCTAGTTTTGTTGTTTCTATAGACCTAATTTCATCAAGTCGTCTTTGTAAGTTCTTATATTCCGTAGATGTCAATGTACGTTCGTAAGTGTCTATCAACTTTGCTATTTGTTTGTCCAGTATTTCTTTTTGGTGTAGAGCAACTGGAGTAAAAGATTCATGAGACGCATAGAGCAATCGAATAATACTGAGTCCCATCTGAATGGGACAAGTGCACCGTTAAACCAACTTCAACCTACACACGAAAAGAGATCTAGAAAACGTCGCTTCAGAAAACGTAAGCAAATATCAAACACTAATACCAATATTGTTGTGAATCTATCGTCCACACCATTGACGGAAACAGAAACTAAATTGCTGTCGAAAGGTCTTAATTTCTGTCCCACTAACAACAAAATAAATGAAGTTGAACTTGAAAACGACTTACTCAGTGGGGGGATCTTTGATGTCGCGTTGTTCCCAGACCTCCTTGCATGCTTTTATGCCGTCGTCGTGTGGTATATTGGTGTACAATGATGTTACATCCATGGAGACGAGGATTGTGTCCGGTGGAAGTGGATTCATGGATTCCATTTTACGCAGTTAGTCGGTTGTGTCTTTTATGTAAGATGGTAAAGTTTCCACGTGTGGTCTTAAGTGGAACTAACTGATCTAAACTATACTGTATATATATATATATATATATATATATATATATATATATATATATATATATATATATTCGTTTAAAAATATGTACAACAACATCTAGATACATAATTAAAGCGAAAACAAAGTTTTACACTTTAAAAAATTGCACAAATATTTCGCCTGACCAACAGGCTTCGTCAGTGTTTTTACAACGAATGACAATAACAGGTAAAACGTTTTTGTCGTTATACGTATGTGATGTATACTATATCTAGTAATTAACGAAAAAATGTTTTTTTGTTAGTGCTATTAAAAGTAGGTACAGGTGTATAAATATGTAGCACTATTTATACGGTTACAATCAATATATATACAAAAAAGCAGTTTTAAAATAAATAAAACGACACGTAATTCTACATGAATATTCGGAGACCATGGTTGTATCTGGTCTAAGGTCCTATAATTTTTCATTAATTCCCTTCGGAAATGATGTTCCCAATGTTTTTATCCAAAAACTTTCTTTCTCTTTTCTCTGTCCACCTTGGGTTATGGTCTATTAGGGTCACCCTGAGTTTATTAAAAATTTCAGCTATTGCAGTGCCGTGCGTACGTAGGTGCCTATTAAGGGGTAAGTTGGGTTTGCATCTTGTGTCGCTTCTGTGCCCGTTCATTCGTTTGCTGAATCATTGCACAGACTCGCCAACATACTGGAGATTACATATACCACACTGTAAAAGGTATATGATGTTCTCACTTTTGCAATTCAAATTGACATGGATGTCAAATTGTTTGCCATTTGATGTGCTAGTGAAGTGTTGGGTGTGTTGTATGTGATCACATGTCATACAACGACCGTCACCACAGATGCAACATTGCCCCGATTGGCGGCTACGTGACATTTCTGCTCGGACTAACTGATCTTTTAAACTTTTGGGTTTTCTAAAGGCCATTACAGGAGGTTCTGGAAATATTTTTGAAAGTTGATGTTTTTCAATTGTTGTCCATCGTTCGCGGATAGTACGTGCGATGTCTTTAAATGCTGGGTGGTATGTTAGGACAAACGGGACTCTATTGTTAGTTTTCTTTTCTCTGTACTGCAGAAGCTGGTCCCTACTGATGTTGTTGGCTTTATTAAAACCTATTGATATGTTTTTGTTATTGTATCCTCTCTGCTTTAGATGGCATCGAAGCTCTCCAAGACGCTGCTTAGTTTTAGCCTCCGTAGAACAGATGCGTTTAACTCGCAGAGCTTGGCTGAAAGGAATACTTTTGCTGCAATATTTAGGATGGCAGCTGTTTGGTGAGAGGTACTGATGTTTATCTGTGGGTTTACAGTACAGATCGGTTGACATAATTCCATCTATTACGGTGGTAGTGGTATCTAAGAATGAGATTTTAGATGTGGACATTTCATGTGTGAATTTGATAGAAGGATGTATACTGTTAGCGTGGCCAAAGAACTGTTTAAGGTTTTCCTCGCTTTCAATCCATTTCATGTCAACATCATCAATGAACCTAAACCATGAGAGTGGATGGTGGAGAGAAGAGTTTAGAAGTTGTTTCTCGAGTTTTCCCATAAAGATGTTAGCATAGGATGGTGCCATTTTGGTTCCCATGGCTGTTCCGTTAATTTGTAAATAGTGCTTGCCATTAAACGTGAAATTGTTATGTTTTAATACAAGTTCAAGTAGTTGAATTAGGCACTCAGTGGGGGGATCTTTGATGTCGCGTTGTTCCCAGACCTCCTTGCATGCTGTTATGCCGTCGTCGTGTGGTATATTGGTGTACAATGATGTTACATCCATGGAGACGAGGATTGTGTCCGGTGGAAGTGGATTCGTGGATTCCATTTTACGCAGGTAGTCGGTTGTGTCTTTTATGTAAGATGGTAATGTTTCCACGTGTGGTCTTAAGTGGAAATCTATAAACTCTGATATTTTCTCTGTAGGATGTCCGTTGGCCGAAACTATGGGTCTACCGGGGTTATTCTCCTTATGGATTTTAGGCAGATATATAGATTCTAATAGCTCTTGAAATCAAAGTTCAAATAAAGATAAATTCATGACAGTTTTAAGCACAGCGTATACATTTAACAGTTATATTTGACCTTTGGATCAATAATCAAGATTAACAAAACAAGTTCAAAATGTGCCGCGCTTTTTCATTATTGTCCAGCTGTTCATATGATGCAAACTGTACTGCGCTTTTTCATTATTGTCCAGCTGTTCATATGATGCAAACTGTGCTGCGCTTTTTTATCGTTGTCCAGCTGTTTATTTCGTTGCTCTGTTGGCTGTACAGCAGTACAATTTCTTCAAGGCATCCGACATTAATCGCGTCGTTTCCTAATAAACTTTATTGGTGGAAGCATTCTATCAGAAGCATTTAATCGATTGTTACACACACAATACATACGAGGGGAAAGGGTTTTCGATTGTTTGTCTTATGATAGCACAATTGTTAAGTTTTATTATAGCAAATTTAAGACTCAATTCTGTCAACTGTGTAGAGAGAAAAGGCCGGAAATTTGCCCAATTGTCTTTTTATACACGCATTAGGAGGTAATCGTATCAATGATGATGTGATGTGGGTCAACTCAACTCTCATCGTTTCATGATAAACAGGCGAATAACTGTCAATACAATTTTCAGTTTTGTTGGCATAGCTGTTTTATTTGTAGCCAATGATGTATTAATATTTTTCAAAATACCCTAATTCTGTAATCTTGGTTTTTGTTTTGTTGATGGATACGCAGTTCGGTATATGACCTGGGCCCAATACCATAAACATTTTCTTTTTTGCTGATAATTATTATATTCTCAATTTCACACAATCAAATCTTTCCTTTAACGCCATGTTTTCCCCTGTTGTCATGGTAATTAAGAAAATTCTCATGCTCAGCAAAACATTTTTACTCAAAATGGTTTTATGTCGCTGGGCCAGTTTTTGACAATTTAATCAGAAACAATGACGGCTATAACCCTGTTTAAAGACAATAGTTAAAAATCATGAAACTCCACTAACAAATTCTGAATGTATCTATTCAAGGAGTTGCCCAGGTCAAATAACTCTAGAAACATTTTACCACACTTAAAGGCTTTGTGCTTAAAACAGTAGGAGATGATTACACAAAACATGAATTCTTGTTAAGAATGTTGAATGTTTCGGCATATTTGGCAAGAATTAATAAATACCGGAACAGTTTAGCTGAAATCGCATGACACAAGATGACAAGTATGATGTGATCGTACATTTCATTAGTATGTGTTTTTTATTTCAATAACCGTTAATGCATAATTATTGGAATTACGCGTCGATTCTCGAATATTATGATGAACAATTATTATACTCTATAGAAAATGGTCTGGGGCTATAAGAACTTTTATCGTTTCACTAACAATATAACGGTTTACATATTTTGTAAGGACAAGTTCTCGAAGTAAATTTATTTTTTAAACGATATAATTGATAATATGACAAATATATCTCTATGTGAAAATGTAATGAAACATCCTTGGTAAATTATTCCACTGATTTACTCATCCATTACAAACTAATTATGGTTATTAGTTTGTTGCCAGAAGTAAATACGCAAAATACTTATCTATCAAAGTTATGTTTGTCGCTAATTTCTGTCTAATATTATTGTTGATTTAACTGAAAGGTTATAGTTGTAAGATGGGTTGAAAAATGTACTTGTTGTTTAAAAGATTTAAATTGAACTGGATTGATTTATGGACTGATGATGATCTTTACCCAAGTAATATTTAAGCTATATTCATGACTAGAACAACTAAAATCTAAAACAATACAACAATTGGTAGGCATTTCTTAATTGCCTCTAAAAGGACTGTTGGAGAGAAACGTTAAATATTACAATAAAAGGCCATTATACTGGCTAACTGTGACCGCTGGTAAATGATTTTGCTATACGGGATCTGTAACGTAAAGAGATTGTAAATGATTAATATCAGAAGTATTGTTTATACTATATAACCTCATTGTAATTTGACAACGACGGTTTGTTTTAACTGGCGTTCTTTCGCGATTACTCTGTGTAATGTTTAATTCAAATGTTTATTAAAACAATGAATATAATTTGTGGTTAATAATATTTTAAAATTAAATCGGCTTTCTCTGTTGAACGTGTTCTCAAACGTGTAGCATCACAATTGTTTCTGTTATCACAGTTTTCAAAATACGAGGCGTCAATAAATGCAAAATCTGAAAATGAACCATTGACGTAAATATTTTTCTAACAGATTTTGACAGGATTTTTTAAAAAGGTAAAACGTAAATATATCCGGAAACAATGTTGGCACCTAACATATATTATGGAGATTGATAAAATATTTAAAAAAAGTATAACACATGAATGCCACTCAGCTTTTTTACAAGGGTCGTGTAACAAAAATATTCAAAGGTTTCAAGATGAAAAAATACATTATAAGGAAAAGAATCCTATTGCAACAAAATGAAATAAGATTTAACATAAATCTTTGAATCAATTCTACCTCTACCTCAACCCATACTGTCAGATTTGCATCGAATGACATTATGTTCCTTTCTCACACAACATACTTAAAATATATCAAACTCAGTATTAATTGATTTTATTACTCTTTATCCTAGGATTTAGCTTAGTAATTACAGTTTAAACAGAAAAGCTCATTTGACGTATTGATGTTCTTAGATGTAATTTTGTAGGATTGAAATAAAAACTTCTATTTCATTGATACTGATTATTTAATCTATATAGAACACTTTAACTTCAATTCTGACCTAGAAACCTCCACTTTATGCCACCGCAGCTGAGGAAGCTCGCTGTCGCTTGGTAAAAAATATTCGAATATAAAGACTCAGTCCATGTGTAAATGAGTACAACATCATACCCCTGATGAGTTACTCCTTTCACATTAATATTGTTAGGATTAGGTCTCAATTGAGCATGATCAATGTATATATGCATTAAGTGAGATCTACACGATGCCTTAAAATTAAATGTTCAAAGATCAGAGTTGAAAGAAAACCAAGATCAACATCTATTTTAATTTGTTTCTCTCCTTGTAAATTTTATGCAATACCCTTTATTACTGATTTCACACTTCATGTTTGCTCATCCGCTGTTTCCTAGTTCCAAAGCCTAATAAAGCCTAATTGGCTTTTACAATATTACACTATTTAGTCTTGCTAAAGGTTGTAACACATTGTTGAAATTTTATTTATGTTCTGATGTTTCTTATTTATTGCATGTACTCTTGATTGAAGAAAAGAACACATTTTCAAAATGGAACGCCTTGATTTTAACAACAAGTGCGACATAATTTTAATTTCTCAAAATATACAATACGCAGAAAACGTGCATTTTGTTTGGAATGTGCCGTAATTGAGTTAGTTGTATTTTCCTAGAACCGTTTACAACATTGTGTGCTGTACACATATAAATGTTCAATAGAATTAGAAAAACCATCTAATCTATGTAGGCAAAGCATTGTTAAAAAACTTTTTCCTATAGTTATAGGAAATGCTTTGTTGTATAAATCATGTTATAATATACCGGAATACTTATTTTATAAATCACTTTTCTCATTTTCATTTAATAATATGTACATGTCGCTGCTCTTTGTTTTGGCGTAATCTTGCGAAACTACGGCAACATCTTTAAGATGATTCATGACACAATCCGCCATTAAAAAAATAATAATCGTAGAAAATATGTCACATTTATGGTAAAATTGTTTAAAGTTTATTTTATTATTTATTATACATTGAAACAATATATGATATTTTAAAATAAACTATATCTTTCAAACGATTATACGACAACTGCTGCCTTAAATTAAAGCATATAGACCAATGAAAAAAATGAAAAAAGATTTATTTGTGCTATAATAACAATCAAAACGATACAATAAACTTAGTTTATAATGGTGACTGTGAAGGAAGTAACAGAACAGTAAATGACGGGAAGAGAAAAAAATTTACAAACTCCAAACCCGACTATGCGGAAAAGTTACGGCAACACTTCGGAAGATTATAAGAGTTGCCAAATCGTTAGTTGTAAAGAGGTTTTGCAGATTTTAGAATTGAGGAATATAACCGATGAGAACCTACAATTTTGTGTCGGTGGCAAGTGGATGTTAGAGTTGTATTTCTTCCAAGTTTAAATAGACAATAATTAACAAGGGGATGCAATGATAACAGAGTTGAGGAGACGCTATCTACGGCGTGTTTGCCAATAATTCATACACATTTTGCAGGAGGCGTTAATATAGACATTATAATAAATTAATGTGGTAACTCCGAGATCATTGAAACAACTTGACTCAACAAAAAAAAATTTGAAAATCGCCCTAACAAGTTTTGATTATAGCGTCTAATGCTTTATATTCAGAAAATTGACACTGTGTACTACCTTGCTTTAGAAGTATAAGGAAGAGTATTCCGAAAATTCCAGAGGCTTGCTTGTGAACTGGTCACTTAATTCGAGAGGTGTAACATGTGCCATACTCTTAGTTAGAGTAATTGCGCGTTCCATGGTTCCTGAAGTTGTTATCACAATTACAATGGCTTTTTAGCTTAGTGTTTCTGAAATAACAAAACAAACTATACGTTTATCTGGTGTGATCCATGTAGTGGAGTATGGATGCATATGCGGCTTCCATATCTTTAATGATTCTGGATGAAAGTAGTGTACGGATGACGATTATGTTGGTTTCCAAAACCGTACCAATCATCACTGATGACAATGGCATTCTCTATTTATTTGTAAATGACGCTTTTTTATGATGTCCAACTTATCTCTCGCTTATTACAGTAAGGAAAGTACGGCGCCTGACAATTTAGATATTATTCAAAATCTTTTATATCATGATAGGTACAGTTTTTCTCGTGTATGCCAACTTCCACATGTGGTGGTAGAGAAACTTCTGGCATTTACACAGCAAATTCAAGGACCTCTCTTTTCCTACCGAAGGTCTGGGGTTCTCTCTGGGTCCTCCGGCTTCCTCCCTAAATAAAAACTGGACGCCATGAAATATCTGAAACATAAACCGTAAAGTTCGGATTCTTATCAAAACGCCACTAAAATAACAGTAAATAGAGCAAGGAATTTTGTGTTGTAAATTTTAGCAGAAGTTCTCAGTTACAAAAGAAAAATTGATTTTTATACGTCAATCGCAAAATATATTTTAACATAGTTCTTTAAATTAAGTTTTAAAATCTTAAAAGTACAATCTCAGATTTTATCTGAATGTATACCTGCATTATTCACAAAACATTATAGACTGGCAACTTATTTTAAACCCTAATAGTCGAAATGTTGACTCTAAATACATTCTTAAATAAACATAATTTTTGTTATTGTATATCCGAATTGCAGTTGATGAAAATTCATAAGTGAGCCAATATCTTACAAATGCACAAAACAGTTATATTGTACATTTATATAAGAAATAATGTTATATTTATTTTCTGATGCTTTAACCTGGTTTTTAGCGAACTGATAAGGAATATTTTTGTTAACACCATTTTGACATATATCTATGAATTACAAAGCAAGTTAAAATTTTTATCTGGAGTATAAAGTTTCTTTTGTCAAAGTAACCCTACCGCTAGCCTTCCTCTAACGTATTTCTGAACAAACACTATTTAAGCTATGAACTAGTGGTTCTGTTTTAATGTCAAGATTCAATACATATATAGAAATCATTTTTGATATTTTATTGAGTTTTCCAAACAAAGTTAAATTCTTCCGAACTGATCATACAAAATTATCGTTAAGATAAATGTAGCGACAACATGGTTTGCCGATGACTTATTCTGTATCTGTAAGTCTGATGCAATACATTACAGCTGAAAATACAAAATTCCTTTCTTTATAGACTTTTATTACAAAATCTGAAATTGGTCTAGGTATATGTATAAATTGTTTAGGCACGAATTCATTACATTTCAACCTCTTTGTGATGTTTGTAGAGACAAAGATTCTTGTCATTATGATGCCAAGATCGTTAGGTGTCGGTACACTGCATGTCGAAATTGGTAGTCATCGGGTTAACAAGTCACACTTTACCTCCGCATCAAAATTTCTGACAGAATGACAAAAGTACTAGACTCCTAAGTTTCCTAACTACAGTTGACTATAATTTGCTTGTTCATTATGAGAATGTTTTAACTTGTACTACATAAACATTTTCTTTATTTAATGCACGTTTCGTTAAATACTAATAATAAAAAAGTACAGTACAAAATCCTTTATCCAATACAGGAAATCGTTTAAGCTCACGAAATAAAAGTGCAGATGTGTAAAATCCACCTTTGTATAAGAATCAAATCTATTGGTTCAACTAACGACTTGATACAATCACCAAATGTTTGCGCTATTTCTTCGCTTAATATAACAATTCAACCCTTAAAAAGTTGTTAAACAAATACGAATCGATCCTGATACGTATTCGATTTTACAATATATATAGATGCAACATATGTTTCACTTTAGATTTTATAATTTATCGCAGTCTGTTAGTAACATGATGTTGTTTATGGAAACAAGAACATTTTCTCCCCCGAGATTTTATTTGCTTTATCCGATTAGCGCTCTAAATGTTGATGGATTCTGGTGAAACATATCATTAGCGTTTAATTTGTGATTATAGAACACTTACAGAAGTTTATAACCATCAAGTAATCAAATTTTAAAAACACGACTTAAATGTTAATTTAACAGTACAGGAATATGAACAATTCAAGTTAATGAATCCACAAATAGCAAGAATTGAAGGTAAGGCTCTCTTATTTCTCATTTTCGTCAGACAAGAGTTACATTGTCTGCCATTCTGGCCTTTGAAAGTAGTATCATAGATGTGTAATAATTGAATCTGTTCGTACTTATATTGATATAAAGAGAGCAATCTCAATATCTGATTATGACGCCACAAGTGTTTCTTATCACCATATTTTGTTTGGACTGTTATAATCCTCGAACCTAAAATTTCAATTAAGGAAAATACCAGATATTTGTATTAATTTAAAAATAGAATGTTTTTTTAATTTCTATAAACTGATGATAAAAGTACGATGGAACGTTTAAAGTCAGGCAATTAGTTACTTTAATTTAAACGTCCTCTATAAATTTTTTTAACAATCGTATGCCGCTTCGCACATGCAGACAAAATCGAGTTTTGCGAGTGCGTACATGTACGAAATAGCCTTCAATTTCATAAAATAAAAAAAGTATGTATGCTGATTATAAATCTTGCGATTTTACACCATATGATTGCACACAACGTCAATTGCAAAAGTATTAAAAAACCTACAACAACAAAAGTGCTAATTACATAACAGAAATAAAAACGTTATATGTGTTGTAAGATCCAAAACTGTAGTTAAACAAGCAATCTGTGTTGATATTACTTTAACATATATAAAACATTTATAACAAAGTAATACTGTTACTTCAATCACAAGCTGTGAAAATGTTTTGTATAAACCATAAATAATAACAATATAGTCATAAACAGATGACGCCATGAAAAAAACTTGAATGAACCATGTCATGACTATATGTATTCTTTAAATCATAGTTGAAACGATTTTGTTAGCAAGCTAGTTTGTCGCATGCATTATCTAAACATGATTTAAGTTTTGATCTCAAAAACAAAAAACAGTTAAAACAACGAATTAAAGATATTTTAAACTTGAAAAAAACCATTTATTTAATTTCCCTGAAGTCACAAAATCTATAGAAGTCTCTATATCTTGCACGAGGGTGACCTTTTATGGGCTTCTGATCGTAGAGCATTAATGATATTTGTTACAAATGATCCTTTAAAACGATAAAGGCGTTATCGTGAATTTTTTATATAGCCGTGGGGCGATTTGACCAGCTACCCAATAAAGCCTTAAGTTTCCACAAATATATTAAACAAATGCCCAGGTAACTATCAAAAGAGACAATCCATAAATCAAAGTCCAAGAAACCGGCAAATTTGAGAAGCAACAACCAAAATTATGCATCTACTGCTGTGGTCCTGACATGTTACGGATCTTTTAAAAGAAATGGTGGTTTAAACCAGGTTTTATGGAATGCTTGCATACATGTAGTCTAGTGTTTGAGTTGGTGGGTTGATGGAAATGGTTGGGTATCATACACCACTAGTCAGTAAAAGGCGTATTCAATAATCATCGCATCTCAATCACTATCTGTTTTATATTTCAAACGAGATGGAATAATGCATATAAGAAATATAAAAAGTCTTTATTAGTCTCCGAAGTTTTATATCACTTTACCTTATTTTCACTTGTGAAGATTTGTCAAATCACGTTTTTAATTCAACCTTATTAATTAAGTTTAAAATTTGTAAAACTGTAGTCTTGTCTGACTTTTTTCAGTTAAAATATTTTTTGCCCAAGTTTTCATGGTTTAGAAAACATTGCAGTGTTGAGGGTGGGTATATCATCATTATAAATTTATTTGGTCTAAATAGCAACAAAATATTTTTTATGAAAAGCCTGCCACCATGGCCCTTCCTTATTAGAAAATGCTTGTGCCTAACGAGGACATTGTGTTCATAATATATCATAAAGAGCATGGTGGTTAGAATGTCTGTTTTTATAATGCATGCGCTTTAGTGTTGATGTGCCACTAAATTTGGGTTTACAAATTAATCAACCAAAAACTTTTATATCCAGACACACGAGTTAGTAGTATTTGTTTATTTAGGTCTAAATCAATTTCATTCCAGAAATATAATAAGGCCTTTCTTATACACAAAAAAAAATCTGAAGACTTACGACAGGTTGTAAATCGTGTACAGACCTTACAACTTACGACTAATCGTACTTATGAAACGGGAACCCGATATGTATGTTGTAAAGCAACAAAATGTCTGCTTCATACCTTACACGAATAATTAATAACACAATTTTTTAATATAATATATTCACTTACAAATCAAATAACAAACAACTTGACGAGTTTTCTACATCTTACCTTATTCTATTTTTGTATTATTTGTTTTTATTATAAAATATATACACTTCAAACATCAACATACCATTATAGACTGTAATAACCTTTTGAAAGATATTTTTCTTATTTTTTATGCTTGATTGTATTGCAGGACTATATATATACATATATTGTTTTAATAAAAGACATAAATTGTCACATCTTCTAGATTTTTGAATGAAACAAATTGAAATGAGATGTCACATTTAGTAGCATGTTGAAATGAAAAGAAACCATGACTGATTCTAGTTTATCTGTTTTTGACACTGCTCACTCCTGTGGGACCTGAAGTTCTGAAGCCAAACAAGCAATTCTGTACACAATAAATAATTGATGAATTTATTAATTATGTTATTATTACCAATTTTTATTTTTATTTCATTTTAATAATTTTTACAATCCACTAATGAAACGATGGGATTAGTTCCTTATCGATGTTGGGATAAATGAATTCATTGTTCATTGTTATACTTTACTTTTTGGTGGAAACTAGCATATGTTGTATTTAAATGTACTTTTTAATTTCGGCTTGCACTTAAACAAAGTCTGTTTGCACAACTTGAAAACTTTCGAAATTAAGATTATTATTATTTAGTTGCTTTGGCTGTGATATTTATTTCTATCAGACGATGAACATAATGGTAAAAACGGTGAAGCAACTGTATAATATCGGCTATATTTGATTAAATGTCATTGATGTCCCATTTACTTAATTAACGAAAATCAAATAATTAAATAAAGTCATCATCACAAAACAACATAGATAAAAAGTGTAGATTATTTTTTCTCCACTTCAATTTTTACAGTGTCAAAAACAATTGCATAGCGGTTATGACAACATTAAAGGCAGCTACATCAGAGACTATTCATTGCTAATCAGTAACAAAAGACACGTTCTTACCAACAGGTTTAATGGCGGAAACAAAATTGGAAATCTAAAATATGTTAAAGTTTAATACAATAACACTTACAACGGATTTATTAGTAAAAACTTATACTAGTTAATGCTCTTCAAAGTTTTAATTTGCCCTTTCTTAAATAAATGCATGTTTTAGTAATCATTTAATTGTAACATATTGTCATTTATCCATAGACACATACTCTATTGTAGCTCATGTCGTCTTGTTGTTTGTGTGTTTTACATTTCGCGGTAGACCTAAATCAAATGTGGCTGTACTTTTGCATAGTCAAACTTTCGCATTATTCATACACTAAATTTCTTACACACTTGCGCATTTTACACATACTTAACTGTTGGCAATATTTTGCACTAAACATTTTTTGTTTAATTCTATGACTAATTCGCATTAAACATATTTTGTTTTATTGACTTGTACTTCTGTCTTTTAGTGGTGTTGCGTTCTAAACAGCAAAACCAATATATTTGTTGTATTAATAACCGCATCAAAGTTTATATAAAATTACACGGTTAGTAGATAAGAGTATACCTTATCTGCTGCAAATGTTTTGAAATGTTTAGTATGCAAGATGCAAGTGTTTAATGGAGATTTATTTTATCTCGTTTCCTCTTCTTATTATAGTCTTAAGACAGTAATGGATCAAAAGATCCGTTTACAATACCATTAATTCCCTATATAATTGACATTAATACTGAAATGCTATAATTTGTTGCGTAACGAGCACACGGAGAATTTCGAAGCAAGCCATTAAGAGTTCCCTCGAACACAAACACCGGATATAGTATAATAATTTAATGTTTATTAAAAAAAATCAGATTGATGTATATTATCAAACGTTTGTATCTGGAAATTCAGAATCGTGAAAAAGCCCCTAAATACATCTCTAACTGAGACTCAAAATATTTCAATGTATAAGAACAAATGAATAGACAGTTAAGATCACGAGAATTAAACAAACAAAAACGTTCTGGTATGTTTCAAAACAGACTTATTGACATTTGATTCCGAAAAATTAAGGCTTATATGTCATGATCTGTATTTATTTTGTCATTTAAATGAGACAAATAATGATAACAAAAACTATCAATTGCAATACATGCATTATAAAAAATAGTAAACAGGGTACAAAACATTCTATCAATAGTTAATAACAAGGAAAAAGGCTTATGTAGATTTTTTTCGGTAATGTACAGTTACAATTTGATGTTATGGGGTTTCTTTATTTTAATTTTGTCTTGTATAGGTATTTGTTTGTAAATGTGATGATTAGAACAGGCGCGGATCCAAGGAAAGGCGTACCGGGCGTACGTCCCCCCCCCTTTTTTAAAAAAAGAGAGAGAACGAGAGGGTAAAACGAGAGAAAAGGAAAAGGAGAAATGAGAAAATGAGTAAACGTGTCTGGATGGCTACCAAATGCTTAGATTCCCGGAGCTTCAGGGGCTTCGCCCCCTAGACCCCTACCAGGACGCTGCCCTGGACCTGCTGGGGGCCTTGAGCGGCCCACAGACCCCCCGCCGAACTTTTACGCCTCCCCTAACATGAATTTCTGGATCCGCACCTGTAGAAGTGGTATTTTATATGACGTTCAAAACATCTTTGAAAAAAAGTTAATTATTTTAGCGTTTATGTGATATTTTGAACAAAACAACAATTTGTTTAACAGGGGTTTTTGAGAGTGATGGTAAATAAAAAAATACTGTCAAAAACTGTCATCATACGTGATGTACTTTGAACTTTTGATAAACGATTTTCTTTCAAGTAACAATATTTGTTTTCAGGCCGGAAAAATTTTCTTATTTACTGATGTCAATAAAATTGGTTAATATAACAATGATGTATGCGTATTTATTTCAATCTGGTTTGTTATCGCTTCGTTCAAGGGGAAGGGAAGTAGTGCACCTATTATTTGATTCCAAGGAAGCAGAGAATACAGAAAACATGACTTGACAAGTAAAAAGCTGAAATGAAAAAAAAAAGAAAAATACATGAATGGAAAACTATAACGCAGACAATAACACAATCCTGAGTAATAAAGGAAATTACAAAGTACTGAACACCAAGGAAAGTCAACAAAACACAAAACACGAGAAACAACAACAAACATGAAACAACTATATATAGTCCTCACTTGATACAGACGTTTCAAAAGAAATTGTGACGAAAACAAGAGTTTATGGCATGCCAAACCTTCGGCTTTCATTACTGTACTGTGCGAGTTAGTGTGATGATCATCCCAATACAATCACTATGTACTAAATTAAACAAACTCTCTGTAATCATACCAGATAGAATATTTATCAGCAAAGAATAACTTTTTACAATTGCGTACGAGACTATTTTTGTAACTTATAAGTCTATCCCAAACAAATTGTGAAAATTAGAATACTAACAGCAAGCTCTTGCAAATCTGATCAACTTAGAAATGTAGATACAGTATACAAGATATGCTGGAATATTTCTGAGAAAGCATCTTGTAATTAAAATCGCCTCTTTCTTGGTAAATATTTGTGCTGAGCTGACTATTGGCGTCCATATTCGAGGTGTAAGTCGAAAATGATGCAGATGAAGCTCTTCTGTGATTTCTTTAATTTCCAGTTCATAACGATGTATTAACAAATGTAGGATTGTTTATTAATCGGTATTCCGATATTCTAGACCGATCACTGCTAAACTACTTAAACTACAACTTAATTGATCGTTATGGAAATCAGTGTCTCAAATACGATCTGACATTTTCGCTGAGTCATAGGTGGTGTTTCCTATTCCTGTATTTGACGGGTATCTAATTAGAGTCAGGCACTGCTTACTCGTCCGGGGCACTGCGCCCATGGTTTTTATTGGGTTCGGGTTACTCTCTTTATGTGTTTTATGTTATTTGTTTTTGTGTTGTGTTTGTCTATATCCGGCTTTGTAACTGTCCCTTTGCTTTTTGCTAAAGTTGTTCGGTCAGTTTTCTTTACTATTTTCTTAATTAAAACGACATCATCCATGTATCTATAAGTAAACTTTAAGGACCTAGCTTCTGCTTTTTTTTCTGTAATACGACTTTGAAGAGATTCAGTTTTGGAAGTAGTGGGGCACAGTTTGTACACATTGGAATTCTAATTACCTGCTAGAAAACACATTTTCCAAAAGTAATTCAAAACAAAGGATTTGTAACAGAAATACCACTAAAATTAAAGGTAAAATCCAGTTTTTTGTCTGTCCTGTGCAAGAATTGCAAATGAATTCAGCTAAAATATATCAGACTTCAATTGTTTTGTTATGAATCCATGTTTTAACAGTTTCATCGTCAGCATCGATCTCCTGTCCAGGTAACAAACAATAAATCAATTTTGAAAATGTAACGAATCAATGGGCAAAACTTTGACTGCCCAGAAAATTGCTTTGAGTATTTGGTAGGGACGGAAAATTTACCTTTATAGCAAGAACTATGAGCTATTCTAAGGAAGTACTTATTATGCAAAGAGCGTAGCGAATTCTGTACACCATACCCACTATGGTTTGCGGTCAAACTTTTCGTATTATTAAACGGAAAACTCTTAAAGAGAGGTGCTACCCATCCGTCACAGAGCAGCTCTGTTTGTCGAGTCCTAATAATCTAATACACAGGTTTGTAGCAGAACCTTACCGCCACCCGTATTAATATGTTGTCGATCAAAGCGTTCAGCATTTTAAAAACTATTAGATAACCAGTATTCTATGTCATAATATCTTATCAACAGAATTTCAAGAATGTATGTCCGATTCGGCTGACATCTTAACGTTGGGAACAGACACAAGCAAACATTTTAAATGATTTCCACAATTTCATGGGAGTAAGTTAAAAAAGTAACTATATCAACGAATAGATCGATGATTTTACGAGTCAATACTGAATATTGACTGGTTTGCTGGATTGTAGTATAACAGATAGAGGAATCAAAAGCTTTCATATTGTAAGGGGTACCAGGACCTAAATTTAATAAATTCCAATAGATCTTTTTGTTTGTAGGATTCAGAACACTTTTGTTGCTAGTGTCGCAGTACTTTTTAAGGCCACACGCAAATGCAGATAAAATAGATAATAAATCTTTAGAAAGCGGTTGCGTGGTACAGTTGTCTTGCTTTACACTATACAGATTGTATGGACACTTGTGTAATTCTGGTATCAAAAAATAGCAAAGGAAGATCTATTTCGTCAATTTGGAAATGTCCAGAGAACATTAAAACTTTTGTTTGATTGTCAAGAATGTTTAGCCTAGCATTCATGTTTTGGATTTTATCAATTTAGTTATAAATTGCACTCAATATTCCAAACCTATTTACCTTTTTCAGCAGTTAATGTAACTTCCTAGACATGCAACCACAACGTTTATTGAGGCCTTGTTAGCCGGGACAGCAATATGCCAAGTCATATAGGTTTGACAATTTTTTTTTAATTTCTTTTTTTAAAGATTGTTCATTGATCCATTTTATGAATAATAATCATTATTTACAACTTAAGATTTTATAAATTTTGTAAGGGTCCTTTTATCTCCCATTTCTCTTAAAGCATACGTCATAATCCTCAACATTATCTATGTGATTTATTTTATAGTTCCAATGTATGAACTATGACAAGTATATTTCATTTATTGCTAACATACACACAGTTTGTACAATCGGGTATTTGCAATATTTACAATTACAACAAATTTGAAGTTTATTATGACTCCAGCCTTTCCATTAATTCCTCTGAATCATACTTATACTGGAAATAGAGACATACATAACTACGGAAGCCTTGGAGGGCCATTTTGACTTTTAACTTTTAACTTACTAATTCTGACTTTTTTGTTTTGGGTTTTGACTATTGACTTGTTATACAAGCCGACTGGGGACATTTTCACTTTTATCTTATGACTTTCAACCTTTTGACTATCGACTTTTGTCTTTTGACTTTTGACTTCTTACTTTTTACGTAAGCCTTGAAGGGACATTTTTGTCTTTCAACTTCTTACACTTGACTTTTTACTTTTCAATGTATGACTTTTTAGGCTGGAAAAATTGAAAGATTGTACAAACAAAACAAACCCCAAAATTTTCCATTATATCAATAGTAAATCTATGTCTCGCTGTCCGATGCGATTTATTGACTTTTGTAAAAAAAAAACAACTGTCTCTTTCTCCAGAAATCCAAGTTTTTGACTTTTAACACCGAGCACGTTACACAAAATAAAAAGTCAGAATGAAGTGTGTTACAGAAATAATGCGATTATTGAAATTTCATATTACGATTGGTTAATAGACGTATACAATAACATAAAGAAGTAAATTTGCTGTATAAAATTGATTAACTCATACAAAAATACAAAGGAGGTTGCGAATTTGCTCTTTTCCTGAAGATATTTGTGTCAGTGAGCTCACTTTTTTATAATTAAAAGGTTTTAGTAAATCTAACTAAGGTGAGATTGTCTTTAAACATTGTTTCCCGCCTTGAAAGTCATAAGTTGAAAAGTAAAAAGTCAATTGTAAGAAGTTGAAAGACATTTGAAAGACAAAAATGTCCCTTCACGGCTTACGTAAAAAGTCTGAAGTCAAAAGTCAAAAGGCAAAAGTCAATAGTCAAAAGGTTGAAAGTCAAAAGTTAAAAGTGAAAATGTCCCCAGTCGGCTTGTATCATAAGTCAATAGTCAAAACTCAAAACAAAAAAGTCAGTATTAGTAAGTTAAAAGTTAAAAGTCAAAATGGCCCTCCAAGGCTTCCGTACATAACAGTTAATCAGTATTATTCAAAATGGAACAATATAGTACTGTAAGATCTATTTTTCTGAAACCACGTGGTAAATATATAGAAGGACATTCTATATTCTACTTTGCAGAAATTTTATTACTAAATGCTTTTAATAGATTGAAGTTTTCTCTATGCAAAATACATAGGACTTTTTGTAGTAGTCCATTACTGAATTGTTAATAAAATGGTTTTATTATGTACTATCATGATTATATCTTTTTTTAACGTGTACTAAAAAACGTTTTATCTCTGCTCAGTTGACTTTCAAGTGTTACGTAACAGGCGATGTAGACTACTCAGTTGGGAACATATATTTCCATATTCCGAAATGATTTCTGATAGATGTTTTGAAATCTCTTTGAATATAAATAAGTTGTCTGTATGCGATTCTCCTCAGCAGATATATCTCGAAACAATTGTATGGTTAAGAACAAGATACCTGGACCTTGAACCTTATTGGTACGTAATAGAAAATTTGGAAATGACATCATCAGACTAATTGGTTTTATGTTGTATCAGTAGCCAATGTCTCATCGATGTATTCTAATCACATAATTATTGTCAAGGAGTGAGGGAAAGCTTATGTTCTATATTAAATATGTTTAGTAAGTGCATATAGAAAGTCTGCGCATAATGAATTTCTTAAAATAATTAATTCTTAGCATAAATATATCGTTTATTGATTTTTGTAATATTAACAAATGTGACAATTACTTATAAAGGAATGAATTGATTCTCGGGGAAATTCCGTAATTTTGTAGTTATCCTTATTAGACACGACTGCTTTCATAACTTAGTGCAAATGGTCATATGGTTTATTCATATATTTTTACAACCGGATGTACTTATTCTGACAAGGTAAGAACACTCTTTATGGTTTTTGTGTTTTGAAAATTAAAAATTATCTATACACGTAAAAGTTTCTTTTTAATCGTGGGATTTCAGTTCTATTCATCATTCTACACATTTTTAATAACACAAACTGTAAAATCGCAGATTGTGTTTATAATTTGCAATCACGACCATTTTCAACACAAAACTGTGGTAATATGGTTCGTAAAAGTATGGAATTCTGCAACATCATTTGCTAATTGGTCTGAATAAGATTGAATATATCTAATAATGTTTTTAAGATTTCGAGCGACATTAAAATTGACTGTCACAATAAAAATCAAAATAAAAAATTACTCACATATCAGAAATATTTTGCTATAAAATATAACCACTCTGACAGGTTCCTTTTAATGTTTTATATATCAAAATTTGTTATGTTATACACGGTGATTATGCAAGATATAGTTCTGATTCAGCGACAAAATAACTATGGGATCTTATATATTATGAAAATATTGAAGTGCCATTACCATATTATTCAATTATATGCAATTTGCATAATTGTAATGTAAAAATATAGTTCATTGTGGTTTGGATACATTTTCTTACTATTCTATGTCGACTAGTTAGCAGGAATTTATAAGTGTTTATCTTCTTTATCAAAACTTCTGGATTGTCCATGTCTTCGCATCTTAGAAATTACAAGTTATTCAAAAGGAAAAATAATTCATTTGTCAAATTTTAATTTAAAAAAAAAGGTTTTATGTTATATTATATTCCCTGATATAATATACAAAATAAAATGTTTGGTAGATATTAATTACGAAAATATAGTGTAAATAATGTTCTTCCATAGTAATAAAATGTTATCATACATACAAAGGTTATAAAGTTTACTGTAGCAGGCGCGCATTTCGTCTAATCCTGACTAATCACTGGCGCTCTAACACAAAATATATTTAAAATCAAGAAAAAAAGATGTGTTAAGGCTTTCATAATCAAACTTCTAAACGTCATATACCAAATACGGCTAAGGCCATATATGTGTCGCAAATAGAACAATTTAATGATTTAAATCATATTAATTAATCCTGTACTTTTATTCATTGATGTTAAGGTATTACAGTGTAATTGTTATGGTAAGATGAAAGGCATTCAGATATTTGATATTTCTGTAACCTTTTTTGTATGTCCGTTGTTTTGTAAAACTCAAAGGAATTAATCTGAAACTATTTGACGCTCGATTCTCTTTTAGATCACTTTGCCTACGAATAGACAATGATTACATAGAGTTTGGAATTGGACTGACATTTTCATTTGTTTAAGACGTTCGTTGTAAAGTTGCCAACAATACATTGAATGAATATATAATGCCAAAAATCAAATTTAATAAAAAAAATTATGTGCTTTAAAATGCATTGTATTTTAAATTTCGTAGAATTAATTTCAAGACTAGAATTGAACATAATTGATATGCAACTCAAATCTTACAAACGCCTAAACATAACTATTAATTTAATACTAGTGTGATTGAATCATCCTTTACCATGGCGGGCGTAAACCAATATGGATATCAAGACGCTGCTTTAATTTAAAATTATTCCGTTATTAATTTAACTTTTTTAAATGGTAAAATTTTACAATTTAGAATCTCGGGCATTCTGTGTGAATAACATACAGCATTTATTTCAGCAAAGGTGAATACCTTTTCAATTCACTTAACATATTACCATTTATTCTTTTTATCTACAGTAGTGGCCGTGGATGACTTAATGATTTACTTAAATTGACTTGACAAACTGCAAATATGCCGAATAATATTTTTACATTTTACAAAGCAATAACCAATGATGACTAGTTAAACAAAGTTTTAAAGCAAACAGGAACGGTGGTCTGTAATTCCTTCAGTCTTACGCCTAGACACAGGGTAAAATGTTTCATATGAGTGAAAGAACGTTTTCATGAATATACGTCTATGCACAAATTTCTAATGTGATATAAGAACAAGGTCTTTTATTATGTTATTCTGAATTTGAAAAATGTTTTCATTCTATATGTGTTCCTTTTTTAATGTTAAGCTACTTTATACTGTTATATCCGGACTTCCATCTATGTAATTCATGTTCTAATATATTTAAAACCCATTCGTTTTCATATGTACTTATAGACTGTCGCTATAACCTCAATAGAAGACACGTTTATTTTATTAAAATTTAAAATTATATTATTCGGTTAGCTTTTATGTGAAGTGTAAATCAGTGTGTTAATAATTATTGTGATAATTAAGGCAACAGCGAATAGAAAACGAGGTTAAACCGAATAGCAAACCTTCGTTACATCTTTGTATTATTTAGCCTGTAGAATAAAATTAATTTATATTCGGACGAACATAATGAGGTAGAATATAATGCATATTACTCCGTGTTTGAACGATGCCCCGTTTCCGCGCTAAGTAATTAGCCACACAAATTACATTTTTCGTTTTATCATAAGAGAAATAGGTTTGACAAATCGTTAGAGTTGTATGTCGGTTGATATCATCTCGCGTTATTTAATTTCAACCAAATAATAAACTCGCCATAGGCTGGCTGTTATCATGTTGAAATTAAATACCTCGAGATGATATAAAGCGATATACAATAATCATTGTGTAACCTATAATTATATGTTTTCTCTACATATATCAGACGTATAAACATATAGCGGATGGGCAGTTTTCTTGTAGGGCACTGGACAGGCGAAAGGATCACTGTTTCAACGTTGTTATCGCTACACCGTTTCTGTTAGGGCATTTGTTTTTATGTTACCCTGGACGACAGTGTTCTAGCCTTCATCGGTTAAGTTCACACGTAGTCAACGACAACCAATAATTAATTTTAAAATCTTAATCAATCCGTCTCGTAAACTGGTAGCTAAATGCTCGAAAGGGTCTGATGGCTGGTTAGTGTCGACACTGAAAAGCTGGCTGATTGATTGAAAGAATGTTTGCTGAATTTCCAGCGAGCTGTAATTGATCTTTATTCAGAATGAAAACAAGTTAACATACAATCACGAAGGACCAACGAGAACAAAATTTATCCGCCAATGGAAAAGTATGAAGTATTGCGTAGAAACTGAAAATTATGACTGTTGTAACGGCTTATACTTTTTTAACAAACTGCAAACGGCGTCGTTATAGGTCAAAGCGAGCACCACTCAACAAACACGTCACTCATTACGGTCCGCGGTAAAGCTTTCTGTATTATGACCTGACAGCCCAAAACAAGAAGACTCCTCTATCTGCACGTGGAGAAGAGCGTGGAAGCTCTCTGGGTTGAACCCAGGAGCCCTCCCAGTATGGTCCCCAAAAAGCTGGTTAACGTTCGGTACTTATGAGAAATAAGTTCGATATAATGTTTTTTTCTTATTGATCTTCTGTTGTAATAAAAATATATTGTAATTATATAGGTTTCTGAAGGTGACCCGATACAAAGTAAACAAAACACTCAAAACACTATGAGTCTCATTGTATTAGGAATTGTTACTCTTATTGATGACAGATACTCATATACAATATTTTTTATTAAGCCTAATAAATCATTTTTAAATCTGTGTTTGTAATGATTGACGCATGTTCAAAGAATGACAGATTTTGAAATATTTAGGTATAAATGCAGCAACTGATCATGAGTAACGAAAACCAACATTAGAACCCCGTACTATATAACCAATCTTTTCTGACCCCACGTCCTGTTTAAAAGTTAAAACCATATGTTGTATTGTTTTTTACTTGTTCTTGTCCATAATAAAGTTAAAATATCGTGCGCTGGAAGTTAAGATCAACTGATTCACTAGTCGTTAAATATTTCTTCGTTGTGTTGTATTTGAGTGTCATCGCGATCTCGTGACTGGTTTCATTTTTTAAACATATACCTGACAGATTTAACCTTGAAACCTGAAATTATGAAAATTATTAATGTTATCCTTATTCAAACCTGGTTGAGCCTTTGAAGCAAACCTGACCTGAATCCATCTCTAAAGCAAACTTCAGAACAATATTTGTTGATAATAGTTCTGAATTAGATTTGTTGATGTATTGGAATTATTTCTAATCGCATCACATCAGATCTACATCTATCCGTCCGACCAAGGGCATTAAGTTGTCGGTGTAGGACGTAAAAAACTCCCCAAGTCAAGTCATCTACATCTAACCCAATAATATACGTTTTGTCTCGTCATCTTATCATATAACTAACACTTTAACTCCGTGAAGACCAAGAATGATAAAATTAAGTATCCAACCAAAAAAAATTTATGAGAAAGTTTAAAGTTTAGAGAAATAAGACCTAAAGAAGGGATATGCGATTACCCAAGAGAAATAAAAACCGATATTATTCTCAATACGAATTCCGGCTAAAGAAAAATGTAATCAGATTCACCAGAAAATAGAAACTTTCATCCTTGGAAAAAGCTTAAATAACCTTAATAGTAAACAAAAATAGCCAGATGCCAGAAATATGTCATATTTTAGCACAAGGAAGTGAGAGTGTTATTAAAACTTAAATATACCGTTAAATACATGTATGAAATTTAGCTTTCGACATCAAATAGATACTATTCAGTAATATAAGAATCCCAAACATGACAATAGTTAAAAATGACTAAATCCAAGCGTCCAACAATAATGCTACCTCAATCTAATGATATCATGGCAAAAGGAAAATAAGCATTTGTTTTAAAATCGATAATGTTGGGCACAAAATTAAATACTGAATTTTAGGTTTTCAAAGTTTTCACAGCTGCCATTAATATACCTGCATCTATATTTATGCAGTTTGTATGTAAATAAATGTTTGTGTTATTATTAATATGCACAAGCAATTCTGTTATTGTCTTGATTATGTTTTAGCAATTTCAAATTTATATTAAAAGAATTGGATTTACTCAAATTTCATCAATTTACACTTTGAGACTCCTGCCTCACGATAACCTAATACTCCATCTTAAAGAAAGTACCCATAAAGTCTTCGCTTCCACATCTGCCTACAAATATGTAGTTTTAGGTTCCAACAATTTTTCTAAATTTTTCTACTAAAGAACAAAACGGCAAGTTAAGCTACAACGAAAACAGGTTTATAGTATGCTAGATTTTCTTATAAACAACCTATTTTTATTTTTTGGAGCATGTGTGTTTCAGCGGGTAATCGGTTTCCAAAAGGTACTTTTAGCCAATTTATTCTTGCATTCTTATGAAAATAAATTTCTTCAACGTCTAATTAAAGACAAGAAGATAGCAGAAACTTGGTTCCTTAATGTCTCTTAATTTTGATGATTTCCTTTCAATTAGCAAGTCTCAAGTTGCTAAGTGGCATTTGTTTATATATCTTTCATATCTACAAATTAAGAAACTATAGAAATAACACTATTTACATCACTTCTAGACTTACACATCAAATATGACGCAAATGGCCATCTCGGCGCAAGAAATTACGACCAACAATACGATTTTAATTTCAAAACAAACGTTTTTCTTACCTGGCAGCAATATTCCTCGCTGTCGATATTTTTCCTTTGCTCAGCTGGTTTGCTTGCAGCATACTGATTTTTGCAAAAGTAATCATTTTCTATAAGTTACACGTATATTTAAAGGCCGTCTGCGCCTTTTACAAATCTACAATTGATACCATTTCTTTGTTGATAAATATTCTCTTGTGAAGATTGCAAAACGTTTTCCCAATGTCTGAACTCAATTCATAGGGATTGTACTTCGATGATCATTAGATACACCTATTACTGACTAGTGATATTTGATAGTCGACTTTTTTCCAGCAACACACCAACTCACTAACTACAGTAATGGTAATTGTAAGTTAGGCATGCCTAGTTTATTGATTTTGAAATGTCTGTACAAAGTCAGGAGACAGAGTCTGTAGTTGCTTCATATTTGGTTGTTGGTTCTCCAGTTTATTGTCTTTCTTTCCTAAGTGTTTAGTATTTTGTTTTTATGTTATTTTCTAATAAGTATTTTCATTTCAAGTGTGCGTTTTTAAATCTAGTTGTGTGTGTTTTAAATAATATCCACATTAAAACCCTAGATCGTACAATATCTACATTTAATTTCTAACTAAACAGAAAATGGATAAGATAAACATACATCTTGCGAACTTTATTGTTTTCCTTTTTTTATTTTTGGGGGTGTGGGTATTTTGTCATAGTATGTGTCATGCGCATTTTTTTCATGCAAAAAAATTCAACTCTGTATGCCTTGATCAATGTTTTCAAGTCAGAAAGCATACAAACATAAGATAATAATGAATCGGAGTCAATGCACTCTTACTTTTTCTAACTAATTGTTTACTCTAAACAAACAGATTTTCCCTATCAAGAAAATGACCAGTAACGTACTTGTACAACTATTGGTACTAAGTGAAAAGCTGCATTGTATCATTTATATTTTTCGATAACGTAAAGATCTATTAGTCATGAATGTCAGCGTGTGCTAAACAGAGAATACATTCTATAATAAATATACCAAATGTTTTTTATTTAATGCTCATCTGCTTATCGTTGGTTAACGATTTTCGGATTTCCAAGGTAGTGTTGGCGTGTTACGAATGTTGTTTGTATAAAGGAATCCTATACTGTGCAATTGCAAATAACGTTTCTGCTAAAGATAAAACAGGATTTTTTAGTTAACATCTGTTATTGATATTAACGTACCAGTATGGATCCAATTCAAATCTTCAATTATTAAATTGCTTTATAAAAGTATATTTTGGTAGCATTTGTAATATGATACAATTGTTGTTTTCCCTACGTAACTCGACTTTAACAGACAAGCCAGTCATATCTGACGAAATTGATTGCGTTCTGTACTATATATAACTATAACAATATAGTAATTTCATATATTTTTAAGTAAATCTGAAGATACCTAGGCGATATCAAAAGAACAAAATCTATGTATGAAGAACAGCAACGAACTCAACATGCAACAAACGCGCAAAATATACAACAAATAAATGAATAACAAAAACACGCATGAATAAAGGACTGATATTAGATATCAATATTCAATAGTGAAAAATAACAAACTAACCTACTTCGAGTTACTCATTGTTTCGGGTGAATATAATTAATGTTTCTGTTACTGCAATCATGTCACTTAATGTTGATTCTACATAACGCAGTGAAGCCCAAACTTAAAACATAACGTCCTTCCATAACCTGGGTGGACCCAAATTATTTGCAGCGTATCGACGTAGTAGGCTATTATATGGAAGGATTCAGTAATATTTTAAAATGAATCCTGTTGATACCAGTTTTATTGTCAAACGCTAACCTTCCCGGACTCCCTGTGTTTAAACGAGCCGCATTGTGGTCTTTTTTTTATTTTGGATTTCTGTAATAGTACACATTTTGGGAATCTCATTACAACTCTTGTTTTCATTATATTAAATAGATTAAGAGTAGCATAAATCTCACCAGTCCATCAAGAGATTAAATTGAGTGATATGTTCTAATTTGCACATGCCTTATTCCCTATAGGGTTGTTGAAAATAGTACAAATCAGAAATTTATTGCAGATTTTAATTTCGTTATTGGTAAATTTACAATTTCAATAAACATTAACAAAAGAATGGAGCAATAATAAAACGTAAAAGAAGGATAATGCTTTATCATTTTTATATCTGAGCAAGTAGCGAATTTATGTGATTTTATTCATAGTGCGACAATTCCAGCCTGAATTGCTTATTTACCTCAAACTTTTTTTTGAGTGTTAATAATGATATGCCTCCAGGAAATCAGATGGCAATTTTTACTTAACCTTTATGTTACTTAAATTGTAAATTACTCCGTTTTTGTACTTCTTACAGAACTATGGTAAGAGTCCTCCATTGTAAGTTAAATCACTATAAATCATGGCGTTTGTAATCTCATACTGTATGCTGCACAATGTTTAATGCTTATTTCAGGATATCTATGGCAGGTTGTTCTCGTCAAAAGTATGTAAATGTACTTTTAAAGTGCATACTTGTTCAATGTTTGATTCAGGATATATATGGCACGTTGTTCTCGTGAAAAGTATATAAATGTACTTTAAAAGTACATACTCAGCTTGTATTTCACACATAAATTTGAATACGCCGATTGATTTAGAAAACCCAATTAGATTTTATAATGTAGAGGATGAAAATAAGAAAACAGTTTGATAGTTCGTTTCATTTAAAACTAAAATATCAAAGGGTCTCGATACTCAAACTAATTTATAAGGAAATCAATTGAATTCTACATTTTAATTAATTTATTATTTTAAAATCATTTCTATAGAGAAAGCATGCGTTTGGCAGGGATTCTCTGAAGCTTTTCTTGTGCTATATATAAATTTAAGAAATAAGCCAAAACAAACAAATAGATTTTGTCTTATGTTTCAGATACATTAACATAACTTCTGGTTTATGCAATAAATGAGATCATTCCCGAATACCTATATGAATAAAATAACCAGGACTATATTAGATTATTTTAATCTCAAATTTATTTTCTATTACGAAAAGTCACTACCATTGCCTTACTACAGCAACTATTGGTACCCGTGAACAGCTACACAATGTTTCATTCACGTCTAGTTTGCAAGCATGGAATTATTTTTATGTCTTTAAGAAATGTCCATGTGTACTGAGCAGAAAACAAATCATATTATAAATGCATGATGTATTGATGAATGCACAGAGAGAAATAAAAATATATTCTAAGTTAACATCTGTTACAAAGTTGAATCAAGTCCAAAACAATTGAATTTGTCTTATAAAAAGTAGTGGTGAAAAGTTTGTACATGTGTCTTCTTAATAAAAAGTAAATAGGCAAGCGATTTACGATATTTTCTGTACAATATAGGGATGCTCAATTTGCATGAAATTTTTTCGGTATACAAAAGCTATCATGTTTTAAAGAAAGTTCAAAACAAATTCTACACGGCTTGTATACTAAAATACTAGAGTTAATTGCATACCTATATGATTGTGGCAACATATATGAGAAGCTAAACCAGCATTACAAAGAAGCAACTTTGATTGTTATCAATTAAAATTAAGTAAAGTACTGTGTCTATCTTTATTATTTTGTAAGGTTTTCTGCAAAAAGGTTTTGTCCATTGTATCTATTTTTCATTACCTGCGGATGAAGATTTCTTACTTTACTTCAATTCACTAAAAGATAAAATTTTAATTGAAAGGTCATTGTTAAATTTAAAAAAAAATAACACTTTTAAACTATAATTTTAATTTCTAAAATTGAAAAGATGTATTTTAAAGAAATGTTCACATTCATTTCTGAAGTAGACGTTTTAAATGTATACTATATTTATGCACCATTATTTTAAAATCATAGTGTTATTTAAACGCGTCATTCCTTGCTCAAATATTAAAAGTCTGTGTACAGAAAAAACTTTTTTTAGATTGACTGGTTGCGAGGTCTAATAAGAACATGACGTCATACATATTTCGTATAGTACTGCATATAATGATTAAAAAAAGAAGTGTTTACAAACCAGTATTTTATCTATGATTTCTTTGTTACACACAAGCACAAATATTAATGATTCCATACTGGCACATAGATTCCCATAACTACATTAAATTTATTTGTGTTAACGGATTTCTAAATAAGGAAATAACAAAACCAACAGAATAAGACAAAAAATATATTTAATCATTTGTAAGAAGTTTTTCCGAATTCCCTGGTTATGTAAAATCAAGGTGTTTAAAAAATTCCATGTAGAATATATAATATATAAATTGACTTATTGAATGTTTGCCAAAAGGCAAGCAATAAATATTTAAGCTATGGTCAGGACTAGAATAAGTTCAAAAACAACAAATAAACTGGAATAAAAAATTCAATATATAAGCTCAGTGTTGAATATACATGATACTAGTATACTAGTATTGCATTTACACCCAGTGAATGAATGTACACTTAGTTTTCATGTTCTTCCTCTTATATTAATACGAAAAAGCGTTAATTTGTTATCATTTCTTATCGAATTATAACTTATTAAGGTAATAGATAAATACTCTTCAAGTCCGTGTATAGAAAACGTCGTTAAAATTGATTTTTTGCTAGTAGAGTAAGCAGAATATAATACCAAGACTTCATTCAGATAACTTATCAAACAAACAGAAGCAAGAATAAAAAATATATATAATCAGGGAAACGAAGCGTGTCTGAAACACCTGTTCTCAACTTCTAATAATGAGAACAAATCTACGTGACTTCATAATTCCAATCACAAGGCTTCGATATATAAATGTCATGTTGAATATAGATTATATTGTTATTGGTCAGATGTATTTACTTATTGATAAATTTTATGACTGCATCCAAGCAAGTTTTCATTTCATGTTTTCAATAAACAAAGCAGTAACCAATAGAGGTTTTAGCATACGCTGTCGTCAAGGATTTATGCCATGAACTGGTTGAAGGTAGAGTTATGAGATAGTATGCTACGTGGTTAATATCAAGTCGATATTATTAAATGATTATCATGCAACTTAAGCAGGTCAAATAATATGCAAAAAACATTACTTGATGTGTGTAGATATAAATTGTTATATATGTGTATTTGATTTTGATGTCCTTTGAATTCCAAATCGACATTTAAGTTTACATTAAACAGTCCATATACAAGTACTCGGCCGTCAATTTTCATTAAGTCGTTACTCGTTTAAGCAAATAAACTGATCAAATATCACTGCAAGGTAAGCAAAATTTTGAAAATGGCGGCCATCTTGAAATTTCCAAATAGCTTGTTCAAACCTTGATCAGCTCCCATAATACAAAGTTTCGTACTAATCCGTTGAGGTGTTTCCGAGAAAAGTACTGTTACAAGTTCATGAGGCGGAGGAAGAAGAAAAAAATAATAATAACTAGTACTGACTGTGTTGGGGATGCCCAACACAAAATGTCTCCCAAATGAACGCAGATTTAAGGTCGTCTTATGCTATTCTATATATGTACCAAGTTTCGTGCAAATTGGTAAACTTTTTTCAAATGTTTCCAATTTTCGGTGACGGTCATTTTGAAAATGGCGGCCATCTTGAAATTTTTTTTTACCTATCAAGTCCACTCTGATTTTGTCAAAATAAGACCAAATTTCTTTCGAAATCCGTCCAGTAGTCGGGGTACCGTAATGTGATGGCGGCCATTTTGAAAATGGCGGCTATCTTGCAATTTCCGAATAGCTTGTTCACACCTTCACCATCTACCATAATACAAAGTTCCGTATTAATCCGTTGAGGCTTTTTTATAGAGAAAAGTACTGAAGAAAAAAAAATTATAAGAAACAGAGTAAAAACAATAGACATAATTAACTGAACTTTGTTTTGAAATATGTTTCCACTTTTGATAATTTAATGTTCAGAAGTAGGGTACAAGAGCGTACAAGAGCATTATGTATCAAAAATGTTGTTTTTATGCATATTATCAACCTTCATACCTACTAGGAAGCATGGTCGAAACTACTAGATCTCAAACATTTTGTAACATAATGAAGCATAATGGGTTACATATATAACGTAATATAAATCTTTTTTCGATTGGTGCATATGGTCATATTCGTTATGCAAAAAAAAGAACGCTTTACTTTAGCTTACCAAGGCTAATGGGTTGTTGCGGCCTAGTGCAGAATTCCAAGGTCATAGTGCATCATAAGTGATGTAAAATGCTTAGATGGATATATTTTGTATTTATCACCAATACACAAATATTTATACATCTTATAAATGTTATAATTAAACGTTTGAATTTTAATCACTTTTTAAGCCATAAATAGCAATTTGTAAACGCAAAAATGAGCCATGACATGTAACATGTGTGGTATTACTCAAGTTATCTTCAGATAAAAAAGCTTAGCAAGTTTGAAAAAAAAAATTTCTGATATGTTTATGCACAGTAATGTAAAATGACCAATGTAATTGCAAAAGAACTTTATTAAAGTCTTTTGTCCCTACTACCTTGTATGGGTTGTTGTTGAAGATGTAGACAAATTCAATATGGGCCATGAATTTTCAATACAATCCCCATTTCCTCATTTATCTTGACTTTTACTGTAACCATATAAAAAGCTATTAATTTATTTATTTGTGTTTACATAAGTAGCTTAAACCCAACTGTATATCGTTAATAAAGCTTCAACGGAGTTTCCTATAACCCTGGTAATATTTTATTGCATGATGACTTGTGTATATAAGACGCCTCTTTAATCTAACATACACATATTTCTATTGTAGTATGTGATTTACTTACTTTATATATCTGTATTTGATTTTTGTCTTCTTTTCAAATGCATATAGGTGTTAGGAAATAAGAGTCGCTGCTGTTAGTATTGTTTTTTTTTTTTTTGTTTTTTTTTTTTTGTATGATACGTCTCTGCGAGGGTGATGATTTATCTGATGCGGTAGTTGACAGGAAAAGTGTGAAGTTTGTGGAAAAAACAGGGGGTAAATAAATGCATGCCTTCTGCATTATATGGTTGATATAATCTTGCGTAACATTTATTATGATCAATAGCTGCAAACAATTAATTGAATTGTTTATGCATTTAAAACTTTTAATAGTATTCTACGTGTTTTGATCAAAGACTCTAAATATAGTATTTGCTTTGATTAAATTAATATCATTGCATACATCTTGGCAACGGATATTTATACTGTAAAACAGATAAGTCAATATTTATTTGTGTTTTAAAAACCAGAATCACTTGAATGTCAATTTTTATCGTATAATTTTATTCTAATTTCTTTTTTTCTAATTTCAACTTATAAATTTCGTTTCTGCACCCTCCAGATGTTCATAAAATGTCATCAAAGATATCAACGTTATCAAATTTACTTATGGGGTTAGGTGGGAAAACTACATGTTATGTAACATATGGATTTGGTTATTACCTGTAATATATACTTTCTCTGCAAATTTATAAACCAATAGGGGCAAAATATGCAAAAAGGATCTTAACTTGAGTTTATAAACTGTAGGTCTCAACAATAAATTATGAATAAAATAAATTAATAGTACACTAATATTTATATGATTGTTATTTATAATTATAGATTTAATTTAATTTGCTCCTACCCAAATGTGACTAATTTTTAACCGAGTTGTTTGGTTATTAAATCAGGGAAGCTATATACTAATTAGTATAAACAATCCCTGCTAAAATAATGTTTTCGCATTCTGACTTGAACACCCCTTAACTTATTTAACGAAACAGAGGTCAAGTTCGATTTGAACATTTTCCAAATATATCTAAAGGAGTTGGTCCCAGTATGATGAAGTTCATTGAACCATCATCATATGAATCCCAGACCATCCGACCCTAGAAGACCTTAAGGTCTTGATTAATCTTATTTTATCAAAAAAGTTCCATCCTCCAATTCTCAAAAGTCAACACTTATTAAGTGGAGAATTGTCGTTATTTCTTATTTCCGATCTTATGGAAAACACTTGAAAAGTGCATTTTAAGGCGAATTTTATTTAGATAAAAACAGGACATTAATATGGTTTCATATTAAATGATTCTACTGATAATCGATTCCTCTGGTCAACATTCCTCTTGACTAACGGAAAGAAATCATAGTGTTTTTTCAAAAATGGTAAGTTGCGGCACAAAAGGTTGTATTTAAAACTAAAACATAAATGAACCTTGCAAATTTATCTGCCATACAAGGTTTCTAACCCGTTTTATCGTGAATGTTTATTCTCATCATAAATAGTTAAATTGCAACTTTTACAATATAGTTCTTAAAAATATGAAGCAAAAATATCGAATAGTAATCATAAAATAAATCAATGTGATGAAATAATACTTTAATTTAGACAAGCATTTTGACAAATCAGGTACAGTTTTCTTCATCACTTAACCATTGACGAGGTCATATGGTTCATTAGTAAGACATGTAATGAGTACAGACACTGTCTTCTCATAGTGCACTTTAACATTAACATTAATAATTCGCCATATCTTCTGCAGATATAATCACTACCTTAATATACGAATTATATCACAGTTGCAACACAGAACTTTCACATTAATGAGGACACTGTTTAAGAGCAGGTCATAATTCGTCTAATTTGTATATCATTGCCAAACTACATTGTATTGAGGAAGTATAGGAAAATTTCGCTTTCATTTCATCGAAGCCATACTTGATTATTGATGAATGTTTTATTTACTTTATGATGCGCAAATACATCTGTTGTATGTGTGACAATATAGTGTTGTTGTTAAATTATTATACTATTATGCGGCTTTCAGGTGGTCGAAACGGTCTGATACTAAGCAGATAATCTGATACTGGCTGTGAACTGAGTTGTTAATTACGTTGGATTTTGCTGAATTATATTTTTGTAGTTGATAATTGCCAATAAATACACCAATCGGATCACTTAGTACTAAACTAACGAAATAAATAATAGACTAAAAATAATATGGAGTAAAGTATAATATTGGACGATAAATGATAAGTCAAACCTTTCGATTTTAATCACTTTGCCATTGCTAAACATGTAATTAATTCATATATACGTATGGTAAGGATAATTTGCACGTGTAACTTTATTATTCATTGTGTATTACAATGTAAACAGGCAGATGGTCAAAAATTTATTTTTTAATTTATGCTTTATTTTAACTTTAACCAACATAATAGACTTGCTACAAGTCCCTTCGAATATTTTGCTATTAGACACACCTTTATTATCAACATTTCCTATACTATTAGCTTATGTACACAAGCTAGTAGTACAGGAAATGTTGATAAATAAGGCGTATCTCTCTAAAAGCAAAATATCAAAGGGACTTGTGGCAAGTCTACCCACATAATGACTTCATTTTGTTTTAAAAAAATGATATTTTATCTCATATATATAAATAAGACCATATATATCTAAATAATCTATTTTATACTTAATTTTTGATACATTATACATAATTTCCGCTAGTATCCAGAACTGTTTGATTTATATAATATCCCTTTCCCAATTAAACTAACTTCAAAGACGTAATGTGTTGTTATTAAAGACAAGTAAAAGTCGATTTTTCTGATTCACTCTGACTAACTAACTAACTCGCAAACGTTAGATATTCAGATCTTGTTAATAAAATTCAAATAAATTTGAATCATGTATATATTATTTTCGTCGTCCAATGGTTACGATTTGCGCCCTATGATGATTTTTTTTATAAAAGCCAGTCCGAAAGACAATCTGGACAAAAATCCGTCGAAAACAAAATCTGAACAACAGCAAGTCGAATATACACTCTTAACAATAGCCGTCCAAACAGTCAATCGTGACAAATGCAGTACGAATAGAAATCTTTCTATTCAAGGGTGACTCACGAAAAAACAACAATGTTGACATCAGGCACTGGGATATATACACTCTACACTGTTAAGTAGATGCAGGGAACAATTTGATAAATTCAGTGTAGAAATTAAGACGGACTAGGGTTCAAATGATCTTACAATTAGGTTGAAAAAGAAACTAGGAACACTATCAGCGGGCCAAATAAAAGCTACAATTTAGATGACTTATACTTTAAATGTAGCTCGTAAAATGCGATCTTCAGTCCGTAACAAACATTTCCGTCACAGTTTTCTATGCAAATATAGCATGTAGAAACCCGATATTATGCATAATGGTTTATTGTGTAGTGCCAAATGGCGTATAGCGATTTATTGCTTCTTGGTCATCTACCTCCTGTTTACCTAATACGTTTTAGCGTGGTATCACTAGTGAGCATTAGCTCACAGATACACTTGTTTAATACAGAATAATAATGCAAAGTTCATATAAAGCGCTTATCAGGCAGAGAAGACGAATATGTATTAGGGTAAACAAATAAAAAATTAAACCGCAGTGCTCGTTGTCGAACACGTATTAAATGGATTGGTTTGTTTATCTATCAACAGCTAATGATGCCCATTTTGTACGTATAAACTTTTTATCACATCTAGAGCAGCGTTTTATTTATTATTATCAGAACTAATACTGATTGCTGGTTGCATGGTTCGACCTGCAGACAGAGCTGACTAGCGCATCCGTGGTACGGACTGACAGAGGTGGGCATTTGTTAATGATATTTGTGTGAAACCCTAGCTGCTGTTCATAAAGGTGACATGTTTGGATAAAACCACGTCAAACCTTCAATTTGCAATTTTTAGATAAAGGACTAGGCGTATTGTCCAAAATTGTAGGGGGAGTCAAATTCTATAAAAATGATTTGATTGATTTATTGATTATTTTATATTCACGATAATATTATTATTTTTAAAAGTTTACGTTCATATTCTCTTACAAAATTTTAAACATGAAATTTACAAAAAAAACCAAACAAGATTATTCACAATCAATTAACAAAATAAAAGGATCTTTATAAATCTAATATTATTTTTCTCGGTAAAGTACTCGGATCCAAATAATGAAATGTAAGAATTGTATAGACAATGTGGTATTACAGCTGTATATTAAAACCGCGGAAATTAAAAAAAATATAGATAATACTATAAATAAAATGTTAAATGTTAAATGACCACTGAAACAGAAAATAATAAACAAAAAAAGCTAGAAAGAAAGCAATTCATATTAATTAACGTATCTTTTTTAAAGTTCATTTTGTTTTGATGTGACATATGATGACAAGTGTATATATCGATGCAATATAAACCTTTGATACTCTCATCAAATCCAGTCATCGGTTAGTTAATAGTAATCGATCAGACAGTTGTATTGTTGAATGTGTTTTAGTTTTGGAGATACATATTATTATTCACTTATCAGTTTTATTTCGTATAACGCTTTGTTTCAATTGATACAGTGTTGGAAATAAGTATTATTTATTTGAGCAGAGGTAAGTTATTTTTAAACGACACACAAAGATCAAAATAAAGTTAAACATCTGGTTTTTGTATCAGTTTATAAAGTTTCCTTTAAAAGAATCTTTTCTTGGTACATGTTAGTACATATTAGCGATTTTTAATATACTGAGGAGGTCATCGTTGTTTAATCATGTGAGCAAATAAAAATATACCAAACCAGAAAGTATCTGTTGACGTTTAAGTTTTCAAATGCACGGATATTAAATAAGTATTTGTAATTTAGATTTTTACTAAGAATTCAATTTTACGTTTTGTCGCTAATTAGAGTAGAAGGATGGTAAAACGTTGCGACATAATCCTTATCACTAAAATCACAGGTCAAATGACAAAGTGATGTCAAATTTAACTGGATTGGTGAAATCGGTAAAATAATTTCACAAATATGCTTAAATGAACGAATCACACGAACTTACATTGGTCCTAGTGAAGAAAGTCCAGTGGTTGTTTTAAATCTCAACTGCTTTGCTTTTTTGTTTTCTTATTTATCGGTGAGAATAAAACAATTTTCTATTGTACATATGTCACGTGAATTATTATTGACATATATATTGTAAGATCAATATGTGACACTTTAAGAATAACATTGTACCTTTGAGTGCTCATCTCTGTTTAAAAACGGGAATAATACCTTCCAAAATAAAATCAAACCAGACCACGTTTTCTGAATTGATGTCCTCTAGCAAATAAAATATAAACTGTGTACCTTCACAAAACATGTTAACAGAATCGTCGAGAATCCAGGCTGATCTTGTCTCACTTCCGCCAAAGCAGTGCTTTTTCTGAGCTGGTGATTTGACTGTATATATATTGCAAATAATCTCCGTATTCTTTGTTCTATATGCTACAGATTCTCTGTACCAACAATTGTTGGCTTTAAGAGAATAAAAAATATAACCGTAATAATGGTATTAGTAGTAGTATATGACATTCTGTGTTACTATATTTTTCCATCTGTTTGAGTACATTACACTCCAAGTGTTTTTATATTTTAAAAGAAACTTCCCTTTTTAAAACCACAATACTATATAGGAGGTTGATTCATGTAATTGAAGATATAGTAGATATAGTAAGTAATCATAGATAACGAATTAAACCAGTAGATGGCAGCCTAGATATTGTACCCTATGCCAAAAAAGAATTAATATATGTACTTTAATGAAAATGTTTCTTCCTATTAAACAAGCAATTTCTACAAAAATATATTTGCGTATTATTAATATTTTAACGCTCCAACAACCAAATATAATAACAAAATAATGTCGAAAGTAAGAAATTTGTGTAAATTTATAAGAATTATTGATGCAGTTAGTACTCCAGTTAACGCATTATTTAAGTAAATTGTGTGATTTTCTGTGTTTGAATATTCTTTAAACTGAGTTGTTTGCTTCTATGCTGACACGTGTTAATTTGTAATGAATGTATGTATTTTTACTTTGTGCCTCTTGTTTCAGATAGTAATTTTATCACAATATTAGTGTGCCATATGATTGCACGTCTAGGTGTGATCCTAAAACATTTGAACTAAAGTGATGTGATAACAACCATAAGACACGATTACCATCACACATAATTCTAATTCAAATCAGTCGCATATGGACATTTTGTTCTCAATTATGGAAGGAAATGTGTCCTCATTTTTTATTAAGTCGCCCAAAACGAAGTTTTGGCAACTTATTGTTTTGCACATATTTCGGTTTCCACTTTTTCTAGATCATGAACTTCTCCGACACATTTCTCAGAGACGCCTTATAGAATCAAATGAAACTTGGCAAAGTTGTAGATCGACATATGGAGGGGTGCAGTCAATAATCAGAATTGTGATAATGGGCATCATTTAAAAATTGGCTACCACTTTATTACACCCACTCCAAAATGGTAAAAAATTTCCCGTGGTCCGATTTTAACGAAAATTGGTATGGAGGTAAATTTTAGTATTTGGAGTGAAACGCTACCTTTTAAAATTATTTTCAGACGCCGCGTTTCAAAATGGCGACGAAAAACGTGTATAATTTTCGACGTTATCTGATCTCAATGAAATTTAACGCGCTCTGATTGCAACAGAAAGTAGATTCAGAATTTTTTTACCGTGCGTTTCAAAATGGTAGCTTAAAACGCATCAAATTTTCAATGTTGTATATTTTAATGAAATTTGAAGTGTAGGTGCATTTTAACGTCCTGGGTGGAACGCAATACTATACATGGGGATTTTGGATGACTTCTGTGTTAGCATTCCAACACATTATTTTTAATTTATATTTTTTCTTGTTTTGAGTAGGGTTAAAAACTACTTTCGAAACATTACTGTAAACATTTGGAATAAAATTAGAGCAAACATGTGTTGTAATCAATTTGCTAAAATGGATTGCTTGCTCTACTTGAATCGTCGTTAAAAAGTATGTACTTACAAATGGATAAAAAGTATCAATTCATCTATTACGAATGATCAGAAATAGGAATTATTCATGTAATGTTTAGTGGATTTGTTTATTTATAACATTCAGTATTTAACTGACTTTCTACGTAAGTTGATCTATCAAAGCAGCTTAAATATGACAGAGTGTATATTTTGTGTGATAAACAGTCAGTGCCTAATAAGACCACTAATTATCACAAAATTCTATGGCAAAATTTATTCTTCTCTCTTAGAGTTAATATATTCATTGCGTAATATGTAGAGGTCCGATATGAGTTCAAAATTTCAACGTCGTTTACAAATAGAAATTGCAAAATAATGGACTATGTGTGTCAATATCGTAGAATAGATTGCATGATAAATCTAACACATGTACAAGTGTGTTGATTTGACATAAAAACAATATAAGGACTCCGCACGAGACTGGAAAATCCGACTTTTCGCCGTATCTAAGCGTCATCCTTATATGTTTTATGTCAAGTTTGAACATTAGTATATTTAATATAGCAGTATCTGAGGCAGGTGTACACGTTAATCAATAATCAATAAAACTGCGACTCGTTATTATCGGGATGCCTGTGATAATAAAGCCTATATTTTTATTAAAGGGAACAATTAGGGGACATGCAATATATTTACTCAATAGATTGCTATACTGTTACAGTAGAAAGAAGCGGTGAAAGGTAAACATAAAAGGCATATTCATAACAATATTAAAGATTACATATGCTCGCTGTTTGTTCGTGCGTGTGTGCATTTGTATTTTCTTTTTCTTTTTTATATCGTTTACTTTTTTCTGTTGTATTGTTAATTTGTTGTTTTTGTTTTGTTTTGTTGTGTATATGTTTATTTGAATCTGTTATTAAGACTTTCGACACTTGTTGTTCAGTTGGTGTCCTTGCTGTTTTTCTTATTGGTTTAATATATTGGCAATATGAACTAACAATGCATTTAATAATGTTTTGTTAAACAAGTGATACTATATCCAACAAGTAAAATATCAGCTTCGACTTTTCAATACGACGTTTAATAGTGAACAGTTCGGAATTATTAAATGTCTGAATTACGTCATCGAACAAATATTCTTAAAGGTAAAGTGAAATATGGATTAAGACATGTTTCCCACGATGAACCTAGGATCAAGTGTCTATTTCTAAACACCTTACGTCTATTGCTTCAGTACATGGTTTTAATTTTTGAGGAAAGTACAAATTGAATAGATCTACAATAGATTTTTTTCACATGGTATGACGAGAGGGAAGCACATGATTCTACACACTGTGATAAAGTCCATTGTCATTCAGGACAACAGATATTTTTTTGACGTGAATATAAAAACCATACTTAAGACATTGTTAAACGAATTTCGGAAGTTCTAATCCTGAAAATGAAATAGAAAAGAAATTGATGGAAAAGAGAAAGTTAATATCTTTTTAAAAACACTTTTGGTTGAAGTTTAATTTTTAAATCAGCATGTTAAAGATTAAGTTTGGTACTACAACCAATGAAAAGTGCTCATTAAGAGATTTGCCTACCATAGTGTACGTCTGTATTTGATTGTTTGCTGTCTAAGCATTTTGAAATACATGAAGATTCTAATGATTTTATATTGTGCATGTTTTTTTTCTTTCTTTTTTTTTGGCTTTTTTTTTGGGGGGGGGGGGGGGGTGTTATGTTTTTTTTTTGTTTTTTGCATATGTGGTTTCTGTTTGGATTTTACAAAAATGTTGTTATTATTTGTTTTTGTGAGTTTTTTCTTTTTATTTTGTTATTTTTGAGGATTTTTAATTTGTTTTAAAAATATGTGGGTTATTGGTATAAAAAATTGTTCATGTCTATGTTGTTATAGTATTACATAGTTTGAGATACTGAGATCCCGTTCACGGTTTATCCTGACACGAAATGCACAAGTTCACTGCTATCAGTGTATTTGGTCACTGCTATCAGTGTATATCTTACTGTTTGTTTTTGTTCATTTTTGGTCATTTGTTTTTGTTTTGTTTTTATTTTATTTTTTTGTGAATTAGAGGATTGCCATGTTTGTGTTTGGTTTATCTCAACTTTATCTACTAGAAAAATATTACATGACCTTCACTTCTTAATACAAATTAGAATAGTGGAATACAGAACATGAATTAATATGTACCGTACTATTGTATTAAAATAGGTTTTTCATAATGGACTAGTTACATGTATATCCAAGGCTTTTAATAACGACCCACGGATAGCTGTTATTGCCCGAGGTCGTTTACACAAACCGTAATATAATCAGTTAGAAGAAGAAACACAGATATATGAAAAGCTGACCAAGCTTAAACTCATAAATGTCATTATTTTTTTGTCCTTTTTTTCACGATTGTGTGTTTTAACATCAATGAATTTTCAGAGCACGCTTTAAAAATAATGTAAGTTTTATTACAAAAAATAATAAACTGTACGAATATTATGACGTTGGAAATTTACAAATTACAGTTGTACTTTTAAAACGTTTCATCATCTGGCTTGAATTCATAGTGATATGACACAAATCCATAATGCACTGGGAAAAGCCACAATGAGAATGGTTATATGGTCGTTACCATAATTTAATTAATCGTTATGGGAAATCCGTCTCTCAAATAAAGTCGAACATTTCCGCTGAGTCATTGGTAGTCTTTCCTATTCCTAGATTTGACTTTTTCCTAGAGATGAGGCAGGCACTGCTTACATGAGCTCTTGAGTGCACGAATTGTTTTTATTGGGTTCGGGTAACTCACTTTTTGTTTTTATGTTTTTGGTTTTTATTTTGCGTTGTATATTTGTCTATACCCGGATTTGTATTCGTCCCTTGACTTTCGGCTCTTATTGTTCGGTCGGTTTCCTTTTTTTCCCTAAAATGCACTGGCCAATTCAAAATGGACCAGCTATGATACTAATACTATATGATATAAATAGCGGTCTGTTTAGGGCCCCTGTTTAGTACATATACAAACTGTTTTATACATTGTAGTATTCCACTATAACAATTTAACTGTAGTCAATGGATCAATTTGATTAGCCAAGAAATAGTTACAGTGCAATTAACAAATCACCGTGACCCTTCCCCCACGCGCTACATTGTATCGCCACGAGTATTATCTTGTCACCCTGTATGCAGTCACCCTCCAATTGTTTTCTTCATCACAAGTAGGAACAACTATTATCTTTGCGTGGAACATAAACATTGTTGAATTGTGTTGAAAAGCGAAAAGCACAATATAAAACTTGTATACAAATAACACATTACCTAGTATATATATTGGAATAAAACATTCATTTCCCTTTCTAATCGGAGACATGCTTTTATTTCCACCCTCGAAAATCGTATGTGGTATATGGCCGATGTGCTTTACATGTGACATCTGCATAATGTTACTTGTTTGCAGACGACAACGTCATCATTCTCGTATTTTTCTGATGAAGACATCAATTAACGAATTTCTGGCCTAACGTACATTTAAAAATGTTAATCTAGTATTTTCTCAAGAAAAAAATAATTTAACAAATATTTATATAATGTGTTTCCTTGGTAAATTGAATTGTATGTATATGTTATATTTCCATCGACCTTTAGGGTCGGTCAGAATAAGATACACATAACATTTAATGGACCGACGAGAAAATACTCTTGTACGATGAACACAATGATATGGAATATGTGCATATTATTTTTTAAAAATAGATTTATAACAATGTTAGGAATATAATGTTTTTCTTCATTTTTATAAGAAGATCCGAAATCCAGGCCAGTAGGCAATACACCTCACGAGCGGGTATTTTCATCTTTGAATTTCCCGCTCTTGAGTTATATTGACTGATCAGGTACATGTAATCATCTATAAAAGCACATGACATTTGACACAGAAAAATGTTAGTATTCTTTGATGTTTTTAATGAAGATATTCACGACCTCCTGGCCGATCATACATAAAAAGTGTTAATCTAGTATTTGTTTTCAGCAGCCATTATAACAAATACAATATACCAAATATTCTATATACAAAAATATTTTCCCTTGGTATTTTAGTTGCATATTTAATTGCCCGACGCCCTAAACATGCAATTCAAAAAAGTATGAGAAAATAATTGTGGTGTCTGGCAACATTCTTATGGATAATTGGCCTAATAAATATAAACATCATGCTTAATTGTAATTCGAGCTATAAGCAAGGCTTTATATGCAACGTGTTACGCTTGAATCAAATGATCCCCGTCGTATATACAATATACTCGTTGCACTGCACTATTTAAATTGTCATTAGGTTAAACATGCTCACTTGTAGATGTATGAATAAATTATATATATTTTAGTTATATATTTTTGTAAGGATAATAATATGATATGTAAGCTCATGGCGTGTAAAATGGTGTTTCACTTTAATATAAACCCTTCCGGTCTCAGTTAGATATTATAATTCATACACACAAACAACTGCTTTTATGCACAATTGTGTTCGCTTGATGGCAAAGAATGACTGGTGTTTCGATTCGCAAAGAAACACGCGTCTTTCGGTTATTAATTTTCTTTTTTCTATAATAGACATGCTTATTTTAAACAATTAACAATTTTTAGTGTGATAACGTCAGCTCGTTGCAAAATCCATTTTGATGTTTTTTATTCATTTGGAGGATCATTCATGTTTAATTTTGTCCCATGAACCTATACAATGCGTTGCGTGGCAAATGGTATTTACTGACTTTCAGTTTTCCGTCTGTTATTAAAACATTTTACAGTAATTACGACTTTTGAAGTGGCAAATACATGTATTGGCAAATAATTTACTCACACAAAATGAGAACTACTTTCGAACGCTGCTACACATTCAGCACGTTCAAAGGTTACTGTTACAAAACATAGAAAAAACATATTCATTGCGAACATTTCCTTTTCTGCTAAGGATATCCCATATATTATTTAAAATCTTATTTTTGGAGATTATGTCAGTATAATATTAAAGTGCCAACAATTTCAAGGTCTTTCCTACGTCAGTCCAAAAATCTATTTTAATACAAGTTTTATTATGATAGGTGGTTTATCTTAGTCCAAAGATGAATTGTTGCGAGGACATTTTTCAAAGGGAAGTTACTTTCTTAATTGCTTTTAAAGGTCCGAACTATAATATATATGGTTTCTAAGAATGTTTTCAACTTGAAAATGCCTCTTGATATTCTAAAATGCATCACTAAATAGAAACCAAGTTACAGTTTATATTTTTCTAAATTTAAAAAAAAAATGTGGTTGCTAGGCATTTTTGACAAGGGAACTTGAGGTTTAACTAATAATTTGAGCTTACGACTTTTTTAAGCATTGTCTCATGATGACAAATGGTGAACGCCACAATACTGTTCGACCTATAGTTTTTGGCTCACAACGGCTTTACCTTAACTGTCCATATGGTTATGCCCTTTAAGGAGTCGTCATATAGGTTCTATATTTCATCGAAACATGACAAAGTTGTGTCTTAACGCGACAAACATTTTGCCTGATTTGATATTTAATCTTTTACGGCTTTCAAGTTATTACAATAACCAATATTTTTCAAGGTCAATAGTTAAGGTCATAATTACACCGTGAACTTGAGACTATATCCCAACAAATGTGGAAGCCTCCAGGTGTTTATGACTTATGATTTCGATATTTTGGCAAAATAAGGCTTTTCACTAACTGTCTATGTTAATAATGATTCTTAAGGAAACATCACACGTGGCGTCTTTTTGTGATACACATTTCTAATTAGTTTTTAATTGTTTGATTTTTTAGTCTATTTTTCTGTTATGGAGTTTGATAATTTTGATAGCTATGTGAAAGTTCAAAGGTCAAGGTCTCTATTACCACAAAGGTCTTTATGTTTATGACTAACGTTTTGGGGATTCGGCTATAAACAGAGTCGTCAAATATTTCAAGGAACATAACTCCTCGTTACGGACAAAATATGTTAAAATTGTCTCGTGTCAATTATTTTAATATCAATTATGCTGTCGAATGTGTTTATTCGAATGTTGTTCATAGATTTTAACCCGAAACGCAGTGTATGTGAACTCTGACTACTATTATTTAAACTCTTAAAATACATTTTATTGAGTATTGTTACTTGTTATTTTGTTTATTTAGTGAAATATGACTAGATATTTTGGGTTAGTTTCTGTAATATTAAAAACACAGAAACAATTATTGTTTGAACAAAGATGGTTTTGTGTTATTTCCATACAGTTTATCAAGAACGAGAATATAATAATAGTTAATCTAGAAATAATTTTTGTCTGGAAATATCAATATTGTTGATCAAATATTCTGATGATAACAACGTCTTTGGAGTAAGGAAACAAATTTAATTAAAACTGCTCTACAAAGGATGTATCTATTCAGTCGTTGTTGTTATGCAAATTTATTGAGTAAAATTAACATTTATTTTCTAACGCTGACATGGCTTTAAGATATTAAAATTTATTAATTTATTTTGCAGAGTTATTTTAATTCGAAAACGAAACTGAACGTTGAATGACTGCAATTCTACCATGCGATGATGGAAATGGATGTGATACTTTTTATCTTTTTGTAGTAAGTAACAGTAAATAATATATTTAGAATGTACATGCTTTATGCTTCCCATATATACATGTATTATATAATAAGGTGTGCATATAACTGTTATGTATGAATTGAAATATTAAAAATTTTCTATTATCGTAAAAGGATGGATAGACCAGGTGTTGCCAATTAAAATATTGTTATGGTATAAATACAGAATATCAATATTTATTTGTATAGTCGTAATTAAATAGCATCTGTTTATTGAAAGAAATATTATATAGTCTCAGTTATAGACATTTATATGATAATGTTGGGTGGTTAAGGTAGTTAGTCATCTACCATTTATTAACAGTGTGTTAAGAGTCCAATTGCAAATTCGTGTCTGACTTCGGGAAAAGTATGCTCGACCCAGACAAAAATTGCCAATGATTGTCAGTTTTCTTGTGAAGGTCAAGGTAAGGTCATCGGGTAATATGTTATTATACATTTAAAAAATAGGGCTTGGTGCCCGAGTGGTTAAGGTTGTTCGTCTACTATTGATCACGTGGTCTATTAACATTGAGATTGCGGGTTTGAGTCTCACTGCGGGTAAGATGCGCTCGACTCCAATCTTAATTCACAAAGGTTGACAGTTTTCCTACCTCAGGGCAGGTGTTTTCTCTGGGAACTCTGGCTTCCTCCCCCAATAAAAACTGGACGCAATGATATACCTAAACAATTGCTGAAAATGGCGTTAAACAACAACAAACAAATCAAACATTTTAGAAAATGTAATAATGCTAATTCTAGCGTAAAATCCCATTAAAACTACTAATAATTTTTTTAACTGAACTAATCCGTATAGGATTAACTTACTTCCTTCGTTTAGATTTCAAGTCATTCACATCGGTATAGACTGAATTGCTTATGTTTGGTAGTAAACATAGTTTTACTCTAGTTAATACTAGTGGATAGTTTTGCTATATGCACTTTAAAACTAATCTTAACGTATATAAGAATAAACGTTACTTATTTAGTTTGGAACCAGTACACCTCTTTAATTAATTATGTTTTATGTACATATTTAGAGAAAAGATAAAGGAAGGTTTAATTTTGTTCTAATAATAAGTTAATCGAAAATAACAGGAACAAATTCCATCTTGATGCTTTTAATTAGTATACGATGGTTATATATTGGATGTAGGATTAGATGTTTTAATGAACAACAATTATACTTGTTAAAGTATGTGTATATGTTCTCTGTTTTCTGTTTTTAAAATTCGCCTGATTGGTTTGTAGACATTTTTTTGCGTTTTTCTCCAATCGTCTGTCGATTGTTTGTTTGCTGTAATATTTAATAAGCTATAACAGCTGTTATTTACACGATGCTTTCTATTTACGTTTATGTTGTTATAATAAATTAATCGTTAACATCAGGAACTTTAATTAACAACTCTTTTAATTTTAGTTAGTATATATGTCTTTTTCTTGTTAGTTCGAATAGATGTTTCATCAAAGAAACATGCACCAAGCTTATAGAATTCTCTGCGCCAGATGTGCGTTTTTGGTCTTAACTAGACTCATCAATACCGTTCAGTCACCAAAGTATTTTTATTAAATATTATTGTTACATGTTCTCCATTTATAGACAATAAACCACAAACATAGGTATTTGTAGAACAGTATATAGCCTAATTGTTAAAACTCGCGTTTTCGTTAAAAAAATGTTTTCGTCATACATTTCCTTACTTTATATAGAAATCTTTATTGACAGATTAAAACTCGTTCTTATGATTGCATTCATTAAATATTCTGTGTCAAGCTGTTTGCATGGCAAGGTGTTCCTGGTTCTTATCTAAGGAGTCTGTTACTGTATTGTGTATTATACTCCTTTATTTCCAGATGACTTGTTCTGTTTTGTTTAAATATTGACTTTCTGTACTGTTCTGTAAAATCAACTTATTTTTTGTTAAACTTTCCTAGTTGAACATTAAATTTAAAAATGAACCCAGAATACTGCATCTGTTGAAGGAATAATTGTTGGACATTAAGTTTACGAATGGTACTAGAATACATAATCTCTTTAGTTAGGTTTCGTATCACAGAATGGCTGTGACTTGAACTTTTTTTATTCTTTTTTTTCAACGTTCACCATCCAATTACCCGTTACAATTATCTTATATACTTGTATATTTAAAAGAATTAAATGGGTTTTTTTTGTGTGTTTGTGTTTATTTATTTGTTTCTTCACTTTTAGGGGTTTTTTTTGTTTTTAAACCAATAATTATTGAAATTTACAACATTGACAGGTTTGCTTTCAACTAAAATTATGGATATTTCTTTAACCGGTGAAATGATATGTCAGAGAATTATTTAAGTAAATATAAGGTAACAGTACCATAATTTTTAAGACTTTTAAGCCAAATAGTATTTGCATTATAGTGGTGTAAATAAATTAACTTCAGAACAATACTAATCATTAGTTTTTGGTGACTGACATTTAATTGTCATTGTTTCCACATACCTAATAGTTGATCTTTTTTCGTAAATTCGTAAATTTAGTGGAAAGGACAATGTCATTTGCACAATATAATTGATTCATAGGCTTTTAGTGTTACATGTTACTGAGTTTCAATTTAACATACTGATTGTTGTTGAAGAATTAAAACATATTGTAAAAAAATAAGGTCGACAAAGAAACATGTATTAACCTATATTGGCTTTACCTATATTCACAATGGGAGAGAAATTATTGTCAGTCATGCATAATTAAATACCGCTAAAACACATTATAGTTACTCTGAAGAACTTTACAGAAATGCAAATCTGAAAATACGTAGTAATCATTTTTCTGAATTTAATGACAGAAAAAGTACGCAGGAGTTACTAGCTAGATTGTAATGATCTGAGAAGTTTCAAACAAACTAAGTAATCGCTCTATAATTTTCAGATATCCATGCCATTTATATTGAGCTATAACGTTAATTGTACATGATTAAAAGACTATCACAATTTTCGAAACTGTCTCCAAATACATGTATATAATATTTATTATTTGATAGGATACCACTTTTCTTAACCTTATTTCTTGATAGCGAACATTCAAACTGACGTTGTTGTAACCAATTTCTTGTAACTGAATATATAACCTGATGTCTGTTGGGTATTGTTCCTGTTTATAAGTTGTAAGTTGTTCGCTTATTAAATAGCCATGGGAATATGGACATTTAATTATTGACAAATTACGATTAATATTTTAAGCGCTAGATTGTTTTTCCTTCATCTAATTTACATGTAATTACTTGCACGAAAATCAATATTTGGAAAGATAAACGCTAGAAACCTGATGCAAGATATAAAAATACATGAAAGCTTCAAATAACTGAAACGCTTTCTTTCGTTACGGCAGTACTCTTTGACCAGCTTAACAAATAATTGGAATGACAACAGTACTCTTCGTAAGCAGCTAAAGAAATACTGCAACGTTTTCTTCATCGCAATAGCGTTGTTTGTACGCAGCTTAAATAACCGGAACACCTATTTTCATTAAAAAAAGTACTCTTCATACGCAGCTTCAAAAATAAAGGGAACTCTTTTTTATCACGACAGTACAGCTTCAAATAAGTAACGATATTGTTGTGATACCAGTTTATTTTTTTTACAACATCAACTTTCACAGCAAGATTTTTTCCTGTCTGCTAAGTTGGACAGAGTTAGCAACAAATAGGGTCATACAAGTAGATACTGAACGGCTTGCAAACTCGGGGTAAAAATTACTGACAACAAAAAAAATCGACGCGGAACAACCCAGAGGATAACTTTTAGTACTAAATTATAATTAAAAATTTACTTACTATAGCCATTTCTAAAACCAAAGTAATTGATGAATTACAGTGTCCTTATGAGAAGAGGAAGTAATATATCAACATATGACTGACAAAAGATAAATGTTCCTTTAAACAGATCTGACAAGTTCGATCTCTTGCAGAAAACATTGTTATTGAGTCCGTGCTTAATGTGACAGGAACTAATAAATCAGATCTGAAATTGCAAGTTTGTAATGCAAATCGTGGTTTGAATTATACAGGAATTAATTAAAATTTTTCAATATGAATCTATGTGGGTAAAGAATTGTGGAATGAAGTTGCTATATTAAGCATCGGTGCAAATTAGAAAATTCTGATTACGTAAGCAATGAATTCACTTTGTGACTTACTCAAATAAAGGTTGAATACACTAAAAAACAATAGGACATGTGCCTAACTATAACGTAGATGAAGATATTGATATACGGCATTTGTTGGTAGAATCAACAACGTCTGACAAATCGAAGTATCTATATTTTTATGTGAGGTCACGTTTCCGTTATTTTTGACAAAAACTTTTAAAGTCCAGTATTATGAATTTAACTATACATGTAGCATTTTACGAGAGTCGCAGAGATACATAATAAATAATGTGAAACATAACCAGCAAATTGTTCTGATACCAGTTTGTTTTATTTTTTTACAACATCAAATTTCAATGCAAGATTTGTTTTTTTTTTCTGTCAAATAGGTAATAACAGATTGAGCGTACAATCCTGCTAACAACGTTAGATGTGTTTCGAAATCTGTTGATAACAACACACACTGCTTTGAGCGGTTTTGTTTAATTTTACTGTTGTAAGTAGGGATCTCAAATAGTGGAGACATACTTTAATAATAGTGGTCTTACTGACAGTAGTCCGTGAAAATACTTTTAGTCAGAGTTAAAATACATTTTTACTTGTCTAAAATAAAACATTAAAACTATGTTTTTTTCCAAACTGACGTTAATGGGATTTGTACATCTTTTTTTTTTAATAATAACAAGTTTATTTAACAAGTACTCGTTACATTGTACACTACTGGACTGAGCAATATCCCGACTAATGGGTCCTGAGTTTTACACATTCCTCTGACCCAGGAATAATCATGAGGATAACAGTCCCCTCTTACCTTTTGATTTACAATTTAGTTGTATATAAAACAAGGTTGGTTAAACTGTTCGAAGTAGACTGAGATGCAAAAAGACGATTTAAAACAAAAAATAATATGCATATATACAATAGACAAATTTATTGTAACAATGAAAATAAACATACAGTGTAGCAGCAACAAAAAAATCTGTATCAGTAACTATGGTAATTGTGTGAAAGAAAGTCGAACACGCCTTGATCATATAGATATATTTTCAAAAATTTGTAATATGGATTTATATAGCTTGTAAATGGTACGTTATAGTATAAGTTCAATGATTCTCTGGAGTTTTCGTTTATCAAGATAATTATTACATTTACAGTTATGAATTAAAGAAAGAGATGTTCGAAGATTGTATTTCCATAAATTCAATAATGAATCAAAATCTAATCTTTCATGTCTCTCTCGAAATTTTAATTTGTTCCTCACTTTCCAAGGGTTCCATGTAAAATAAAATAAGGCAATGTTCAATATAGAATCATCGTTAAGAATATATATAACCCAAGTAGTATATTTTGTTCTGATATTTCTAAATGTTTGATAATTTTTGCGGAAACAAAGATTTGGGTAATATTCCTAATGAATAATTTTGCAAAATTGAAATGAAAGAATAGATGTTGTAACGTTTCAGAATTTTGAACGTTATTTAGTTGACAGAAATGACATTTTCCATTAGATTTTTTCATTTTGTATAGTCTATATTTTGTATAAAGGATATTGTGGATAGTTTTTACATTGAAATTGAAATTCTATTGATTTGTACATCCTGGTGTTGAGTTTTGCTGGCATCGGTCTTCATTTAAAACAGTAGTAGTGTACTATTTGAATGGAAATGTTTGGTGCGGATTTAAAGTAAATACAATATGAAAGATATTTCGTTTATCACATATTTAATATAAAGAAATTTATCCATGTAATAAATGCTAGAAGTCGGTGTCAGTTATTTGCCATCAGTGCAAATATCAATATTAGCCCTGGACAACAAGGCGAATATCGATATTAGCCCTGGAGACATATTCAAATATATGATAGATAGATTACTACATGGTCATTTCCATATTGGCCGTGGTATCAGCTCTCGCGGCTGGTATCGGAGTCTAGGGTCGGATACCAGGGACAATATGGAACGGCCATGTTATAATCTATAATTATTACATGAATATAATTTAACTTGTTTTTATTGGTCTAAAAACAACTTTCGGGTCACGATAAATCGCAACAGTGCTAAAATTACATAAAAATATAGAAATTTTTGTCCGCTGCACAGTGGTAAAGCGTAACCCAATATTGACCCAGTTTTCTCTAAAAATAGATAGAAAAATACAATTGTGTGGTAACTAATAGTTCAAGCCTGTTTTTCATGACTGTTTTAATATAACTATTAATTTTATTTTTAGTAGTCATTGAATTTTGATCATCTGTAATTATAACATATACTGTTAATATGTGAGAATAAAATTACTGATTTATTTATACTCTTCTATTTGAAATGTGATGAAACTTTATTTTCAGATAATCAGCAAATCAGTATCAAAATGCAGTATAAACAAAAAATGTTAAGGTTAACCAGCATTACAACAATTACACAATTTAAGCATCCTCATTTTTCTGATCAAGGAAGATGGCGATTTTATTCATGTAATAAAACAATTACTGATTTTAATGTACGTTCGCTAGAAGGATTTCTCAGCCCTCAAAAATGTATATTCACCTCGCCTAGCATCTCGGTGAATATTATATTTCTTTGGCTGATAAATACTGATAGCGACCTATATCAAAGTCGTGAGTCGTATATTAGTGCCAAGTTCTGTTTTATATCCGTATACATGTGTAATGAAGACTTGACGTACGGATATAGCTTCTGTTAATAGAAATTACATGGCATATGCAAATTTAACTTCATTTTACAGGTTTATTGAGGACTTCTGATAACAAAATACTGGGTTGTTGAATTGTAAAACTGCTAGAATGGTTTACATACAGATACACTTGGTCCAAGAGCTGATAAGCGTCAAAACAAATGAACACACGGAAAATCTTGTCTCCCCAATAACATTTGCTTCTTTTCTTTATCTAATTGTTTTCGTTTTATTATTTTCTTTAGTCATGTTATAAAAACCAACAAACGAACTCTTAATAGAGTTAAACCTTTAATATTTTAAATATTAAACAAATTAGGATCATTGATTAGCAACTTCCCATTTTCAATACCAAGAAAACTCCACATTTTCCGTAAAAAGAAGATGTTAATATAATCTATCCCAGGCAGAAAAAAAATACCAACTCATCTTTATTTTTCAAATATTTATTCCTTTTATCTCCACTTCACTGTGTTATTGAACCATGCGATATAATATTTCTCTTGCACAGACTTTAAAATTAAAAATTGCTTCATTTAAATCGGACAAAAAACAGAAAAAAACCCATATTATTAGTAACTTCACACGTATCTTACCGGATTTATTTTATAGAAGCATTATATTTCCTACAGAAAGAAACCTAAAGTTATAGTGCAATAAATTTTTTTATGTTCATTTTCTTATAAAATTCTACTGTCTCGAGATAATATTACCCAATATCCATACAAAAACCTATCGATATACTATCAATAAATACTGTTTCGTATTAAAAAACCTCGATAAATTCTTAATAGATATCCGCAATTAAACCTAAATTACATAAAACGTTTGCGGCGTTAGTTAGCTTGAAACTGGCAAGACTGTACTGTTAAGTGGTTAGAATATTGTGTAATTAGTTCATATCTTTTCATCGATGCAATATTTTTTTTTTACCACATCGCTGACGTACCAAAATACCCGGTTAAATTACTATATTGCGTGTCTTATGATTCCTGCTATTTTTAGGGGCGACATTTCTCTTTTTTTGATAAATTTGCTTCAACTTTTTTGACTGAAGCGTCGAATATTACGAACCAGATATTTTAAATTAAATAGTTTTATGATGCTAGTCACTTTGAAGCTTACAATATGTGTCATGTGGACACAGCATCGTCAGCGAGATCAGAAACGTTAAATAACACGTGCAGACAACCGTCCGACAAAAACATAACGTACGAAATAATATGAGAAACAAACAAAGAAGTGTAGTCTTAAAAGGTATTCAATTCTTAATTTTCCTTCTGTAAAAAGCTCACATAAACAGGCAGCCTATAATTGTCAACCAATCAGTTATAACATACTCTGTATACTGATATAATCCACAACGGCAACCAGTTTTAGCTATGGTAAGTTTTGATTTTATTTATTTATTTATATAGTCAAAAGTTTAGAAAACACAAAAACATTACACTGGCATCACACTGCACTGTAAGGTTAATAATTAAAGGGGGATAAATCAAACCGTCGGCCGAATTTGACTGGCGTAATAATCCGATTTTAGTTTAGTGATTTGTCTGATTAACGACAGAATTTAGTCTTATTACTCGTAAAATAGCAAATAACAATTTTAACTTTGATCTAGTTATGAAAAATTTAAACACGATATACATCTCTTTTACGTCATGAAAGCTTCTGACGCGGCGAAATTAACGGTCTTTATTGGAGTAATTTCTTTTTTCGTCTTTGAAAATACTGTTTGTTGCAGACATAATACGACAAGTTGATCATTTTTCCATATATGGATAATGGTGACGTAATTGCAGTAAGATCTTCTCAAGATGCAACACACCCTTCGGGTTCTCAATGTTTTTCAGGTAGTAAACGTAATTAAACAGAGACACAAATGTCAATAAAGAAATAATGCACAGCGGGCAATAATTATCATCATGTATCAATAATGATCGATCTTAAACATAAAAACGAGAAAAAAGTCAGAGGTTCTGAGTCCACGTTCGTTCCATGCTGGATAGAACGCGGACTCCGAACAACTGACTGTAAGAAAATGCAAAACTGTCGAATGTACATAGCTGATTATATAAGCAACTGGTTTTCTACATCAAAGTGCCGGGAGTAAGTCATATTACGTGTAATGAGACTAAATTTAATTTAAATACTCACCTTCGCAAAAAAGCAAGGGTATGATTATTCGTTCTAAGCCTGAAGTTATACTTTATTTAATAATATTTTTATATAAACTTGAACGAGTTTCTTGCTTTTACAATCTCTATGCTGAGATCTAAATCCGATAACAAAGGCATATAAATTTTTAACTCACCTTACCCAAAGGGTCAGCTTGAGCTATTCTCATCACTTGGCGTCCGTCGTCGTCGGTCGTAAACTTTTCACATTTTATTCTTCTTCTCCAAAACCACTTGGCCAATTAGAACCAAACTTAACAGGAATGTTTATTGGGTGGTTCTTAATAAAGTTTGAGATTTTGGTGCCGATCAAATATTAAACATGGCTGCCAGGGCCATTAAAGCATTCTGATTAGCTAAATTTCAAAAATCTTCTTCTCATAAAATGCTTTACAGATTGATTGAAAATATTGCAGAAATGTACTTTAGATGGTCTTTTACAAACTTTGAGTTTTTTGTGACGATCCAAAATCTGTAATGGCCACCATCGCAGGACTTAGTTTAACATAGGACACTATGGGAAAAACATACAAACAACTTCTTCTCGGAAACTGTTCCACACAATGAAGCCAAATTATGAAGAAATGAGTTTTCGAGTCAATTACAAAATCAAAATGGCTTCCAGGGCCGCTATTTCGTTCTGATTGGCTGAAATTTTAACAATCTTCTTTTTACAAACTGCATGGCAGATTGATTTGAAATATTTTCTAAATGTACTTTATATGGTCCTCCACAAAATTTAAGTTTTTTTGCCGAACTAAAATCCAAGATGGCCGCCACCGTAAAGACCTTATAGGAAAACCGTACAAACTTTTTCTATGAAACTGTTCCACACAATTAAACAAAATAAAGCAGAATCCGATGGGAAATTCAACTGCCAGAGCTGTAAATGCGTTCTGATTGGTTGAAATTTCAACATTCGTTCCCTCACAAACCGCTTGGCAGAAGGAATTATGATATTGTAGAAATGTACCTTAGATGGTACTATACTAATTTTGAGTTCTTTGTTTCGATTCAAAATACAAGATTGCTGCAAACATGGAGCATCACTTAACATAGTAACCTAAGGGAAGAACATAAACGGCTTCTTCTCAGAAACTGTCCTACAAATCGATGCTTATTGGAAATTCTGCATGGCAACATTCATAGAAACAGCATCTTCACATTAACAATTTTGCATTTTATATCAAAATTTGCAAGAAAAGACATGTCTCTACAAAAGTTTTTTTTTTGTAAGTCAGGTGAGCGATACATGCTCTTAAGAGCCCTTAGTTAAAACTCTACAACATCTTAAGCATTTTTTATATTTAATGTGCTTTGGGTTTGAAAACCACTGGTGGGTCTTGATTGGACGAAACGCGAGTCTGACGTAGTTAATTATATATTTGGTATTTTTAATGACATTTTGATTAGATACGCATGTTCTATTTAGCCACCTGATTACTTATCACTGTTCAAATGACCTAATTTTGGTGCAAGTATTTTCAAGCTGAATACTATTTATGATGCATGTTTTTCATTACTTAATAAGAGGCTACATTTGTACAGCATATAGAAAGTTCAGTAATATCTCCTGTTACAGTTCTACTAAGAGGCTTCTGTGGCCGAGTGGTTAAGGTTGTTAGTCATAGATCTACTATTTATTACGTGGTTGCAGGTTCAGGTCTCACATTCAGTGCTGAAAACGAACGAATATGAAAATGATGAAATTTTGATCAAACGAAAAGCTATATAATAGTAATATTAAATGTTGCAATCCTAAAAACGTATCAGATAACATTTTACTTAAATACATCAAATCCAAAACTGCTCCATTATTGGATAGAAAAATCACTATTTTTATCCATTACTCAGCCTTATACTCTCTGTAATATGGTTACAACGGTCCGAGCGACCTTATCAATCTATCAATTTAAATTGATAAAAAAACTGTTCTCAGATCATATTTTAATTTTTTTTTAATCAGAAAGTCATGTCAGAGTCAGCTAACTCCGTCTTCCGTCCTCTGAAAAAACGCGACCAATCTGAATCCTTTACTTGGCTGATTATCTTTCATTTGGTGTCCTTTTAATTGGAGGAGGAAGGCGGAGAAAATTCCCAATCTTCGGTAGGAAGAATGAAATGCCTTGTCAATTAAGATTTTGAAGTTGAACTATTGTCCTAACAGTAGTTTAACATAAAATAAAAATAACACCTTTTGCTGATTTTGTTGTTTTAACCAATATATGTTTTTTTTTCTTTTTTAACTGCAATTGAAAATAATTGTATTTGAATAAAGTGAACAAATTCAGACTTCCATATGATACAAGTGGTTGCCTTATTGATAGTAATCAGACTTCCATATGATACAAACTGTTGTCTTATTGATAGTGATCAGACTTCCATATGATACAAACTGTTGTCTTATTGATAGTGATCAGACTTCCATATGATACAAATGTTGTCATATTGATAGTGATCAGACTTCCATATGATACAAATGTTGTCACATTGATAGTGATCAGACTTCCATATGATACAAGTAGTTGCCTTATTGATAGTGATGAGACTTCCATATTATACAAACTGTTGTCTTATTGACAGTGATCAGACTTCCATATGATACAAACTGATGTCTTATTGATAGTGATCAGACTTCCATATGATATAAATCTTGTCATATTGATAGTGATCAGACTTCCATATGATACAAGTAGTTGCCTTATTGATAGTGATCAGACTTCCATATGATACAAACTGTTGTCTTATTGATAGTGATCAGACTTCCATATGATATAAATCTTGTCATATTGATAGTGATCAGACTTCCATATGATACAAGTAGTTGCCTTATTGATAGTGATCAGACTTCCATATGATACAAACTGTTGTCTTATTGATAGTGATCAGACTTCCATATGATACAAATGTTGTCATATTGATAGTGATCAGACTTCCATATGATACAAATGTTGTCATATTGATAGTGATCAGACTTCCATATGATACAAGTAGTTGCCTTATTGATAGTGATGAGACTTCCATATTATACAAACTGTTGTCTTATTGATAGTGATCAGACTTCCATATGATACAAACTGTTGTCTTGTTGATAGTTATCAGACTTCCATATGATACAAATGTTGTCATATTGATAGTGATCAGACTTCCATATGATACAAGTAGTTGCCTTATTGATAGTGATCAGACTTCCATATGATACAAACTGTTGTCTCTGTGATAGTGATCAGACTTCCATATGATACAAGTGGTTGCCTTATTGATAGTGATCAGACTTCCATATGATACAAACTGTTGTCTTATTGATAGTGATCAGACTTTCATATGATACAAACTGTTGTCTTATTGATAGTGATCAGACTTCCATATGATACAAACTGTTGTCTTATTGATAGTGATCAGACTTCCATGTGATACAAACTGTTGTCTTATTGACAGTGATCAAACTTCCATATGATACAAACTGTTCTCTTATTGATAGTGATCAGACTTCCATATGATACAAACTGTTTTCTTATTGATAGTGATCAGACTTCCATATGATACAAACTGTTGTCTTATTGATAGAGATCAGGCTGCCATATGATACAAATGGGTGCCTTATTGATAGTGATCAGACTTCCATATGATACAAACTGTTGTCTTATTGATAATGATCAGACTTCCATATGATACAAACTGTTGTCTTATTGATAGAGATCAGACTGCCATATGATACAAGTGGGTGCCTTATTGATAGTGATCAGACTTCCATATTATACAAACTGTTGTCTTATTGATAGTGATCAGACTTCCATATGATACAAACTGTTGTCTTGTTGATAGTTATCAGACTTCCATATGATACAAATGTTGTCATATTGATAGTGATCAGACTTCCATATGATACAAGTAGTTGCCTTATTGATAGTGATCAGACTTCCATATGATACAAATGTTGTCATATTGATAGTGATCAGACTTCCATATGATACAAACTGTTGTCTTATTGATAGTGATCAGACTTCCATATGATACAAACTGTTGTCTTATTGATAGAGATCAGACTGCCATATGATACAAGTGGGTGCCTTATTGATAGTGATCAGACTTCCATATGATACAAACTGTTGTCTTATTGACAGTGATCAGACTTCCATATGATACAAACTGTTGTCTTATTGATAGTGATCAGACTTCCATATGATACAAACAGTTGTCTTATTGATAGAGATCAGACTTCCATATGATACAAACTGTTGTCTTATTGATAGTGATCAGACTTCCATATGATACAAACTGTTGCCTCTGCGATAGTGATCAGACTTCCATATGATACAAACTGTTGTCTCTGCGATAGTGATCAGACTTCCATATGATACAAATTGTTGTCTTATTGATAGTGATCAGACTTCCATATGATACAAGTAGTTGCCTTATTGATAGTGATCAGACTTCCATATGATACAAACTGTTGTCTTATTGATAGTGATTAGACTTCCATATGATACAAGTAGGTGCCTTATTGATAGTGATCAGTTCCATATGATACAAGTGGTTGCTTTATTGATAGTGATCAGACTTCCATATAATACAAACTGTTGTCTCTGTGATAGTTATCAGACTTCCATATGATACAAATTGTTGTCTTATTGATAGTGATCAGACTTCCATGTGATACAAACTGTTGTCTTATTGACAGTGATCAGACTTCCATATGATACAAACTGTTGTCTTATTGATAGTGATCAGACTTCCATATGATACAAACTGTTTTCTTATTGATAGTGATCAGACTTCCATATGAAATAGTTTAAATGTTAATTTCATAAATGTTGATTGCTTGATGGATTGACTTGTAATTCAATGCACAGTTACCAGTATTGTGTGTATATTCAAAATCAGTACAAGTTTACATAATTAAACATTTAAGAAAACATGATGATCATGTGGGACGGAAGGTTTGCATGTAACTTCCCCTAGACATGACAATGAGTAAATGGTTTTTATTGGCTTCGAAATACTCTCTTTCTGTTTTTTGTGTTTTTGGTTTTTGTGTTGCGTTTGTCTATCCGGATTTGTTACCGTCCCTTGACATTTGAATTTTGTTGTTTGGTCGGTTTTCTTTGATATTTTCTTGTAAAGTATACAGATTTACGTAGGAACGGAAAATCTGCTCTTTTTTATCTATAGAAGATCTCTAACTTATAGGGAGCGTGGTACTCACTTAACAAGTCTTCCATTTTTTGTCTGCGACCATACTCCCATATAGCATTCAACCCGACAACCCACTACCCCCACCACATGGCACCTGGAAACGCAATAAACAGTATTTTGGGTCGATCACAAAGAACACACCACCCCCATCCCCCATACCCCTTTTCTGGTAAGCGGTGTCCTGAAGTTTAGTATTCTGTAAAGACAGATGCATTTATCTTAAGACCTTCGACGTATTTAGACTTTCTACGTCTTGTTTTTACACATGAACTGTATACATGTGTTTGTTTCATAATTCACTGCTTTATTTTTGTTTTGCATATATTTCCTAAACCATTACCTTGTCAACTAATGACACTTTTGTGTTTGTTTAAAAAAAAACAGCGTGTAACATGACGTATGTGTAATCAAGTTTATTTTCCAATAATGCAATTTACAATAGATATAACTAAGTGTCTCTGAACAAAATCGACACGTTTTATTAACAATGGTTACTTTGTAACACCATTATCTACAACCCTCAGGACGGGTTAAAAACTCCAGCTCCACGTGGCACCCGTCAGAAGCACTTTCAATTTTTTTCCTAATGCATCCAAAAACGTTATGTCGGTTTACAACAGCGGAAACGTGTAATACATGACTGTCTGGTGCTAGAATTTTCATGACATTATAGTAAACATCAATTTAAAGAATTCAGTTATTTGTATCTTTTGCAACTTTAAATATCCAGAGCACCAGAGGTAACCCTAGCTTTTTAGAGTACGTGTCGCTGTCTTTTGTTTATGTTTTGTTTTGTTCTGTGTTGGTTGTTGTGCGTCCTATTGTTTTGTATTAGTGTTTTTGGATTAAAAGAATTTACCTTTCAGGATTTCTTTCCTGATTTCATTATTGAACACTTTGGTACATACGTATACTAAAACTGAAACATGTTACAGTTAGGATTATCCAAACCTATCTGAAAGATGTATTTGTACTCTTATTGAAACCCTAATATCGTTAAATTCAACTCCTGCAAGAAAATTACTCATTTTTGTGTCTTTATTTGTAAAAGTATAGCTACGGCAATTTATTTCTAGTTTATCCTTATATTGACACGTAATTACATATCTATAGCAAGATTAATGACTTTTTCAGAGCAAAAATCATAGTTAACCAGTAACCATGACAACCTTATGATTAAGAAGGAAAAGTATTTTGTTCCAGGTTAATTTTTTTTTAATTTTGCTAAAAGGTTACTATAGCAACAATTTAGTTATTTCTATGACAAGCAATTAAACACGAAATAAAACAATATCCCTTGGGATTATTTCTTCGCCAATAACTTTTACTTCTAATTCTTTATTGAACAGGAAAAAAAAATACACTAAATGTACATAAGCGGTTCAATTCAAACAGCTGGATGCTAAAACTAAATCAATTACTGAACTTTGCCATATACATTTCACAGCTGATCCATGATCTTATTGTATGATTTCCTATAAAAATACTTGGAGTATAATTCGAGTTATAGTTCTTTCCTTACTTCAGAACGTATTGGATTTCTTGGTCAATTCAGTAAAGAAATTAGTAGAGAACCAACAGGACATTTAAATGTCAATATCTATAATACAAAATTTACCATAAACCAGAACACATTGCGCATAACACAACAGAATGAATGAAATCAGGTGCGTTGACATGTAAGCATGTCTTGTTTGGTAGCAAGAAGTCATAAGAATTCATCTCAGACGTGATATCCTCGATAACTTAAGAAGTTCGTATAGTGATCGACAAACTCGTAACGATAACCGTAAAACTTACAAATGATATAACTGTTTGGAAAACTAAATTTTATAAAAATGTACGTTTGTATTATTCAAAAGCTCTAAAATGAATATTATTGGTCTAAGACAGCTGAACAGCTCTTTCTTTATTCCAACTTTCTCTCATTATAGCACTGTACCCCTCTCATTATAGCACTGTACGTCCGTTGAATAAGAACGGCATTGGATCCATGCAGGGTTTACGTTTAAATAGCTTGTACATACTGTTACATTCGTTATATCTCATTGATTGTATGTGTTATTTCAGACTTTTACAACTGGTTTCTATTGTCATTAAGCTTTTCTATTATTTATAAGGTACCTCCTTAATGTGTTCCATTAGTGGATAATTTCTTAGAAAAGAAAGTCTTAATGAAATAAACAAGATTCAAATCAGGTTTTTCAATTTTTTAATGGCAATCAAGGTAGTAAATCTAAAAGCGCAAGAAACTTAAAAAAATCGTTGAAAAATTGTAGCGTATATTGACTGCAAATTAAATATGCCTTTAAAAAGAAATAACGGTATTACTAGTATTTATCTGAATGACAAAATGTAAATTTGCCAATATGAATATAGTATAATATTGTAAAAAAAAACTCTCCTTCATCATAATATTATTATCCTGATTAAGTTTAATATATTCGTCTGCATTCTAGAAATCCCAAAATAATAATAAAACATTATAATGTAACTTATATGAGTCGTTTCAGTGTTATATAATTTTTTACCACATATTTCTATGTAAACTCTGTAACCTGTATATGTAGTAAACGTATTCTAATATGACGTCCTGCTTTCGCTATGTAAACAAAGCCGTGTTAAAATTCCAATAAATTTAGTTCGCACATGCGCAAGTTAATTTTGGTTGCAGTCGTTTAAATTTTATTTAAAAACTCAATTTTTTAAACCATAATCATCGTTACTGTTAAAAAAGTTGTTATTTTAAGTCTGAATTCTGCGATTTGAATGATTCAACATTCAGCCCGATTAAATTATGTTTCCACCACTCTACATTATGACACACGGGAGGTACGTGGAACAGCCATTCACTAGCGCACATTTATATGCCGCTTCACTGTACAGATTATCGTATTTGTCAAAATCAGAATCGAAATAATTCATGGATACCATACTTTATTGTCGTTTTAACATGGGTGGGCATTATATTCATGATATTTTACCCCTCGCTATCGCTCGGGGCAAAATATTCAAGAATATAATGCCCACCCATGTTAAAACGACAATAAAGTATGGCATCCATGAATTATTTCTTAAATAATTGAGATGTACCTGGGCATATATAACCGATTTCTGCCTGCGTTGATGACGTCATACGTAAACAAATAAGGTTGACGAGAGTTTCAGTATAAAATAATATTTTTGGTTTCAGAGCAAATAACACTATTGTTTACGAAACGCGCATTTATTCGCAACCACTGAGTCGATGCCTCTGCTGGTTGACTGTTAAAGGTTATCACCAGCCCAAAAGTTGCACACTTCGATCGTTGTGACAAAAATATATAATTGATTCTTTCAGTGATTTAGTTATTGTCTACAATTACTGCCATGAAATTTTGAAAACGATTTAAATTCTAATTCTTTTTATTCGCAAGATTTAGAACACCTTGGCCATTTTTAGCATAGGATTTTGGAATTTTGATGATAAAAGCTTTATTTACAACGTCTTACTTATTTGGATTTAAATATCTGTTCATTTGAGAGCCACTGATGAGTCTTAATAAGATGAAACGCGCATCTGGCGTATTCAATTTTAAAACAAACTTATTTTTTATGACATTTTTATTTGACGAGAACAAAATTGTTCGATTTTGTCGATCCCAGAATACGATATTGGGATACTCAAGCGATGGCTTGCTGGCATATGGGAACTCTAAAAGATTTAAGAAATTGACACTGCCGATTTTGAAAATAATTCTTCTGCTATGCGAAAAGAAAGGCAACAAAAGACTGCACAGAACCTCAAATATAAATATAATATAATATTATTAAATAATAAAATAAATAATATTATTGTACGTTCTTTAAAATCATCTGTAAATATGTGATAAATTAATGATTGCATGTCGAATTCCTAAATTCGACCTCTATCTGCAGATATAGTAGTCTAGGGAAGATATTAGGGCAGATATGGAATTCGACATGTAATAATCTATACTTATAAAACAGATTTTAAGATTAAACAAACTTACCGAGTGTTTCACAATCAACGAATATATGTCGTGGTCTAAATGGCGATGAACCAAAAGTGTTGGTTAACTCGTAATAAACAATACATTCTCTGTGCGTGAACATCATAACCTTCCGTTTATTTATCGATGTCTTTTTCGCATCGACATACACGAAAGAATATCTTAGTTCATTAACGGATTTTCGTAAAATGATATTGATCGTTATACATCAATTAATTAATCAAAATAGCAAACAACTCTATCTTATAGAGTACGTAACGCACATATAAACAAATCTATTTTTCTATTTAGATATATTTTTGCGTTGTGTGCACCAAGAATGAATTTGTTTGGGGTTTTTTGTTTTTTGTTTTTTGGTTTTTTTTTGGGGAGGGGGGGGGTGGCTTCTTTTTTTTGTTTTTTTTTATTGTTTGTTTGTTTGTTTGTTTTTTGTGTTTTTTTTTGTTTTCAGTTTTTCTTCTCTTTTTTTGTTTTCTGTTTTTTTCTTGTTATATTTTGCTGTTGACGTGTCATTACTAAAACCCAATTAAGTAAAATTTGGACTTATAATAATTGGCAACCTGATCAAATAGTCAATTTACGTCATCAATTCAAAATCGTTTCCACCTGCCGATAATGTTTTGGTTTACACTAGTTTTATATTGACTATAAATTTGCGGTTTTGTTCGCTTTAATATTGATATTATTTTAGTTGTAAGATGAAACTATTTTCTGCTGACAAGTTATAAGCGTTAGGTTTCGTTTCTTGTCCGTCACTGGTTCGATTTTATTTCGTAATCAGATAATGTGTCATTTATAATGAAAAAGAGATCGCTCGGCACCATATTCATCTTTCCCGTCGTACCATACCGTTTTGTTTCAGTTTACTTTCAACGGCTAAAACATTTTTACAGTTTAGTCCATCGCATATCTAAATATTGGTTTGAGATTACACATTTAGAAACAAAATAAGTTTAGTAGTGTCACTAATGTACGAATAGCAAGTTACTTCCTTACCCATTCAGTGGTGAAACATGATTGGAAGTGTCATCCCGGGTAATACCGAGTTGCTCTCTTACCCATTCAGTAGACACATATAGTTGGTAGTGTGACTTCTTGTAGTACAAAGTTACTGCTTTACCCATTCAGTGGTGAAACATGATTGGTAGTGTCATCCCGGGTAGTACCGAGTTGCTCTCTTACCCATTCAGTAGACACATATAGTTGGTAGTGTGACTTCTTGTAGTACGAAGTTACTGCTTTACCCATTCAGTGGTGAAACATGATTGGTAGTGTCATCCCGGGTAGTACCGAGTTGCTCTCTTACCCATTCAGTAGACACATATAGTTGGTAGTGTGACTTCTTGTAGTACGAAGTTACTGCTTTACCCATTCAGTGGTGAAACATGATTGGTAGTGTCGTCCCTGTTAATACCGAGTTGCTCTCTTACCCATTCAGTAGACACATATAGTTGGTAGTGTTACTTATTGTAGTACGAAGTTACTGCTTTACCCATTCAGTGGTGAAACATGATTGGTAGTGTCATCCCGGGTAGTACCGAGTTGCTCTCTTACCCATTCAGTAGATATATATGATTGGCAGTGTGGCTTTCTGTAGTACGAAGTTACTGCTTTATCTATTTAGTGTAGACACAAACGATTGGTAGTGTCACTCCGTGTTATACCCGGTTACTCCTTTACACATTTAATGGTGACACATATGATCGGCAGTGTCACTCGATGTTATAATAAGTTAATGCTTTATTCATTTAGTAGACATATGTGATTGATAGTGTGATCCTAGGTAATACCGAGTTACTACTTTACTCGTTTAGTGGTAAAAAAAAATAATTGGTAGTGTCACCCAAGTAATACACAGTTACTTCTTTACTCATTTAGTGTAGACACATACGATTGGCAGTGTCACTCCAAGTTATACCCAGTTATTGCTTTATCATTTAGTAGTGACACATATGATTGGTAGTATCACCTAGGTAATACAGAGTCCCTGGTTTACTTATTAAGTAGACTCAAATATGATTGTTAATGTCACCCCATATATTACCGAGTTACTCATATGATTGGTAGTATCACCCCGGGTAGTACCGATTTGCTGCTTTACTTATTAAGTGGTGACACAAATGATTGGTAGTTTCACCCTGGAAATACCGGGAGAGGCATCGGTGGTCGAGTGGTTAAGGTAGTTCGTCTACTATTGATAAGGTGGTCTGTCGACAATGAGGTTGCGGGTTCGAATCTCAATGCGGACAGGATGCACTCGCCTCCAATCGTAATTGACGGATCCCCAGTTTTTCTACCGAAGGTCGCAGTTTTCTCCGGTACTCCGTCTTCCTCACCCAATAAGACTGGACGCCATGATATAGCTGAAAAAATGATGAAACGTGGCGTTAAACAATACTCAAATAAACATAAACAAACCTTGTAATACCGAGATACTGCTTTACCTTTTTAGATAGACAAATATGATTGGGAGTGTCAACCCAGGTCGTGCCGAGTTACTGCTTTAACCATTTAGTAGTGACAAATATGATAAGTAGTGTCACTGAGTTACTGATTAACCAATTAGTGGTGACAAATATGATCAGAAGTGTCACTCTATGTTATACGTCTATGTTTTACAGAGTTACTGCTTCAATTAGTAGTGACATATTAGTGGTATTGTTACCCCGGGATATACTACCGAGTTACTGCTTTTCCCATTCATAAGTGGCACATACGATTGGTAGCGTCACTCCATGTTATACCCGGTTACTGCTTTACCCATTCAGTAGACACATGTCATTGGTAAGTGTTATTCCAGGTAGAGCCTATGTCTTACCGGTTTCAGTATAGACAAATTATGTGTAAGATATTATTGTTTTTAGAGTGACCCATGTAATACAGAGTTACCAAATGCTAAACTTCTTTAGTATCAAATAAAATGGCGCGGCAAATTATAATTGAAATACTCGACACTAAATTGTTTATTTTTTAAATGTTATCATATTTTCCAAGCCATAAAATATCCTACCAAATATTAGATATTGTCAATCAAAATGTTTATTTTTTTTAATTTTGCTGTTTTTAAAATCCTCCATAGCCTGTTTCTGCCAACATAAGTTGGATTGGGTTTTAAATTGTTCAGATTTCTTACACAGGTAAAAAAAAATATCGGAAAATGCTAAAACTAGGGCAAGTATCGAAATCATAGTTCAATATCAAAATGTTCGATCGATTTTTGAAGTGCGTTTGGTTTATTATAACCCAAAGATAGCTCTAATTTCAGATTTTTTTCAGGTCTTTTGAAGTTTTAATCAATAATGTCTTTTTATCAAACGAGACATAAGCGTCAAATGCGTCAAATTATGTTATAGCCTTATTTAAGTTTTTCTTATCATTTCGGTTTCAGTCTAAAGACTTCAATAAGACCGAGTTATTTACTTAAAATTAATCATAAATCGAATAAAAGCCCTTCAGTTTGAATACTGCTCCACTCAAGAATCTGAAAGCAAATCAGCATTGAATATTTTTATCAATATATTTTCCGCACAATGAAGAGTTATTTGATGGCAATGCTTTTATCTAGAAAAAACAAAAGGTTATCGAACATCACCCGATTAACTAAAATCAATACGCCGTCTTATTCTAAAAATTTATGACTGGCAATTAACTGTGCTATGAACTATATTTGTGCATCGGTTGTAATTTAGGATTATTAGCGTTTGTCATAAACAGTATGAAAAAACCTATAATAACTGATCATTTTTTTCCAAAAAAAAAAAAAAGAATAACAAAAAAGTTGTTATATTCTGCAATACTTTTCTTTACTTCTAAACACTGACGACAGAGTTTAGTTCTCCATGTTTAGACAAATTACCGCACTAACCACGTAGTTTACATCAATTTGTTTCATAATTTATTAATTTTAACTGTTTCTTTAAATATGGTTTTACGCCACTTTTATCAGCTATATAATGGCGACCAGATTATTCTAAAAATCACACACCGTGGAGTGCATTTAAAATTTTTTTTTAATTATTCCATATTGTTCTTTTTATTGTGAAAAAATTGTGTCACGTTAACCTGTACCTTTTTAATACTATGCCTCTATTGGAATCGTCGTTGACTTTTGATAAGGGAATTTTACATTTTAAGTCCGCTATATTTACAAACGTTAGTCTGCTTTCGTGACTACAATAGTATAAAAACAAACCGCGACGATTTCCTGGATCAACCGTAAACGACAAAGACCGAAAGGTTTCGAACATACAATATCGACTGCAACTAGGTTACACTTACGTGCTAGCTTATGTCAAAATTTACTATGGAAAAGATGGAAAATAGCATTATCAAAATAATAAAAAAAAAAACGCCGAAATTTCAAATCTCTGAATATCTCCAGGAAATAAATTGATATAAACATATGTATACCTTTTTTGATCTTCAAAAGGAGTATAAGCTCGACCATACGCGGCAAACAGTTTTCATTTGTCACGCAAAAAGCCTTCACAAAACACCTATAGTGTAGTTTTATTTCTAATGTGGATACAAGAAACCTGTTTTGGAAAATTTTTGAATTAAGATTTAAGTAGAGCACATTTTGCCCGTCGGTCTCAAACTCACAGCCGAAATTGTTGACACAGCTGTCATCAGTATTAGATGGCTAACTACCTATACCACTCGAGTTCGTGAATTTTATTGGTTTACCTTTCAAAATGTATCTATTATATTCAATCTGACAGAAAAGTGGTTGTTTCCGTTTTGTATATAGCTTCTACAACAAAGAAATGATATTTTGCGCGATAAGTAATTGTTTTATTCCCATGTGTTGATATTTTGTCACAAGTTTTCATATATTACAAGTTAATAACGATAACTCATAGTGTTATCATATAATGCGTTTGCAGTAGACAAAACACCAGCTTCGTGCCAATCTGGTACAGCGTGTTCACCGTGGTAGCTAAGGTCACTTCGCAAACTCTCATTCGTCTTTGCCAAATATAATTCTTATCTTTTTATTTTAGATGAATTTAGATGATACTATTCATACAAGATGTAACAGTAAGGGGGTGGATAGAATCGCACATCGTGTGAGTATGTTTTGCTTGTTAATTACTTACAACTATACGAATTATATATGTACGACTCTTTTCGAATATAAAAAAAAGTCACGACCAAGGTTTCGTGCATCTCGTTCCGAAATGTTAATTGTTGATTCTTCTTTCGACTTAAAAATAATTTATTTTTTTTAATGTTTTTTATCTATAAATTAATATGCCAATGAAAGTATATTCTGATCATTAAATTTTTGTTCAAGCTATTTATTTTATGTCAAATATGCTTTTACAACGTCTGGAGCGTTACAACATTTAACTTTTGACAGAAAGACCCGGCCTTTCTGTATTTTTTATCTACATCTAAAAGCTAAATAAGTTCCGTTGTGATATTGGCATCATGAAATTATAATAAAACAGAATGGAATTAATATACGTCTGACAGCAAAGATCCGCTGGGATAATGTCACGATTTTACATCCTAAAGGCTGGATGCGCAATAGCACATCGCTATATTTAGTCGTTTTCCTTCTGAAAATGTTAACACATACGATGCCCTATAAAAATCTAATTATTATCTATAACAAGGTTGGTGAAAACGCATTAACAAGTATAACTTCCATTAATGAGCTGCTTGGGTTGTGAATACATTAAGATTTTAACTAACATTAATTGAGCTATTATGTGACATTATAAATTACATATGCAAAAATATAGTATCAACGGCAATTTAAGAATAGCTAGTATATCTGCTTTGTTTCATAACAAGTAACATTATAAGTTATAGGTTTATATCCGTTGATATATGGAGATTTTAAGACATGAGGTGGCCAAGTACGCCCTGAGGCGAAGTCGAAGGATGTACACGGGTACTGAAGGTGTTAAAATCTCCATATCTACGGATATGAACATGTATAACGAATTTATCCCCGGTTTTAGTTTGAAATGATGGCTTTTTAGTTACTTTGTCAGGGTAATGGCGGACGTTAACGTAACATTTTCTTCATTATCAAAGAAAGTTTGATTGAAATTTGGCAAAAAATAACGTTTTTCACAAGGTGTATGGTACTACCTTTGGTAGAACCTTACAGTTCTTGGTTTTTTTAGTTTGATTGAAACAGGTGCTTAAAAATTATATTTTGGCGCTGAATGTCTTGCAGAGACGTCTTTGTTTGTCAAACTGCAGATCTTTTGTTTCTTTTTCTTTTGAAAATAAAACACATTTAGACCTTTTGTCAACGATTTCATCATCCCATATATGACACAAACCAATTACCATTTATAATATAAACGCATCTTGGGTACTTTTGTGCAACCAACGGTTAGCAACATCCGGGTAATTGACTTAACAACGCTCGGTTATATTGGTTTTGTAAGACGTGTAACTGACCAATTAAATTCCAGGAATAATATTAACAATACACTGTAGATTTCTTTTTCCAAGCCTGTTCAGTTATGTAAAAGTTAAATGTAAAGCTTTCATACGGCACAGATGTAACACCTACAAGCGTTCTATTTTTTTGATTTACACTTTTTACCCCTACTTATTTTTTTTTTTCGGAATCTTCGTATTACGCGTAAAAACACATGTTAAGCCTTCATTTCCTGCTCGTCAAACGGCTTTGGTAATGACTTAGTACTGAAGTAATGTTTTCGTGGTGTAGTAATGACGTGTTGTAGTAATGTTTGCTTGGTGTGGTCAGTTAGTAGGAGCATATGAAATTCAATAAAATAATGACCGATCGTTGTTAGTGGAATATCAACATCTTATATCCAAAGCACATTGTAGCGCTGTCACCAACAGTAAGTCGGACTGGTCAATCAGTTTTTTCCAGATCCAAGATGTGAGTTGAATAATTTGTAATAATCAGGCCAATGGGGAATACCATATGGACAGTTTTTCTGTTATCTAAGTGAATAATATATACTGTGTATATTTATTTACATGTTTCGCGCAATCATTTATATAAGGCAAGTTCGAGCAATTTATCGTATAAAAAGATAAAATTGAGTGTCGGTGTTTCTTAAGCGTACAAAACTATAAAACAACAACGGCATACATTAATCTAAACGATTACAGATGGTGAGTGGACCATCCGCTATGTGTAATAGACTAAGCAGTAATGCCTATCTTCTTTCTTTCTGTCTGTCGTCATTCACGTGCTGACAGCATGTGAAGGTCTAATTGTTCTTTATACGTAATGGGCATTGATATTTGAAGGGTAACTATCTTTATATTTAATTTAATTTACATACGATACATCGCGGGAAAATTAAAAAAACTCAACAATCTGAGATATACATAGAAATGTTTGTATTTTTCATTATTTACCAGTGTGGTCTTCAACTTGTGAAATAGCTTTAATTGAATATTGTTAGCTATATAATTTTTAAAGCAATTATTCCTATTTTCTTTTTTGTGTCCGTCGTCATTCACGTGCAGACAGGAGATGAAGGTCCAATTGGTCTTTATATGTAATGGGCATCGATATTAACCATTTAAAACCGAGCATATAGAAGTAATTACTGTGCTATAATTTGCACTGATACCGGGAGAGTAGCTCATACTTTAAAACATTCTACAAACATACAATAAGATCTTCTTTAATTTTTAAAAATGGGTTCTTCGTGGTGTTGTGTGAAAACCTTCGACTTCGCCAAATCAGTTAACACTTATTCCTCATACTAGATTAACTAATATCGTTTAAAGAAATTGCTACATCATTGTATATTACAGCATGTATGATGATCATCTGCAATTGTGGTCGTGTTATACCAATGGGTTCGAACTGTGCTCCCTAATAGCCAACAACATACCAGGCAGACATTTATTCAGGGTCTTTAACGACATAAAATGACAAAAACAACCTTCACAATCCTTTGTTGTCAGCTTTTGTTCAAAAGATGATATCCTATAATTGCCCATTGAAGTCCTCTTCATATTTAAATCTATATATTTTTATTTTCCCAATCATAAATTTTCCATTTCTGTGTATTAAAATTTTTGTTTATTGTTTTATTTCATATGAATAGTATGTATTTAAGCCATTTTGTTAAAGATATTGCTACGTAATTGCCTTTGAAATAGAAAGAAATGTTTGCAGTTTACAAAAGTTGAAATTGCATAAAACTTGAAGCATGAGTTAAATCAATTACTCAAAACCAATACACCACTAACACTTAAAGTGCACGACAACAAATAACAGGCCAGTCACATGCAAATCAGGCTGTAAAACGGAGAGCTTTTGTCAATCAAATGAAATTAGAAATAAGAAATGAAAAATCTAGTGATAAACTTACGGAAAGTGATAGGTATCTTCAAACTTCTGACTTCAGAGTTTTAGACTTTAGAGTTTAGACTTCAGATTTCAAAATTTATGTACAAATGTAGGAATTTGACTTCAGAATATGTGCTTATATATAAACTACCCATCTTGTTCAGAGTTTAGATAACGACCAAGTAAAACTATCATGTTGAGAGAGGGTTTGATAAAACTTTATTTCTCTAAATGATTTTCCCATAGAGAAATTCAGAACACCGTACACCGTGCTGTGTAAAGGAGAAGTTATGAGGCTCCAATACCTGATATTATTGATTGTGTAGAAGGAGAAATTTCAAAAACTTAGGATTTTTGTAAATTTTGAGTGTGTGTGTGTGGGGGGGGGGGGGGGTAATGGGATAATTGCGTATATACGTTCATGATTGAGTATCATAATAGAAAATAAAACTAGGTGGGCGAGTAAATCTTTTTTTAATTTTAAATAGGACCGGAGAAAACATGCCTTATGTTTTACACAAAACTTCGTCGTGCTGATTGCACCATTGCAGCTGCTGTTGAAATATTGAGACGCGGAGATCTGATTGGAGCGAAAATGTCAGTTTAAACACTAATCAAAACTCTTAAGTGATAACTCTGAACTCAGAATTCATAACTCTGAACTATGAAGTCTGAGTCTAAACTCTGAAGTCAAAAATATGAAGATACCCCTCGCTTTCTGTATAAACGTTAACTCACCAGAACTGCCAAAATAGATAAGAACCTTTTGTGTATTAAGTATCTTCACAGTGTAAGCCACAAGAAAACAACTTTCAATATTTGTAGAAGCTACAACATCAATCGATTTTAGGAGTGTTATGATTTTGTTTACGAACAGAAAAACCATTTACTTAAATTTTGTTATTCCAAAATAGATAATTGCTTTAATAACTGTTAATATATTCAGTAGACACTGTTTTTGTTTTGAAGCATTCTACACAAAATATAATGTTTGGAAAATGATGGCACTTGTTTAGATTCACATGTAATATCAATTACGTTTAAAAGCGTACTTCTACAATAGTATAAAGTTTGTGTGTTTCAATAGTGTTTAACGGCACTTGCATCAATTTTTCAGCATTATCATGGCGTCCATTTTTAACCAGTGGATAAAGCCGGAGTACCTGGAGAAAACCCCCGACATTGTTAGAAAAACTTGCAATTTTTATAATTAAAACTGGAGTTTAGCGCACCCTGTCCGCATTGAGATTAGAACCTGCAATCTCAGTGTTGACAGACAACGTGATCAATAGAAGACAAACTACCTCATACGCTGAAAGAATCCCTATTTGCACTTCTCAATTATTATTCCACCAGATTGGTGTTTTAAAACAATTGGTGGTCGTAAAAAATGTAGAAAATGATTTGTATGCCATTAGAATCTTACTGGATCGCTGACTCTCTCGTGACCTCTCTCGTGATCTCTCTTTCTCTCTCTCTCTCTCTCTCTCTCTCTCTCTCTCTCTCTCTCTCTCTCTCTCTCTCTCTCTCGTGAATTTTTTACCATAGAAATGATCATACACAAAGATATTTAGGTAATTGGTAATTATAAGAACGCCATAATGTCTTGTACGAGACAAAAGTGGTTCGAGAACATATTTTTTACTTTAAACACACAGGCCATAAACTTAAGAGTAAAATTACTTATTCTTTCATTACAATTCACTAATTGGGACCACAATTTATATTCAGTGGCACTGTCTCTTTCCCCGCCTATTTTGTGGAATAGCATACAAGGGCTGTGTGCCGGAATGCCAACATTTTGAAAGATCAAAGAACATTGTAGGCTCTCATTAATGAGGATTAAGAGGTCCCCCATACAGGGTATTAATTAACTGTAAAGGTAAAATTGTTTAATATTGTACTGGTGTAATATATTATATTGAGTGATAGTATTTGTATATTTGCATTGTGAATTTAAAAATTCTGCTTTCAGTCAATAAATACTTAACAAAATTGTAAATTTTTTAAAACAGATTTTAAGAAATATTAGGTATAAAAATACTATTGATAATAAATAGATATTTGTATATTTTCAAAGAATATATTTTGAATACATTTTTTTTATTATTTTATCATTTTAAAAACATTCATTTATAGCAAAATAAAACAAACGGGTAGTAATAAGTAACACAACATTTCTCATTAAAATTATAAACACAGTACAAACAATTCAAAGTAAGTTCTTTCACCACGGGTAGTTTTAATAATAAGTTTTAAATACATGTAATTTTACAATTTTAAAATTCACCCTTTTCTGTAAAAATGGTTATTTTACCTATGATACAAGTGAACACATTAAAGATCATTAAAGATTTCAATTCACATCTAATTTGCATTGAATTGACATTTTATATTCCTGTGAGGACAATACAATTCTAATTAAAATATTTTATTTAGGAGTTTCCATATTTAAAGATAGTCAAATTAGTAACATAGCAAATTGTAATGATTTAAACTTGATACATGTAAGTGCATATCTACTTGAAATTTGTAAATAAACATTGGTGCTCTTTTGAAATATTTGAAATAGTTTTCATTGGGGATATTTTAATATGAATATTGTTGGTTCTATGATTTTAAAAGCAATAATGTCTATCTTCTTTCTTTGCGTCCGTCGTCATTCACGTGCAGACAGAAGATGAAGGTCCAATTGCAAAGTCTCTTTGATTATACCTGATCGTTTTAAAAAAACAAGTTTGAAAAATCCATTATGACTACAACTACTTATATTATAGCCTAATATTTTGTTTACTTGGATACAGTTCCCAGCACCTTAATTATTTAGCCTCCCCCTACACTAATAAAGAAAATCATTAATGTTTTTTGTTTGTTTCGTTTGAAACTTTTTTAAAAGCTTTTTCTTATTATTGTGCGTGTTTAGGTTTCGATATACTTTAAAGACATCTCTAAGGGTTAAATGTGTCGACTATCTTTTTTTAAAGATAGTACTTTATTCTCAGTTTCATCCAATAAAAACTTTTGATTTCCTCAGTTGTCATAGCAATTGAGAAAATTCACATGCTGAGGAAAGCATTTGTACTCAAAACGATTTTATGGCGCTGGGCCCTGGCTTCCTAATTACTGTCAAGTAAATCTGGAACTCCATACATTGGTTAACTCGTTACTATCAAATGAGCAGAACTAACAAGTTTTTATTAACTAAGTGTTAGTATGGTAAATATGCACGTGCATTATTATTGTACACACAGGGTCATTACGGGAAATCTGGGTTTCATTACAGAGCATTTATGAACAAAAACAAAGTTCAAAATGGTCGACACGATTTAACATTAACAGCATTTTGTTTGTTAATTATTTTTTTTTAATATTACGTATAAATTTTATTGAATAAATTTAACATTTTAATAAAATATAATGGCATTTGGTGTTAGAACCATCCTCTGCCATTATTGCAGACCATAGAAAAATAACGTGGCTATTATGGAAACATCCATTAAATAACAGGAAAAGGCCAGAAAAGTTCCGTATTGTTTGATATATTACTCATAAGACACTGATCTTTATTATTTATTCTAAAATCTTTGCCATGTAAGTTTTTTCTCTATATATCTTACGATTACATGCATTACCATTATATATGGGCCATTAATATGCAATTGTAACGTACAGTATGCTTGAAAAGACTTCATAATTTTGTTTTACTTCAGACTTACTAGTTGCAAAAAAATGTTTAAATTACTGCTTTAAATATGTATAACACAACTTTTTTTCTTTTTTATTATTAATTTTTAATGAGTGGATATTGTTACATTGTATTGAGCACTCGATGGTAGAAAACAATAATTTATTACTTGCAATAAATTGCTCTCAAAGCACTCAAGTGCTTAGAATTAAGCGTGATTAAATTATAAAACATGCACAGATAATATCTAAGATATTGATCTGGTAACAAAATATTTGACCGACTGATCATAATTGTAAGAAAACCCGTCGAATAATAAGTATATATATACTTATAGATGGCAAATTCTATACCTTTGGACCTTAATAAATCATTATTTTAATGATTAAATACATAATTAATATGAAACTTTAAAATCTGATTTATTTTCTTAATTAACTTTGACCTATATGAACGATTCGCCTCCGACTGTACTTAGTTTATTTTATACAAGCCCTTTTGGACTATGGTAGGAACTGAAGGTATGACGTTTGCTTTTTTGAATGTTTTATGTTGCACATTCCTTAAATATGTCTATTTATTAAGACTTTTAAATTATAATCCGAATAGCATATTCAAGAATATTAAAATAGATATGACACCACAAATTGCGTAGATTTTACAAAAAAGTGTACTTCTGATACAAAAAATAGCTACTTTGGGACAACCAGACTAAAGTATATCAACTGACTATATATCTATTGCCGCAATTATATATTTAATGTGTAAAAATGTTCCTGACATTCTTTGTGTTATTCTAAATGCTCGACCCACATGGCTTCCTAGTGCGTCATCAAATAACGGATAGAGGAGGTCCTTTCACTGAGAGTTTTGGGTTATGATACGTAAAACATTACCGCGGACCATAGTCGGTAACGTTTTTGACTAGTGCTACACTCTCTGCACGTTAAAGACCGAATTTCATTGCCTAAAGACATTATACTTAAATGCAAATTTTCTTTCTACCTATCTCTGTGTGTTGAGCAACTATTCATTCAATAAAAAAATATTAATCATACATACTATGTTAAATATTCAAAAGTTCGTTATATGGACTGAGACTGTATCAATTCATTTTTTTCTATCAACAGACCCGGTCACGTTATATGGTCAGTGCTTGATTTAAATCCAGAACATTTGATAAAGAAGTTTTGTAGAACTATGCGTGTAGTTTTCCCTTTCGAAGTCACTTTGTATGATTAAAAAGTAAACAGCTATACACAAACTAAATTAAATATCTAATTAGACAAGATTCGTCCTTATAATGTGCTTTGTCGAATCATTCAACATTATACCGCAAACATAATTAATAACAGGTCAATGCGAAATAATTGATAACATACGCTGGTAAATTGGGGTCAGCTAAGAATGAATAAGTCAATGTGTGGGTTCTAGAAAAGAAACAATTTAAAGGGGAACGCGTTATATATAAAATTTGGTCTGGCTGTTATTGTTTGCATCAAAGTTTTTAAGTAATAAACTAACAAATCGGCGTATTTCTAGGTTTCCCGATTGAGCCACATACTGCCTTCTTTAAATATGCGTGTGGAGTTGCCTTGCATTATTTGTCTTCTGTATACGCAAATATTACTGCATTTATTATTGAACATTCCCCGGTCGGTATTAGATGTAAGTCATTACATTACGATTAATAGAAATGTTTGCTCCAAATGATTCCATTGCACTTTGGCAAACAATGTAGGTATACAAGCACAAACCATGTTAAATTGTCAACTTCTACATATTCCCAGTCATTTTGCTTAAAATGTCTGCTAAAACCCAGGGGAGCAGTAGTTAAATTACAAAAAGGTTCGTGTTGTTACTTCCGTATTAATTCATCAAACGTTGACTAATATATTACTTGTTTAAGAATTTGGTTGTCTTCTTGATTGACGTTTTCTCAAGGGCATACTTGATTGACGGAACTGTTATAACAGCATATTTAAACTTGAAAGTGAGCTAGCTCTATGGAGTGCGGGAGATGGTTAATTAAATGCGCCCTCAAATGAAACCATACCCACTCGCTGACAGTCAGAAATAAATAGTGGCTTTATAATAGTTTCGATTAAAAAAAAATGTCGGTCATAGACAGTGAATTGTTATTTAAAATAACGTTTTTTAGGGTTGAGAAATCTCCAAAACGACCGCATAATAAAGCCAGTAATTGTTTTATTACATGAATAAAACTAACATATCCTCGTCTATCGTAGCAGCAAATATCTATTGTCGTTGACAAGGTTTGTTTGTTACAGATACATTGATTTGGTCATTGAGATTAAGACGGTTATTCTGATTGGATACTAAACGATTGTATTTTTTATCTATTTTTGTGGTAAAACAAGTTAATATTAGATTTTGCTTGATCGTCTGAAGTCTATATTTGGAATTAAACTGTGCAGCGGACATAAATTACTATATTTTAATGCAATTTTAGTACGGTTGCGATTTAACACGACCCGAAAGTAGTTTTTAGACCAATAAAAATTCTATTCATGTAATGAAGATATATATATACACTTATAGAATAGATATTAAACTACCTAGATAAACCAGTTCTGTTGAAATTATATAACTACACTTATAGACTAGTTATGTTTGATTTTGTTTATTTGTTTGAATGGTGTTTAATGCAACTTTCAGCAATTTTTCAGCTATAACACGGCGTCTATTTTTATTGTTTGAGGAAGCCGGAGTACCCTTATAAACCAGATCTGTTGATATTAAATAACTAGACTGCTTGATTCAGATATAAAATCTACACGCATAGATTAGTTCTGTTTGATGCAGATATATTACCTACACGTATGGACCAGTTCTGTTGATATTATATAACTAGATTGTTCGATTCAGATATATTAACTACAGCTATAGACCAGTTTTGTTTGAAGATATTTATTTTAAATAGTTATTGATGACCAACATTGATTTCATTAAGCCTACACTATAGAGATACCTACATCAAAAGGTTATTCAATCCATAAATTGGTATACTTACTGAAATTAGAGATATTGACTACGTAAGGTATTATTACTGTAATAACGGCCGTAGTTATTATATAAATACGAGATAATAAACAGTTTAATTCCGTCGATTCCTTCTGTATACAACATATTTATCGTGTTTTCAAAAAGACGTGATTATTAAGTAATTCAATCCCTCCACCTGTAATTACTGACGAGAAATATAATAAAGATTTCTACTTCTTGTAGAATTATGATGATTCTGCGTATTGAAAGACGAAGTGTTTTTGTAAAATTTTCACAAAATTTGAATTCAAAGAAATTGCCAAGAAACCGACCGAACAACCAGAGACGAAAGTCACGGGACAATTAGAAATCCGGATAAAGACAACATATAAAACACGAAACCAAAACCAAAAGCACAACAACAGAAAGTGAGCAATCTAAACCCATTATTGTTGAATACAGATTTTCTGTAAAAGTACAGAATTTTACTGAACTGTTCAATACAATGAAATAAAGTTTGAAAAATATATGTTATGACTACACTTAAACTTATGTGTGAATATGGGACGCTGTTAGCTAGTGTTATTTTTTAGATCAGAAACATTTTTTTCTATTTTGGAAATTTATAACTGTAACCATTACGCTGTCATCATTGACCTCTACTGTTCCTGACTCGGGTTACACATAGGACAATCGAATGGATTGCTAACTTTAAGATGCGTGTTCGCCATTTTTTTGACTGGTGACAATGTCAATCTCAGAATCTAACATGTGGGAAAATGAATGTCTGTATGGAGACAACGGCATCGGTCTTAACACTCGGTTTACGACTTAATAGTTAGCTATTTGTTTTTCACAATATATAGATAATGTCCCTATAACATGCTTTAAAAACTGTCTGACAAGAACAATACTGGGAGGGTTCACAGATCTGCTAACTGCAACCACAGGTGATGGATAGGGAAGGACACAAGGCGCACAATTGTTGGTGTCTTGTTTCTCGAGGGTGTTATACTTTTCTTCCAGAGGAAGTCAAAATATTGTTCGCATTGTTCCATCCATTTTTCCACTAGATTTATTATGTGTAAACTTGTTCTTGAATATAGCTGAAATATACTCTCTAGACCTAAAACAAACATTAAAATCCACCAGCCACAGCTGTCTGATGTTTATTCAGTTCCCTTTGGTATTTGGAACCTTGTTCGCATTAAGTGTAGCATAAAGATATATTAGTCTATAATTGTTTCTATGTGTAATACTATATCGCAAAAATATAAATAGTTATATGGATATTAAAAGCATTGCTCAATTTATGGCCTATGTGTTCGCAAAAATACGTTAAACCCGTTCATTTTCAAAAACACTTTACCTCATTCTAATATTAAATGCTAAGATACATAAATAATTTTTATGTAAAGAATGGCCGCATTTAGCAAGTAGGTTTATCACGTTAACTATTTATTGCTCAGCTCATCTAGTTAATGGGCTTATCGCATGCAATGTACAGCTCATAAAGTTCAAAGGTTAAATCGCATGCAATACACTTGTTGCAGTGTAATACCGGTATATCCGGTAAAAGTGTTTGTTTGTTTGTTTGTTTGATGGTGTTTAACGCCACTTTCAGCAATTTTTCAGCTATATCATGGCGTCCAGTTTTTATTGGGGGGAGGAAGCCGGAGTACCCGGAGAAAACCCCCGACCTGCGGTAGGAAAACTGGCAATCCTTGTCAATTAAGATTGGAGTCGAGTACACCCTGCCTGCAGTGAGAATCGAACCCGCAATCTCAGTGTTGACAGACCACGTGATTAATAGTAGACGAACTACCTTGACCACTCGGCCACCGAGGCCCCTCGGTAAAAGTGGGTTATACAACTATTTATTATGAGGTCAAACGAAATCCTACTTTTAAAGGGGCACTTGATACGTGTTATAAATTGTTATAAGTTTTCATTTATCTTATTAATTTTACACGAAACCAGCAAGGACTATATAGCAATCAAGGTTTGAATATTTTCCTCTAAATGAACTTCTAACAGAAATGGAATATCAAAGCAGATTTTCCTCGTTCATTAATACAAAAAACACATTTTACCGATTTATGTACAGGAATTAAACCCGTTATAATGGTAATGGGGGGGGCGAAAATATTATAGAGCAAAGAACTCAAACCAAATAATCGCCCCCTCCTTACCTTGTTTGTACGGGTAATTTTTACCGTCAAGAAGGCGTGTTGTGGTCGGTCATTAATTCTATTAACTTCTGAAATAGCATCATGCGACTGATCTTTGAAACCGGCCGTGGATTTTATTTTTTCAATGACTTCTCTCATTTTGTATAGGAGCCAAATTTTTTTGGTTAAATCAATAACGTGTAAGAATGATATTTCTTGATCAGTGCACGCAATGGAACTAGAACATCTCAGAATCTCACTATTACTTGAAATTAAATAAACAAAAAGGGCACCTCTGAACTAACTTGGTGGCTGCCTTTTACCTGACATTCATCGGCGAATTTGAAAGTGACAGTCCTGCATTACGTTCTTTTTTTATTCATACAGATTTTTTAAATATAAACAAAAAAAGCACTCGTTACAAAAAATTAACTTTTCAACAAATAATAAATATAAAACACTTGAAAAAAATCTGGGTTTTCACCTGTCGAGTGTACCCTTTAAAAGTGTACTTCATTTGGACTATCCTTGTTCAATGATAAACCTTGCAATTCTGTACGTATATAAGTATAATAGAGAAAGTATTACTCGTGTAAAATGAAACAGAAATAGAAAATAGAACTGGTTTCTTCCTTTACAAGAAAGTAGCAAAGAAAACCGACCGTACAACTATCATCGTTGTTTTTTATAATTTCGAATGTGTGTTACCATTTCCTAAAGTAAAAAAATTTTAATTCTCAATAGGAAACATGTTTTTGCAAAGAATAACCAAATGATCATTTTCTCTAAGTTCTCTCTCTTGGCGACAAAAATCATTACGTACCCAATTGATTTTTCAGTTTTTAGGTCAATTAGTCTGTGTATTTATATCAGTGCACAATGCTTATCTAAAATTAACACATGATCATTGTATATGAGAATAGTTTATTGAATGACCACATAATACCCTTAGGTGTGTCTTATTTATTCTAGTTTGCAAAAATTGGTGTTCTATATGACGGGGCGGGGTTATGTATAAATATGACGTCTAATATGTTTATGTACTTTATCTACCTCACCTATGACGTCATTAAAAGCTCAATACTATATTATCTTTGTAGGTCTATGTGCATATGGTGTTATCTTTCTAGGTCCGTGTTAACCACGTCTGGTCCTTTTGTGTAAAAAAACATAGATGACTTCGCTTTTAACAGCGACTTAAAAAGCTGTTTATCTGCTATTTATCTAGATTTGTTTGGATATTCTCCTCTCCAGAATTTTGATCGCGAATGTTTATGTTCACTGATATATTTACTATGATGAACATGTAATGAAACACTTACGTCATCAGAATGATTATTTGGGATTTTTAAAGTAAAATAACAAGCTCATACCAAGCCAAAAACAAAAAGTAAAATATGTCACATCCTTAAGATTGGTAAGATAATGTTTAAGGCTCGGCCATGTTTTCCACCAGGGAAATTTTTATTCTTATTTTGATGTGTAGTTCGGCACTTTTTCACATTATTAGAACAGCATTTTTTTTAACCAAGGATTACACTTTTTATTGTTATTCTAATACTTATTTATGAACAAGAATCGTGTTATCGTTTACAATTTATAATGAACAGAACACAATAAAAAAGCAACAATAAAAGTTTTTTAATTACATTCGGATCTCTCGAGAATGACTGTTAATCCTATACACGCTCTAAATATGACAAGTGACTCCGAGCCGACCAGTCTAATGATTCTAGGATTAAATCTATAGCACGATAGGGGATAAAGTGTAAATAAAATGCTATAAATTCCTATCAATTCAGTAAATGTTTATTTTGCTACGAGCGACTTTCATTTTACTATCAAAAAGTTTCTTCTATTTATTCTTAACAATCTCATTAAAATTGATTGTTGTTGTTTGTTTGTTTGTTTGTTTGATGGTGTTTTAACGCCACTTTCAGCAATTTTTCAGCTATATCATGGCGTCCAGTTTTTATTGGGGGAGGGAGCCGGAGAAATCCCCCGACCTGCGGTAGGAAAACTGGCAATCCTTGTCAATAAAGATTGGGAGTCGACTACACCCTGCCTGAAGTGGGAATCGAACCCGCAATCTCAGTGTTGACAGACCACGTAATCAATAGTAGACGAACTAACCTGACCACTCAGCCACCGAGACCCCTCATTAAAATTGAAATAGGGGAGCAAGAGAAAGATTCAATTTTAATTAGATTGATTTTTTTAATACATAAAGGTAGATATTTATGACATCAGATATACATGTATGTCATTGAAAATCGAAGTAAAATAAGGACTTGCACCTTTTTAGCCATGTGTTGTACGAAGTTGTGTGTTGAAAGTTACCACTTGTTTTTACATGTGTGATATCTTTCTCCTAGTTCAATAACGATCGTGTCATTAAGTACGATGACGTTATCTCATATTTATTCTAATAACTATAGACAGTTTCGAATCAGTTCAAGTAATTCTTTATTATTTCATAGTTGTCCTATTTTTTTACTTCAACCAAACATATAAAAAACATAAGAACAATTGTAAATATATAAAAAAAATCTTCCTTTCTTTTAATTATTTGAATTGTTTGTGCATAACTTTTTTCCAATTATAGCAATATAATTTTATTAACGGGAACACGCTTATTAAGTAGATATTATGTTTAGTTTTATTATAAAATACCATGTTATGACTTCTTTGTTACCCCAGATAAAAAGGGCGAAAGGGGAGTGTTTTATAACTTTATTACTATATATGTTGCATTGATTTGTTAAAAAAAATACCTCATGCATTTCAGATTGTAAAAAAAGGAAATAATTAACAGCAGGTTTGGAGCACGTTTGTTATTATCCAGTCAAAAAAATCAAAGCGTTAATGAGCAATACAAACATCATTCACCTGAACACGAGTCTCATTGAAAACACTTGCTGGTTAGTATTGATTGGCGGATAAAATTATATATGATATTTGAATATGTCTGTAATACCAGTGGCACAAGCCAATGAGAAGGGGCGTATCGATTCGACAGAACATCTGCTCAGAGAGATTCCTGTTGCTGTGTCAGATTCAAACGAACGAAATGTCAAACTCACTAAAGCTGTGCGGATCTCCGATGACAAAAGCGAAAATGACATGGAATCACTCAACAACCACAAAATCTCAGATGAATTGAAAATAAGACACACTTACATTGATGGAAAGATTAATAGAGCTTATACATCCCCAGATATTGAATTGCAAAGCTACAGTATTAATGAAGATGTAAATAGCAATTGTAGTGATAAAGGTGTGATTGAACGTAGTCAGTCACAGAGCATGTCGGCAGTTTCGAACTCTCGAATGCAATCAGATCGACTTTTACATTCTGATGAAGAGGAGTTCAAGCAGCAGTTAGAAGATGGCGGCAAACTTGAGGACACTAAAACAAAAGAAAAGGAATCGGCGCTTTCAAGCATTGGAGCGGACTATATGCGTGTTAATGGTGCCATCGGGTCGTTTCGGCAACTCCAGAAACCTCAGTCTATGCAGTCTCTACCTACATCTTCAAAAATGAGCTACACGTCCGATGATGTCGGGACAGCACTTGTAGGCGTGACAGATGCTAAGTATGGCATGGAAGACAAGCATAAAGATAAACAAAAACCTAACGTTGGTTATAGACTTGGGAAAAGGAAAACATTATACGAAAAAAGACGGAAAATTTCAGATTATTGTCTAGTGTTTGGAATTTCTGGGATTGTTTTAATGGTTGTTGAAACGGAGTTAACGATGGCGCACGTTTATGAGAAGGTAGGTAAAATACTTTCATATGTTTTCAATTAGGTGCATAAGTATGTTTACTTTGAATGATGAAGTGTAGATAACTTGCACACAATACATAATTACTTCTGTAGACGATGAATACTTGTCTTAGATTTCGTTAGAAGGTAGAATTGCACTACGATATTTATTGTTCCCTTGAGGGTATATATATTATATTGCAGTTTTAGATAATACAAAGACCACTAATTGTAACCTATCTGACGTTGTATTTAGATATGTAAAAAAATATCACAATATACTGCCTACATTCTCATCAGTTAGTCGGACAATCACCCTTCAAATAACCAGGATATCTATCACTCCCTCTATCTGTCACCACCCTCTCTCTCTTTGTTCTAAGTATGCTAGAAGCTTAACCTACTCAAGTAAATTAAAAAATTTATTGAATATTTCCCAATGGCATCTTCGAAATAGAGAAACCATTTTTTATTTTCATAATATTGATTGTCGTGATCACACAAACGACTGTGTTTGAATTCATTAAGCGTTCGTCAGCTTGATGTATATAATCAGTGCAATCGTATCGCAGAATGTCATTACCAGGAAAAAATCGTCTTCTGATGTTGAAGGGAATTAATGAATTTGTTAATTAGGTTAATAATGGAGAAAATCGGTGATATGTTGTATTGGAGTGTGTTCATTGTAATCTTTGCATGTCATCACCTGTTTACTTTAATAATTTATTTTAAAAAAAACCACCAGAACAAAATTTACGCAGTGTGCTTACGCTATTACAGTAATTTTGAGAAATTACATTACAGAATTAATGAACTGAACTGGTAATGTTATTTCGAGATTATTGATTTTTTTCCTAAAAGTGCTGAAAATATTTAAAACAGTATTGACAGTTCTCCTTTTAAATGACAATCTAACTGAACGACAGAAATAACCATATAAGAGCACGAATTACAAACTAATGGCTTGAAACTGAGTGGATGTTTACATTATCAAAGTAAACTAAACACACAGCATTTTATTTAAGTGGACTGCAACATCAATATGTACTTTTATTTTATTTTCTTTATAATCCAATATAAAATCATTTTATTATTTCAAAATATAAGTAAATCTAAGCCATATAGATTGATCCGAACGGTTAGTATCTGATTATAGGTACATATTAATAGGGGTTAAAGTTCATGTATGTAGTACAAACAAATCATAAAAGATTAAAGATGTTACATTAATATATTAAAAAGCTCGTGCTTTCTTAGAATCTATCAAAATAAAAGAGCACATAAAAACATCTTTAAGTAAATAAGTAAAACAAAGCTTATGATTTCGGATGAAATTCTAGTAGAATAACACAGTCCTATTTATTTACCTGGCGCCGATTGCCTTGATAAACAAGCGAAGGTAGCATAGTGTGATATTCGCAGACAGTTGTACATAAGCTATTCTATTAATAACTCAATTACAAAGCGCAGAAAAATATGCAGGTGCTTTGAAGAAAATTGCCAGTAGTCCTCTTGATTTATAATAATTTATTGTTATACATTAGTACGCATAATAATGAAAAAGTACTACATGTAGTTCCCTATAGTTCGTATTTGTTTTTGTACAATATATCGAGAATAATCAAGAAAGTTGAATCCCGGATTTATAAAACACGAACTATTTTAGTATGCAAGTAATTTTCCACTGAAAAACGGGTTCCAAAACATAAGCTGTCAAGAGCTTTAATGTTGACTATCAACAAACGGAATTCATGTATCATGGTTATCACATTGAGTTTATATAAAGACTTGGAGAAATCTACTTGCATAGCAAGATATAACAGATTACAATTTAGAACAATGCACAGTGGAACAATGTTTATTGTTTGTTTGTTTAATGGTCATTAACGCAACTTTCAGCAATTTTTCAGCTATATCATGGTGTCCAGTTTTTATTGGGGGAAGAAGCCGGAGTACTCTGAGAAAACCCCCGCCATGCGGCAGGAAAATTAGGAACAACGGTTACAATATAGGCAACCTAGAATAATGTCGACCGCATCGAACTGGTCAGTTTTAATCTCCTTTTGTTTGCTATAGATAAATAATAATTATCCATATATTTGTTGAACCAACCAGTGTCAACCTTTCACCGTCACCAGTGTCAACCCTTCACCGTCATTTTGTTTGTCATATCTGACCTATAATAATAAAACTAGTAACAATTTCCTATAATTATAAAACAGCAATATTGATTTATTTCTAGACAATGTTTTAAATATTCTCGGTCTTAACATTTATAAATAATTAAGCCATAATTATCATAAATGTCCTTTTAGTACAGATATCCTATGAGTATTAATCCATTAAAAAAACAAAACCAAAACTAAAATTACCCGCATGTGGTATGGGAATATATGTTTCATTCAGATGACGTGGCTTTATGCCGTTGATACGTGGACGACAATGACTGATAGACAATCATATAGGGTATCATTTCTTTAATTCATTATATGTCCGTCAATTTGTTGATGGCTAGACCACCACCATTTCCTCAGTTTTATTGGTCGTTGTCTGTCATTAATTTAGCTGTTAAACAAAAATCAATGGAAATAGTGTTTAAATCAAACATACTATATCGGTAAGAATTATACCAACTGTAACTGTAGGAGTACAGGACTATCAATATTTAAAAATCAAAGCCTGCGAACAAAAACTAAGCAAATTACGGTGACTAGAGAATACATTAACAAATATTGGGTCAAATTTTCATCTTTTTTACGGAAATCACGCCCCAGTGAAAAGAACAACCTTAGTTAGTTTTGTTAAATTAATGCTGTGTTCATAAATTTAAATTAATTTTTATTCAGAATAATGACTTACTATCTTAGAATTTCCAATCTCTAGCTAAAAATGTTAAGTTTATTGGTATATTGTTAACAAACCCAACCGTATGCCCAATGACTTGAATGGTGGACTAAGGTGTGTTTGATAGTTTAATTTTTTTCACTTAACTTCGTGTCTCGTCAGGTAAACAAACAAAATAATTCTTTTATACAGAATTAAATTATTACCCAAGGATGTATTTTTCTCATGTCCTCTACTTTTTATTGTAACATACACACTTAATTGAACATTGTCTAAAATAGTGTGCAAGATTGTGTTTTCGATAACTTATGTTGTGACGTAGTACACACAATCTGAGGCTCTATATGGTAAAACACATGAGTTTGTTTGTTTGTTTGTTTGATGGTGTTTAACGCCACTTTCAGCAACTTTTCAGCTATATCATGGCGTCCAGTTTTTATCGCGGGAGGAAGCCGGAGTACCCGAAGAAAACCCCCGACCTGCGGTAGGAAAACTGGCAATCCTTGTCAATTAAGATTGTAGTCGAGTACACACTACCTGCAGTGAGAATCGAACCCGCATTCTCAGTGTTGACAGACCACGTGATCAATAGTAGACGAACTACCTTGACCACTCGGCCACCGAGGCCCCTAAAACACGTGAGAGAAAGATCTGCATTCATTTAAGTAACCTTTTTATTTTGGGGTTGTACATTATAAACAGAACCGATTTGAGTTGGAGACCATTGTCCGCGTATTTTATACGCTTGTAGCGAGTAAAAAGATAATTGGAAAATAATATTGTCATACAAATATATGCAGTTAACATGAAAAATTACACACAACTACTATTAAGAGCCACATAAATGGAAATATGGAAATAGTTATTTGGAATGTGATAAACTAATAATGTGCAATGAGATAAAAGAAAGGTGATCTTACTTTCTTTATAAGGCTTTATTATTTCAAGTTGTACCACATACGTCAACAGTGACATGTTTGTTTTTTTTGTACTATAAACACTGAAGTAGTAATGCGCATGACAAGCAGAACTAAAATAAACCAGGTATCGAGACACCTTACGAGACCATATATAGCTGAGTAAATTAGTTTAGACTTTAGACTATAAACTCTAAAATTACTTGAAATCAACGTCATCAAATTTAAAATTACGTAGCGATTGGATGGTTTATAACGTCATCTTAGAAATGGCGAAATAATATGTAGGTACTTACTGGCTTTCGTCAAATGCAGACACTTTTATGTTCTGCAACTTTATAGGAAGAATGCCTTGCTATCGATTTAAGTTTGAAAAGTGTTAAAAGGTATTTTGACTTCTTTTCTTCTTTATGCCATTTTACCATTATTTTACAGAGAAGATCTTTTGTCATTATTTTTTAAAGCTTTCCATGCATTCAATATCAGCTGTCAAAAATATCTTTCAGCACAGATATAAGGCATAATATACAACATTGCTCAAATTGTTTGACCACAAATGCTATATTTCAACAGTTTATTGGTCTGATCTCACAAATATTGGTTAAACTGACGGCGACTGCTATCAAAATTGATAGATGAAAGATAATAAAGAAACACAAGATCACTCGGCGTGATGCAACACTCTGTCATAAATAGTTAACTTGGGAATAACAAATCAATTTCTCGATCGATTTCTAACATAAAAACATCTCTAAAACAATAACTGTTTATACCAGGAAAGTGTTTCGTTTCCACTTAATTGTCTCAACATTTATGATCTCTATAATAAAACGTTAAATTTATAAATTGGTCCTATACAGTCTGCTGTCAAACTCACCGTTGACATTTAGAATAGAATTGACATTTTAAGTTGGTTTAAAGTCCCCATAAATGTGATGTTATTTCACATGCAATCGTTACCGCATTAGAATTGTATATTTTTGACATAATTGTTCCTGATAACATACGTAAATATATGTATATGTTTTGATTTTGTTTGTTTGTTGTCGCCACTTTCAGCAATGTTGCAGCTATTTCATGGCGTCCAGTTTTATTGGGGGAGCAAGCTGGAGTACCAGGAGTAAACCCCCGACCTGCGGCAGGAAACCTGGCAATCCTTGTCAGATTGGAGTCGAGTACACCCTGCCTGCAGTGAGAATCGAACCCGCAATCAGTGTTGACAGACCACGTGACCAAAAGTAGACGAACTACCTCAACCACTCGGCCACAGAGGCCCCTTAATCTGTATGAGATAAATCATCTAAAAGTATCAGAATATTGCAGATGTTATTACTAGTAAACATTGAAATGACAAAACAATAGATTTTCTTTGTCAACTCTGGCAGTCAAGAAACGCATTCACGTATTAAGGTGATTACAAATTAAACAAGTTTAGCTTTTCTAAAAAGCTAACCGTCTCTTAGCTGCATTACAAATTTTATGGATTTATTAAAGTATCTGGTTTTTTGTAATTTATATGTAGGATAGGTATACAATATACGTGTACCTTGTAAGGACTTTGTTTACGCTAAACTATTATCCAGTGGTGCTTGAGAGATTTAAATGCCTGTCGTTACTTCACACGTGTTTTTTTTTTAAATAATTAAACAAAACTTGACTCCCTAAACAAATGTTCAAAATGAGCCCTAAAAATATGTTTTGTTAAATTTGCATCAAATAACAGAACAAAAAATAAAGATACAGAACATATAATTTTTTGCCTAACCCACACAGCTTTAAAGAGTAGGGAGATTTTGATACTATGTTTACCTTTTAAATTGTTCGTTGACCAATGCATTTAATGAAATAGAAGTCAATATATGGAACGTAACATTACTACACTAAAATACTGATTTAACGAAAAAAAAGATATCGAACATATATTTTTTTCCAAAACAGCTTTATAAAGTAGGGAGATTTTGGTACAATGTTTACCTTATAATTGTTCACTGACCAATGCAATGAATGAAATAGAAGTCAATATGTGGAACATAACATTACGACACTAAAATACTGATTACAACCCCGATTCAACCTAAGAATATATCGAAATTTCAGTACACATACTAGTACGATCCTGACGTAAACCAATGGAATGACAAAAATATTTATAGATTTAGTAAACCACCCAATCAAGTAACAGAGTGTCAATTACTCCGAAGACTGATCATCATTTGACTATGTATACCGTCTCCCATGGGAGACGGTAACAAGGGTTTCCCCTTTTATAATCAGTAGGTTATAAGCTTTTAATGTGTGCAACCAACCATATCAATTTAAACAATGTAAATTATTCAGGTCAAATTGCATAAACACAAACATACTCACTTTTAACTTTCAAATGTATTTTACAACGTTGTATTTTGTATAAAAACTAGAATCAGCCATTAATTCATACTTGAAAATTGAGGGATAATTATTTCCATATAATACCAACAAAATCACAAAAAAGATCAATACAGCTCTAACGATTCCTGTAGGAAGATTCTGTGTAGCAACATATGAATCGACTAATTGGTGCAACTTCTGTGTGCTCCCACTAAGTTTTATCAACATTGGTTAATTAAGGTAAAATATAATTATATATTGAATTATCTTGCTAAGTATTACTCTTGACAAGGCATAATGTTCTGCTAAAACGCAAATGGAATCTTCAATTGAATCACTAAGTTGGGGATGGTTAGTGCTATTTTATCATCAATAAAACCTATTTCTGTTCTCAAGACCTAATTGATCATTACTAACACCAGTACCATGTATGGCTTTAGTGGTGTATACTTTCCTACATTTGCTTATTTTAATACATATTTATACTTATATATATATAACATATATACATACTGAAAAAATCACCAGGTTATCTTTAAAAATGTTAACTTAACTTCTATGTGGAATTAGAAGCCCAGATTTTGTAACCTGTTCTTACAATGATAAAGGTACTACAATACTCTTTTGTTCCGGGCTTGCACTGATAAGAGACACACAAATTAATTGATCTTATTTTATGTTTGAAGCTTTGATCTTGTATAAATGACATATCATTAGGATCTATTCAAATTGTAAATTAGTAATAATCTGTCGCCACTTAATTGGTTTATATTATCTAATTTAATGGAATCTGATAGTTTGAATGTCAAGTATTCCAACAACTGTCCTAATACAAAAACGCTCGCTCCCCGGCGTAGATAGTGCCGACACAAACATATACAATTCAAAAATATAGCTTTGTATTTTTTATAAAGCTTGGGGACTGTGGAAAGGCGAGCCTGCGCTGAACTTTTCCAACGTCATATAAAAAAACAAGAGCTATATTTTTTCGACAGCACACTGGTGCTGGTTTTATCCGGAAATAAAAAAAACTGTTTCAAATATTTTTTGTAATATTTGAAGCCCTAGAAGCCTCAAGAATAAAGTTAAAATCTAAATTTTCTGATTGGTCAATGTTTTCAAGACCATTTTAAGTTGATTGTGACATCATGTTACCATCGTTGACTCTGAATATGGGCGAATCCAATTGTGGGCGTGTCTAAAACATTACAGGTCGGTTGTATCCGACTCTGTGTATCTGTCAGATATTGATACCTTTGATACAGCATACATAACATCATGATACCCTGTAAGTTTGTCCACCTGCGTTTTTAATCTTCTCTAGGTAGTGACATGTTGTATACCATTACATCAGTCGATATACCTTTAATAGCGTAATCAATAATTCTTGACGAAATGAATTATTTTTCTTAAACTTCAAAGCTTTGTGTCATTTCTGTAGCTTCATTTCAGCTTGACGACTATAATTGTAAAAATCTGTCTCCGTTGACAAAACTCCTTTGGGAAATCTTGAAAATTAATTCTAGATGTATTGAAATATGATTGTGCTATTTCAGCTTGACTTGAATCTTTTTAATGAGTTAAACGTGTCCGCTACTTCAATTTGAAAGCATTTTCAATCAGTTATGCGTTTAGTCATTGGCATAATTAAAGACTATTCTACTGAAGAATTTTTTCTGACAAATGTATTAAGAGATACTCGTACTCCGGGGACCAGTCTCTCCGAAAATGGAAATGTGACCACCATGATAGAAATTATAACGATGCTGAATGTTGTGGGAGTATCGCATGCTGAATATTCCAACAGAAAAAAAAGTCTTGGGTAGTGTTCAGCTTATACTTCAGTAGGTCAATATTAAATGTTGATATTTAAGGTGAAATCTTCGGAGAGTTGTGACTGACAATAGCAGTTCTCGCTTTGGTTAAGTGCAATTGACCACAAAGGGCTTGCATTTCTTTATGATACATTTCTTTAATATTTACCAATTTTCTCAACTATTTGTTTGTTTGTTTGTTTGAATGGTGTTTAACGCCACTTTCAACATTTTTCAGCTATATCATGGCATACAGTTTTTATTAGGGGACGATCCGGAGTACTCGGAGAAAATCCCCGACCTTTGATAGGAAAACGGGCAATCTTTGTGTGTTGAGACTGGTGTCTAGAACAGCCTGCCAGCGGTGAGAATCGAACCCTCAGACTCAGTGTTGACATACCGCTTGATCGATAGTTGATGAACTACTTTAACCACTCAGCTACCGAGGCCCCTCAACTATTTGTAGTCTTTATTGTATAGTTTTTCTTGGTGCCTGGTGCATGCTTTGTGTATTTCTGCCAGGTGTGGTAAGAACTTTTCGTTTTTTAATCTTGTACTTATTTTATTGCTGAGTATCGTGACGACGTTCTATATTCATTTAAGAATTGAATGCATTCTTTTGAAGTTTCATTGACGTATGAAAGCGTTGAACGAGCACATTGATGTATGAAAGCGTTGACCGAAGCACATTTTCAATGAAGCGAAATAGCGCTTCATGATGAAAATGTGCTCGGTCAACGCTTTCATACGTCGATGAAACTTTAAAAAATGCATTAAATATTTTTATTTACAATTTATTTCATTAAAAAATATTGTGGTCCGGATTTAAATCGTGCACAATGTATTTTAGTTTATTTAAATTGCTCCGCGTTGTTTGTTTACTGTGGACGTCATCATGGAAGCGCGTGTTCTCCATGGCTACCGGTTTTATTGAGAAATGCAAAGAATGATTCTACGTCATCTTTAACGATTTGAACCCATGGAAATCTAGGATATTGATGAAAGACATACGTAATGTAAATATTAGCAACTAAATCTTAGAAAAATAAATTGTATAATAAGCCCAAACATAATGAAAGCGGAATACACTTGTTCAACTTGACATCTGATAATACAAGTCTTAAATTGGACGCAGTTTTGTAAGTGGTATTGCTGTTTTAACTCTATGGTTTTATTTTTATTATATTCTAAAAATTAAAATGTAGGCGTATAAAACAGATATTGTAAATGTTCTTTGTGAAACAGGACTTGGAAATTGCTTCACTCAATAATTCCCTACTGGTATCCCGATCAGTTAGTTCATGTCATTTAGTGTACATTCGAATTGAATTCGATAATTTTATTGTGGAATACCACAATCTCAGTTAATTGATCAACTAAATTTGTCTCCACATTCTGGTAGGAAATTGACATGAGACTTTGTATTCAAAACTTATTCATCCTAAACGATGGTGTTATTTTGTTTTTGTATTAACCATATTGATGTTCAAGAAAAGACGTCATAAACTGAATAAAACTTGTACAAAAGCTTCTCATGGACTTTAGAAGCGTTGTTTACGTAAGTCATTGGTAGTAAAAAAATGAAAGTACGCTTCATAAACCCAAGATAACTGATACATAAGAATGTCCACTTATATAATAAGTTTCTAAGGCTCAAGTAGGCAAAATAACAGAATTAAAATTGAAATCGAACCATGATAAAATGCTGCCTTCACGACCTAAGATAGATGATGCGTTTCGGTAATATATAGCCGCTAGACGGCGCTTTTACATTAGAACAGGTCGTTCTTAATGAAACAATAATATAAAACGGAAATAACTACTGAAAGCTTTTATCTAAAATCAAACGTTTCCATTAAATCAATTTGTTAGGCCTTTATTACATAGTGTCGTATAGTGATGCAGTATTATAACACGTCAAATCTACTGTACGTCAAAACGAAGTAAATAGGCTTTTCAAAAGCTGGAAGTCTTTTTGTATTGATTACAATTTTGTCATATTATTTCAGTGTGAAACATTTCATATATAATGAATTTTCCTGATATGACGTTTTCAGCCATTTTTCACAGTTCTTGATAACAGAATGTTAGAGGACTACCGCCTCGTTATTAACATGATTTTTTATAACCAGTCATCAGGTTAATTTCAGTTTGTTTAACATGGAACGCATTTTGATCTTTTCAGTTTATGCAGTCTCTTTCTGTCCCCTTTATCTTATGTATGACGTTTACCGGACTTTAAAACAGTTACACGACAAGTGTGACCCTTCTATCACTTAAGTCTACCACCTGTTTAGAGTACGGTTCGTGTTGCTTTTGGTTTCTTCATCTGTTTAGCAATATGTTTGTCTTTTAATATTTATATATAATTTGATTCATTGTGTTTTGGTATCTTACTTTTTTCTTAAAATAGTTTATTTTAATAAAAACGATCATGTCCTCATGTCCATGTGAAAAATGTACACACAACATACCTAACACTTGTGTAGCGAGTAACTGCTAGATAAACGAATTAATTTAAAAATAGCAATTAGATTTACGGGTAATTAAATTTGAACCCATGCGTTTTATGGGTTTTCATGCATTACATAAATATACTGTTCATTAACTTTTTTGGTGTTCATTTATGCTTATAGTAATGAAACATTAGTTACAACTATTATAACACGACACATTAAGACTAAATAACTTAAGGCATTACTGCAGGGCGTCGGATATACAGAACATTACATTATTGCAGAATGGTTTGGTAATCATGTGAACAGAATAAAGTCATAACGGATGTGAAAACAAGTAAATTACTAGTCATACGTGATTAGGCAATCGGCTGGGAAAAGTCGTCATTTAGCAGATGGTTGAAAGTGCGTTGAAAGTGCTTCTAGTTTCCTTTCTACAATGTACAAAAGGCCAATTATTAATTATGAAGAGTCTTTTCATAGTTGTTTCCCGATTGAGAGCGAAAATTAAAGAAAGAAGAAAGCATTTCCATCATTGTAGGTACATCTGCGCTCAAATGACTGATATTTCATGTATTTGTCGAGAAGAATAACTTTAGTTGATTGTCATATTCGAGAATGATACAAAATCATTATTGATGATGTCAGTTACTATGACTACATCGAGATGACTTCTTTAGTTATGCGTCATTTTCCCCACATGCATATTTTCAAAATTTACTTTATTACGTTGATGAAAACATACGTGTTCGATTCGATTGTTAAGAATAATACGATTCAAGGTTTGGGATTACAGTGTTTTAAATATATATGTCATGTTTCAAACTATTTTAATATTCTTTGTAAATATGGCTTATTTTGAACATGCTTTTTTGTTTAAATTGCAAAAGGTTATTAATTATTCATGTTAAAACAAACCACAAATTTTATTTGATAAAAAAGTAAAAAGTCCCGCGAGAATGACTTTGAGTTTCCTAATGATATTGAGGTGTGAAAGCTACAGCATTCTGAAGTGGTTACAACCTTGGAATTTCCAGTTCTCTGGATCTGTAGACAAGTACACTGTAATGGTCGCTTTGTTGCCATGGCAAACAGAAATCCATCTAATGTTTGAATAGTATACTTTGATTTTTTATCATTTGAATAAATTGTCCCATTTATGTATATTTGAATAATTATTGGTTGAGATTTTATTGACGAAATGTGATGAAACAACGATATTCTTGGTTATAATAAATTCATGTTTTTAGAATATAAATTCGGAGAGCGATCTTTTATACCGGATTTACTATGGATAGGACGTATATAGATTACTTGGATGTTTGATTAACGTCTAGCGGACATTTTCAGTTATATTCAGGATGAGAACAAGTTAACAAGCAATAAATTAATTCGGGAAAGAAGGATCATTGGGCAAACATTTTGAATGCCACTGGAAAAATATGGCGTACGGGTAGGGGCGGAAAATTTATTAGCCCTTGTAGCTCGACAACCCCAACTACACAAAGAGTGGGCATCCCTTTAGCCAGCTGGGGACGTTCTGGGCATCTTTGTTGGTCGAGCACTGTGAACCCTCACAGTATGGTTCCAGCGAAAATAGCTATGACATAAGATACATAGAACAGAATAAAATGCCATCACAGATACCAAGATTAATAGATTTTACTACTCCAGACGCGCGTACTGAAATAAGATAATAAAAACAAACAACCACACTAACACCTGAACAAACAACGACTAAATATGCTTTTCCTTCAGCTGTTAATTGATCATTGTAAGCTTTGACAGAATTTCTCGCTGTAAAATGTTAGTAATTTTTTTCGTGAATGTCAGTGATGTGATATTAAAATAATCACATATTAAATGGTAACCTCAAAGCATTTTATGTGTATAATTAGTATATATGTACTGTAAAATATCCTTCTGTATCAATTGTTCTGAATTAGAACTTGTTGGAATCATTTCTGACTATTTCAATAATTAATGAAGTTACAAAACTTGTTCAATTATTGGCAAGAATTTTTATCTAATATGGCTTACATACATTAGCACATTTATATGGCTTTCTGGATAATTACGAGATGTTAAATTTCACGAATAGTGGAAAAATGTCGTACTTTTTTCTGAACTAGTAACTGCTTTTCTAGGCAAGTAATCAACATTAAAATACGCGATAACTCTACACTGTTATGATGAACAAAAGTCAATCATTAGATAAAGGTTTGAACTGCGTTATTGTTTTTGTTGTGTTCTAGACTAAATTAAAGGTTCGTAGTTAAATTGTTTAATCAAATAACAGCTTCGAAATTGCAATTTATGGATGGTGTTTTAGAATTTGAGTTGTTCCAAATAATCGTTACATGTCTTTTTATAAGTTAAGGTTTCATAATTGATGCGTGTCTTGTTTAATCTAGTTCAGTAATTTTGTTTAAAGTCTTTTTTTTTGTTTAAACGATGGTTTAGGCCAAATTCAGCTATATCGTGGCTTTCAATTTTCTTTGTGGTTGAATTTGGAGCGAGGACAATATATATTAGTTAGGAAAACTGACAATCCTTGTAAAATAAAGTTGGAGTTTAGCCACTTTGCCCAAATTCAAATTCGAACTTACAACCTCAGTGTTGACATGTCATTGACAACAGATAGATATCCAGACCAGTCAGCTGAATTTTTTCAAGTATAGAAATCTTCCTTAGTTGTTTATATAGCTGTTTACCTACAGTGTTGGTAGACATTCCTGACATTAATCTTTTGTTTTATTTACAGGAGTCACATTATTCCATTGCGTTAAAATCTATCATCTGTATATCAACAGTCATTTTACTGGGATTAATACTTGCCTACCATGCGCTAGAAATTCAGGTAAGTAACAACTTGTAAGACAATAAAATTTGTATCACCGTTAAAGATAAATAACAAGTTTACTAGCACAAAGGCTCTATCCTAAGAACACGCAAAAACATTGATTACATAAAACGAACAATAAAACAATACGAATGATTGAGCAATTGGATGTATGCTTTACGTCCAGCATGCAGTATTTAAGCTTCATTCAGAAAAAGAACAAGTTAACAAACAAAAAATCTATTCGGGAAAGATGGACCATATTTTGAATGCCACTTAACAGTAAAGGATAGGTAGGGGCAAAAAATGTAGACTTTTTTTAGCTGCTTTAACGAGCATATTCTTATCGTAACAGACATTCTATAGTTTTTATACAGTAAACTATACCTATATGACAAGTCATCTTTCAATAAAGATATTTATGGTTTCACTTCATCATAGTCATTTTCAAATTTTCAACCCAAATTTTGTTATATTTTCAATGGACATAAAAAAGTGATAATCAACTTCTGAACATGATAAAAGTACATGTCAATAACGACCAAGCTGCTTTTATTATAAAGTCATCAATTTAAGATTGTTCTACAATTAATAATATGTAAATCGACTTCATTACCTCAAAGCTGACTTGTGATCATCATTAGGAATAGAAGTTAGGACGAGAGCATCAGGTTTATTTCGACCTAATCAGTAACAGACAGGAATGCCATCAAATTCTTCTGCAGACCAATTTAACGCTAAATCGAGATTGATGCTAATTCCGGTAGTTGGGATGATTAGCTTGTTACGATAAGAATTGTTCCCAGAAAATCATCAAATTTTCTTGCACCATAATTAGACGTAAAGTAAAATAAAGTAAATAGTTGATTACTCTCAGATCGTGGACCAAATTTACCATATTCACTTCAAAAACAGCTTGCAAAATATCCAAGACGGGAGTGACGTGATGTTTCTTGTTAATACATGCATCTTTAAAGACATTCAACAAAAAAGTGAAAACATAACAATTATATACAAATTGGAAAACAAAAGAGATTGGAAAGCGGTTGTCATTACCAAACAGTTTCACATTGTTGTTTGATTTTTGTTCTAAGTATTCCGATTGCTTACAGAACCATACAAATTACTTGGACATTTGTAACCTTTCATCATCCATGAAGGCATACCAGCGGAGCTAAAATAGTTTATCCCTTTCAAGTGAGGACTGGGAAAAATTGAAACTATACAAATTTGAGTTGATAAAATAAAGCTACGCTAATGATGATAACTATAGGTATTTTTTCATAAGATGAATGTTTGTTGAACAAGTCTATCTTTCAGAATTATCGACAGTTATACACACAAATACGAACATATTCTCGTTTCATTAACTTAATAGGTATTGTTTTGAATCTAAGTCGTAATGGCTTGTACAGTCCGAATCACAATGTACCATGCTAAACGTCCGTATCATTTGGATTCATTAATACTATAACTATACACGTCAGTTCTATTTAAAAATCATATAAGTACACTAAGAATCTGGGTCAAATTATAGCTAACGATACATTAGGTTTGTATTTTTTAATTTTTAGTAAGTTGTTAGTAAAGCCCCCCCCCCCCCCCCCCCCTTAGACCCATATTCTAACCCCACCCACCCTATTTTCATAACATGTCTTAAATATGAGGCTTCCATCACTTTATACTTATATTCAATATTGGCCAGCCAGGTCGCTAGAAAATTGTTAAATTGAGCGAAGATTTAAGAAAAATATCAAATTGAGAAGGCTGAAGAAACTTGAACTTGATCAGTTAATAACATAAGTCAATCGTTTACCGAATCAGTAAAAACATCTTATAAATTTATATGGATAATTCATAGATCATTTACATACCTTATGATAATTAACTTAAAAATAAAACAATGTTTATTTAAACAAGTTATGTTTATTTGTGTTATATTTTGATTAAAGGTCAATTAAAGTTCTAGCCCATTGTTCTCTGTAATATTCCAATAAGGAACGTAATCACGATTGTATATTCACATCCGAAATAAGTAATTGGTTATGATTGATACTAGTTCTTAACATTAGATACCGGTTGATAATTCATAGTTGTATTTAAAACATATTTGTTTATAGAGAACACATAGGTAATGAAACTATCTATCGTGTTATTGTTAAAATTTAAACAAATGAGGTTACATTCGGGTTTTGACTAATTATTCAATGAAAATTAAAAAATTGAGATTACTTGCAGTTTTTTAGATAGGACGCTTAGAAGGCAGCAGTTTCCTGAACTATGTTATGCCTTTACAAACCATGATCGTTATTTCTTTTTATCTTTTGCTTTTCTCGTTCATTGGCGATCTCAAAAAAGATTTTATCTGAAAAATCATTGAAGTAGATACAATACTGCTGTCTTACGTTCATGTATATGATAATAATTGCTGTAGAAAACAAAGACAAATTCGCGAATATAACTTCCAGTTGCCTTTGTTCTGGAAACAACAAACGTTAATGTTTATTAGATGTTCCTTTCCCGTTGAACAGTTTTGGCATTAAAACACGAGGTTTCTTTTTAAATAATAGTGTTTTTAAATAAATGCAGTTTGATCTCTTTAATTGTTGCATTGTAATTTTATAAACAATTTAGCAATTCAATGCTCAATAAGCAATTTTATGCTATCCGCCGTACACTTTTCTTTAAGAGCATGGACTTGTGCGTACATTTTTGAGTCATATTCAATCTTTTGCTCTCTGTATTCTATGCATGCTGGTCTGTGAAATGGAATACGCAAGAACAAATACTACATTTACAATTATAACATTAATACACCCTACTTATTATTACAATGTTTTTTGTAAAAATAAATTTTAACATTTGCATTTTGTTACCATGGGCACCTCAGTTAGTATTCTTGAATTCAAATGCAATTAACTTTGAAACCGCATTATACTGAATGTTATGAAATTATTTAGTTTTCATCGAATACAAGATATGCATAACACAAATTTTGCTGACAGTACCTCTATCATAGCACGCTATGAATGAAATAGATGCGAGGCTCTTTTAAGATGTTTGACTTCTAAACAAGAAAACCTATGATAGACTGCTTTATTGAGTAATGAATGACATCCGTAGTTACACTGCTAATATTAGACAGACACATTCAATACAAAATATATCACTCTTAGACATTATTTATTATCATTGTGACCTCCTTCCAGATAATAAATATTTCAATAACGTTTTTGACAAATTTAGTTGTGTATTTATTCTTTGTCAATCAAAGGGTAGGGTAAAGTCAGCATTGATCATTCTAAAGAATAACAAAATTAGCCGTACCATTAATAATGCATTGCTATTTTGGCTGTATTTCCATGAAGGGCAAAGATGATTACACCAGGGAAATGGTTTTAAGAAAGCATTATCACACTTGAGATTCTATTCGCTTATTCACTCTATCGGTGACTTTAATTTACAATTTTACAATAAACTGGCTGAACGCTACATATTTGCACTTCAACAATTGTTTGGGATTTTCAGCAGGTACTCCAAGTTCCGTGATATTGCTGAAGTGGCGTAAAACCTCAGACAAACACACTGACATTAAGCTATATTAAAAGTAAAACTCTATACTAGAATGTACATGTTAATGTTTTAATTTCATATTTTAGGTAGCAATTTTTTTCCAGAAACTTGTTATTAAACCACACCCCATTTTATTGGAATTGTATGTATATTAAGGTACTCGACAACTTTTTGATATTTCGGCCTATGTATATTTGTATTATTTAGTTTTACGTATTACTGACCACAAGCCTTAATCACATAATCACATTTTTGTACGTAGGTTTCTATGTATTATAATGGCATTTATACCGATCGAGCATTAACATACCCAAATATAAGAAGTAGGTCTTCTACTAAGACAATTTGTTCAATCTTTACATGTAACTAATGTGTTTTGAACATGATCCATTATATATTTAGAATCATACCTAGTAAACTATACTAGTACACAGGAACACGATTTGATTTTGGCATTAAAGTTGTTTGTACTGGAAACAAAGCAAATTTTTTTTACAACATCAACACCACCGCCAAGTACATCTAACATAAGGCCAGTTACATGTAATTATAACCAGTCCAGTAATCACACTTCGGTACTGACAGGAATATCATTAATTCTTTTAAGTGATAAAGTCATTGCCTAAATTTAATGCCCTGAAATTTCGAAATGATTTGAATTCTAATGGTTTTGATTTCGCAAGGCGTAGATGACCTTGGCTAGATTTGGTATAACGTTTTAGAATTTTGATAATAATAGCTCTACGATATCTTAATTATTTGGACTTTATTAAAGTTTGTTTTGATTTTGGATGAAGGTTGGTTGGGCGTCACCGATGTGTCCGCATTCGATAAAAACGCGTGTGGCGTAGTATTTTATATAACCTTGGAATCCTTTATGACATTTAATTATCGAAATAAGGTGACTTTCAGTACTTGTTTTGACAATGAGGTGACCGATTGTACAAACTTGTAATGCAATATGAAGGAATAAAACATAAATTTTTATTTGTTCTTAATATAATTAGCCATCCTGAAAGGACACAACAATTATTTAACACATAGTTACTTCATTTTTAATCAATCGTACTGAAATGTGTTTAGTTGTAAAAACATTAACTTTAAATCTTTAATGGTAACATCAGTCCTAAATATTACTTCCTCTTCTTTTTCTTTGCGGTTTTAGAAACCTTTTAATAATTTCATGCTAATGTTTTTTTATCCAATCAATACCTTAATGAATTTACATGATGTTTATGCTGTCACAAGTTGGTTTTTAAGTGCTATTCGCTGTTAAATGTCCCCACTTATAACTTCAAAATCTATTTAAGATAATGCGACAGACACATAGTATTGACTACATTTATATTCTAGGACTATTTTAGTTTTTCTTCATTGTTCTTTCTTTTGATTTTACCACGAATTTGGTAAATATTGATAAACATATTGAAATATGATGTCAGAGATTACATTTTCTATTTACTATTGGCCACTTTGACAAATATTGCAATAAACTACCGTCCATTAATCATCATTATTAAACGTAATTAGTTAATTTGCTATAAATTTAATTGCAAATTTAGCTGGGTTATCGATTATTAAAAAAAGGAATCGATAAAAAAGTTGATATGGTTATATAAAACTATGATACAGACCATTTTTTGATGAAGGTTAAAAACAAATCGGCAGTACGATATTTATATTAAGCATGTCATGTTTGCATCAGAATTCTAATTTAATCCAATATTTGTTACAGTAAGGTCAGGTAAAAATTTAGTACGTGATAAACGTTTATTGATTCGGTGAATCCTATCAAATTAAATCCACAACGTGTAACCTCGTAAAAACCTGTGAACAAAGGCAACTAATGGTAAAACTACTCTGTTGTATTCGGGTACTTTCAGAAAACAACGGACAATGACATGAGAGCACCACTCCTTTCTGATATTGATCTGTTGCGTAGACCATGCCAATTAACGCATTAACAACAGAAATGGACTAGATTACAGTCCTTGCAAAGAATTGTATTTACATGTATTAAATAAAATTGTTTATATCGGTAGTCTGTTCCTATTAACCTTTTATTATTAAACATTATATTGACATACTATTAGGTTCGTGTAAATTAACAAGAACACTATTAAAACAAGGTAATCCTTAGGGATTAATGTTTATTAAAATGCCACAACTTACATTTATTAATGATTAAATTTATAGTGTACAATCAGCTGAATATTGTAATCAATCTTGCACGATCATCATATTTCTGAATCATTTAAGGTTACAACTAAATAATACCATTAATAGACAGATAAATAAAAGTAATTAAATCAAACTTTTCGAGTAAAGCCTAGAGTTATACAGCACCACAATTTACAACACAGTCTTTGTGTAAGAATTGGATTTAGAAAATATCGCACTTTGATAAACTACTGAAGCACCACAGTAAAATTTACATAACGTTTGGTAAAGGAATACTTTCTAGAGGTGATTTGTTAATTTATTAAATGTATGTCTGTTTGAATCATGGTTAACGCCCCGTTTTCACCTTATTTACCACAAACAGCAAAAGGTTAAAAAAAGACTTTTGTCACCTAACAATACTAACCTGGTCTTAATGTGTTAAAATAAGCGAAGACATACCGCGATCTCGCAGTCCAAACAACTAATCCAAAAGCCATGGGACTTCACAAAAACATGTAATGTGACTTGGAATTTGAATTCAAAAAGCAATTGCCTGGAATAGTTCTTCAGTCTTGTGTTGCTTGCCTTGGGAGAAGTTGTTTAGAAGTTGCTTTTTAATCTTCTACAAGTGATCTACACAGTATTGAAACATTAATAATTTATGCGTTAATGCCTAAATAATTATTTTTTTCTGCACAAACGGAGACAAATGGCGACAATTCAAGGTCTAGTAAATAAGAGTTATCTGAATAATCAATAAAAGAACTAAGTAAACGACATATATGACAAAAATCGCACATATTAAGACAATTACCAATAGACCGAAGCGTTATAAACAAATTGAAAAACTTAATTTTTATTTCAACTTTATTTCCTACTATACATCACATATACGCAAAAGCATGTAAACGATTTTAATGCAGAAGAAAATATTTTTTTTCTCTCTCAACATTTAGTCAGTGTTTATGTTCACTTGCTCTATCAGCAATTAACAATGCTATAAGAAGGTTTGTTTGAATGGTGTTTAACGCCAATTTCAGCAATTTTTCAGCCATATCGTGGAGTTCAGTTTTTGTAGAAAGGAAGCTGGAGTACCCGGAGAAAAACCCCGACCTATTAAATTTGTACACCCTTCCCGCAGAGAGAATGGAACCCATACCTTAGTGTTGACAAACCGAAAATGATCAATAGTAAATTTCCAACTACCTTAACCACTCGGTCACCGAGGCTTCAATTATAAGTACAGAAAATATAGACATATACATATATTTTCTATTAACTATGAAACTTGTTTATTGTTTGTTTGTTTGTATGTTTTAACGCCACTTTCAGCAATTTTCTAGCTATACGTGGCGTCTTTTTTATTATTTTTATCCGATCTTCATGGGAAAAACTGGCAATCAGTATTAATTTTGGTTAAGGCAATCTGCACATGGAGAAAAGAAAAACATAAGAATTAAAAACATTTCCAAATTTGGAAATTTCAGGACATAAATTATTTTTGACAGACAATGTACATGTATCTCTGAATAAAGTAATAATATTCGTATTAGCACAGAAGCGTGACTACTGTGTTGGTAAAACTCAGGGTTCACCTGCAACTGTCTATTTATCGGAAATAAAATATTACCAAAGATACTAAATATTATAAAATTTATTACGCCATTCTCGCCAGTTCGAAGGCCGACATAATACAGATGCTGAACAGTTTTTATCTAAAGTTACTGTACTGTTAATCTATAACGTAGGTCAAAAAGCATACTCGACTATAACGCGTTCTATTACCATTTCAAAACGAGCTCAAAAATAAAGATGACGGTCCTTTGTTGAAAAGTTACATGTTAAATGTGTCTATTTTATGAAAAATATCTATTGTGTTAATTGTGTCTTGTTAGATAGTTATATATTGAACAAAGAAAGTTACACTAATTTCAAAACTTATACAAAATATTATTATTATTTAATATAATTATTATTATTATCATTATTTTGCAGCTCTTTGCTGTTGACAATTGTGTTGAAGACTGGAGAATTGCCATTTCATGGAAACGAATGCTTCAGCTTATTGTGGAAATAATTATTTGTGCCGTAAATCCTATCCCTGGTCCTTTTTATTTCATTTGGACGACAATGAGTTACGATGGGGAACATGTATTGTCCGCCCAGGTTCCCGTAGATATCCTTTTATCTTTACCTATGTTTTTGCGACTGTACCTCATAGCAAGATCTATGTTATTACATAGTAGACTATTTACAGATGCTTCATCCAGAAGTATAGGTGCATTAAACAGAATCAGTTTCGACACAAAATTTGTGCTGAAAACTTTAATGACAATCTGTCCTGGTACTGTGATGTTAGTGTTTATGATTTCCATGTGGGTGATTGCAAGTTGGTTACTCCGGGCTTGCGAATCGTAAGTATTGCAAATAGATAAGAATGCAATATTAAACTGAAAGAAAAATGATAATATAACATGACATTTCAAGTGTTTCCAAATTGTTTTATTTTATTTAGTTATTGACTTGCTTAAATCGATAATGTGAACATTTTTTAGGCATTCCGTAACCATCTCCTGTTGTATATAAAAAAAACAATTTAGTCTCCTGTTTTTCCTACGCGTGCATTTTATTCCTTACATTGATTTAGTGATATTTAATTGATTTTGTTATTCGTTTATACATCGTATTTTATAAATTCATTTTTTGCTACCTCGAATTACGCTTACAGCGTCAATATTTGTCGAGAAGGCAGAATGGTTTACAATAAAAACAATCATTGCAAGTAACTTTTTGCAATTGTCTATATCTAGTTTAATAATGAAATGCATATGCTTTACTTCTAGCAGGTCTATTAAAACAATAATACTCTAGAGATTATGTGGCTGTATTGATCGAATGTAACGCCATTGTCTGAAAAATAAATATAATTATCCAGACTAGGCGGACATTATTAAAATCGCCATTCTCTTATGTTAGTAGCAGTCATTAAAATCATGGCCCTAATTGTGTCAATGTAAAGACAATCTAAATAATTTTCATTACGTTGACATTATTTTCCTCTCTATTAATACGTCTAGAATCCAAGTTTACAAAAAAGACAGAAATTTATTTACAATCTCCGTACAAAGGATTACAATTTACAGCTTATTTGTATGAGCTTTTAGACAATTTTAGCACGTAATCAAGTTGATAAATGAACCAGAACAGAGTATTTAATAAAGTTGTAAGTAAAAAACATAGATAACAGGCGAATAGGAGGTTTAATGGCACAGCAAATCTTAACTTTGCATTGTAACAAAAAATTTAGAATTATCTGTTTGAACTTTAATGTGGTCCGTATGTAATATAGAAATTAATGAAAAAGGTTATTCTTGAATGTAAAACGAGCATTGTTGTATTTATGTTGTCTTGAAATACTTGTAACATGTTAATTTTTTCGTTCCAAAAAGATAAATTGCAATAAATAATGTGTAATGCAAACAACATATAGTGATACACTTGTATAATACAAAATACATATACCCTTATTACATAACAAGGTATCATAGTCAAAAGTATACAACACAAGTAAAAAGTTTGTCAAAATCATTTTCATACAGATGCTGAGATATTTACACAATTTTCTTAATTCCTTGAGCATTGGCATTTACCTTGATCAAGTGTTTTCTCTTCGACAGTTTATAATTAGATACAAATTATGAATATCATTTTCAATCGTACACTTTTTTATTTGGGAAAAAGTGTAAGTATGATCACGTTAATGTCCATAAATTTTAAAATTTAGATGTTTGTCAATGTATGTTAGTTCTAATGCAGCATTTTCAGCTATGTCATGTCATCTAGTTTTTTTCCTCGAAAAGAAACCAGAGTACCCTGCAAACAAAAACCTTGCAACTCTTTTGGCGGAGTCGAGTCAACACTTGACGGAAATATTTGAAACATAATATGTTTTAACAAGAGCACCTTATTCGATGCCGTGGCTAAAACTAGAATGTAGGTTGCTTTAGTTCTCTCCTTGAAATGTCAGTTTTTTACACGCTAATATTGCTTCCAACAAATGTCATGTCAGCATCCTAAATAATAATATTAAACGCTTCATCAATATCTAATAAAAAGTAGAGATGCTTTAATTTACAATGTAACGTAGATAAGAAAGAAAACATATACTTGGTCATTACACTGAGTGAGCTCAGGATATGGGTCACCTGCCATGGTAAATAACATTCATATACATATAACGTAACATGGGCTATTTTCGTTTAACCAACTTCTTGCTGTTATCAGTTATTTATATAACACATGTTGTATTGTTGGCTTCAACTCATTAGTCTATTGAACAACATTTCTAAACATTAATCTTTTCATTTATACAAATACAAAACATCTGTTTTCATCTCTTTACGTCATGCTGATTGTCATGTAATAGCGTTCAATTCGGAAAATGTATAATAGATGATTTGATGTTGAACAAATCAGCAGATGTTGGTTTTTGCTTGTTGTTTTTTAGAGTTATGTTATTATACAAATGTATTCATGGGATTATCATCTTCAGGTTATGAAAACATGCTTTATAACCAACAATTTTGCAATTTTGAGAAAAGGTTATAATACCTCTCACGAAGATAACACAAATTACAATGTATTTTGTAACTTTAATATGATAAATTTAAAATGTCAAAAATGCATAGTTTTGCCACTGCCCTATGGCGTTTTAATCTTTCTTGTTGACCGTTCGGTTTTCCTATTATTTTTTATATTTTACTTCTTTGACTTAATTTAACAACAAAGAAGCATCTTACACACAGGTTAACAAACTTTAAAAAATATTCAAGTCACTATGTTTGTTATGATCTCTATGTAATCAAACCAGTTTGAAATAAATTTGAGGGACAACTATTTGTTTTACTACCTTAAATGTAAGAATAAATGTTAATAATTAAACCAGTCTTATTGACTGGAAAATCGACACGTTCCTGGTCTCCCATGTTTTTAGTTAAACATCATCTTGTAACAGCCATATACCCGTCAAATTAAATCAAGATTACTGTGGGCTTATTCTCCCTGATGATAAGCCCGCTCTATAACTTCAGACAGGCCAGAAAAAATCCCACAATGGGTCATTGGTATGATCATACACAGCTGTTCACAACAGTTATTATTTCATCATTCATCATTACTGAGAAAAATGTGACGAAAATTGGTACGAAAGCACACAAACTGACTAACACACAGAGAGATGGAATAGAGTATAACCCTAGCCACTATCGACAGCGGGTGTATAAAAATCAAAGTAAAACTAAGCAAAACAGATATCTTTAATTAAAGTAATTTTCATACTTATGTCAGCTAGAGGGTATGTTAGATACAAAGCGCTATTGATATACGAATGTCCTTGTTATTAGGTCTTTAAGGTAAGCGATTAGAAACTAAATATAAAATTGTGTCGTGATTTTTTTTATTTCTTAGGACTTGGGATTTTCTATTGTGACAAAGCATTGGCAACTAAATTGACTTAAGTTTAATATGTGTTTCTACTGGACAATTTGTTTTACTAAGTGCAACCAGATCAAAATCTTAAGGTGTCATTAGTAACCGCCGACTTCATTTCCTGACATTAGATAAATTTACAATTTTAAATATATTAAAAGGATTTTATGGTATTTCTCTACTACTCAATATGTCACATTAGATTGATCTATGAAATGAAATAGCAAAAAAAATGTGTGAAAGAATGGGGTACGTGAGTTACTTTTTTTACAACATAATTATTAAAAAAACTTTTTAAATGTAACTGCCACTATTAGGATACCAGGTAACAGAGTATTAATTTCAAAGAAATATCGATAGATGTCATATGATAAAATAATCAAGTTATAAAAATATTTGCTTTGTCTGCTGCAGTGAAACAATTGTATAGTGCATCTTATGAAATGGGAACAACATGTAACACCGTACATACAATTAGACAAGATCACTAAACGTCTTGTTGTGTTTTATTGATACAGTACGAACTGTTATTGAGACATCGATTTTAGGTTTGGTTCCCTCATGAATTATCATATTTATTTATTCACACTGTTACTAGCCGTTCATATGATTTCATACATTTTTTACTATTAATATCACTTTATGTTAATATGATACAATCATCCTTAATTAACTATTTTTAGTTATGTTGATCTGTGATATCCTGAACGAAATGTGAAAATGTATAAAGGTTCATATAGAAGCCCGTAAATGAGACAGTTGCTTAAAAAAACCCTCAAAGTAAAACGTATTGTGCTTTTTTGAATGCGGTTTCATGTCCCGATAAAGGTTAAGCTATTGTATAATGGGTTTCTGAAATTCAGTGTGTAGATTAATTGAAAAAGCAACAATTTTGGAACATCAAAATATTTTCTATATGCATCTGCTTGAAAATCTAACATCAGACATGTTCTTGGTCATTTGTATTCCTGTTTTATATCGAATTTGTGCATCTTCAAACTGTTTCATTGTGTTATTAAAATATGATTTATAGAGTAAACTATAATACATTAAGTAAAGCGTCTAAGCATGAAACCTGTACTGATTATTTTTAATTATACAAGTATGCGGTTTCAAAATACATGTATGTATGTTTAAGAATAGAAAGGAAAGACTTTTATATAAATCATATGTTTCGAAAGTAAAAAAAAGAATTGCAAATACCCACCAACCAAGGTTACTAGCTAAATAAATATTCTTTGAAATAATTAATATTCTTTGAAGTAAATAATCTAATTGCGCGATATAGAATGCAATCGGTTCTTGGTATAACATTTAAATGCATTATAGCGTTAGGCTAACATGTTCCACCATATTATAAATTATAACATACATTAATGATTGGCTTCTTTTCAGATATCTGGACACCAAGCATTCGAACATTTTGAATTCCATGTGGATGATTGCTATAACCTTTCTGTCCGTTGGGTATGGGGATATAGTTCCTAATACATACTGTGGTCGAGGTATCGCAATTACCACGGGAGTTATGGTAGGTAGACTTATTTCAAATACTCTAGAAATACATTCAATGACCATTTAATACATATGAAAAGAATTATTAACTTATACAATCATACCATTCAAGTGTTGTAAGACCAAGTATGATACTACATGTATTGGTTTAAGAGCAAGCAGGCGTTTTTGAAACAGTCCATGTCATTAGAGATTAAGATAATTACAAATGGAAAAACCTTGAGACTACAAAAGCTTCAAAATTAACGAAAAAGGTTTTTTAATGAATTCATTTTATTGTAGCTTTCATGAGCACATGCCTTATTGTATTACCATAAACAATGCTTTACTATAGGTTTAATTTAACATTTGAGCTTAAACGTGAGACTGAAATCATTATTTATCTCCAGCGGGATTGTTTTTATCTCGGTACTAAAGTATTCTTTTTGTATTCAAACTAAGCACAGAGATGATAAACAAAATCAAGCAGTACAGTTAAACAAATTGATTGCCAGTGGTTGGTGATTTATTCCCACTAAGTCCGACAACTGTCTTTCTCCTTGTTTATTGAGTTCAAATGCTAAAATTAAAAAAAACTGACATAAATCTATTTGATAAAACATAGAAAAAAACTAATAATTTAAGTAACAAATAACATTTTCGTTAATGTTTCATGATGTTAAAAATTATATGGGCAAATCATAACCGTTACAACAGGTATGACTAAGGTTGGAGATGCCACTTTTATATTTCAAATGTTGGATTTAGACCACAAAGCATTCAAAGAACATCAGCAAAATGTTTTGACTTTGTCTTTTAACATGTGTTATAGTTCTCAAAAATGTTTTCCTGATAAAATAACCTTTAAATTGTTTTAAAGGTCAAATTATGCCACTGCATAGTGAATCATTGAAGTAATCTATTGAAATCCTTAAATTGTTATTATTATTATGGAAATAATTCAGAGGGACCTTTAGATATTATTTAAAAGGAAAGATCAAAGAAAAATCCTTAACTTCCACAAATCGTTTTTATTAAAGTGAATGTATTTCAAAGGTTTTAAAATGTACGTTTATTATATATTTATATATGAAGTATTTTATTTTCCAAATATGTACTATTAACTTGGTTGTTTTGGGTTAGGGCCACGGTGTTACAGCATTAGTCGTTGCACTTGTTGCACGAAAACTTGAATTAAGCAGAGCTGAAACACATGTTCATAATTTTATGATGGACACACAGTTTACTAAAAGGGTATGTATAAAAATATATTGTGGTGTTCTTTAAACTGATATATATAATTTACTACATTAGGGTGCAGGAGTAACGGCCATTACTGTGGCAGTTCTTACACAGTGGATAGAGTTGTCGTCCGCAGAACGCAACGTTATGAATTTTATGAATGAGAAAGACCTCGAAAAAAAAGTAAGATGAAATGAAGCTATAAAACACCGCTTCACTTTTAACATATAACTTTTGGAAGTATATACCAGAATGACATGGTGCGTAATTTAAAGCAAGGCATTTGGCAAAATAACTAGTTTTCAAAGTAACAATTGCTTATTAAGAAGTGAGAGAATGTTGAGTTCTAACCTTCATAGTTTTGATATTGATTGATCGATTTAAATCAAGATTTCTTCTTGCTGTGACAAAGAATTAATTTTAGCATTTGAGCGTAAACATTTTAAGTGTGTATGTGGAAAATTGCCGTCTTAGTAGAATTTCACGATAAATTTGAAGTAGCTACAATGGCAGAAATATAATTTAAATTGTACAATTAGAAAAAAACACGTGCATAGCTTCATTTCGGTTAACAAACTATATATTACTATTAAAAGCGTACACAAAAAGCTGGCACTGACCATTCTTCGTAGAGCACTTATTTTATTCAAGTTGAAAATTTTTTAACCTGTTATATATCCAAATTTTAAGATACAATTTATGTAGATGAAAAATTGTTCAACGATCTTAATTTTGTTTTTAACTTCACGGAGCTCCAAAAATATGCTTTATTGTTATCAAAGGGGTTTAATTTATTTTAACAATAAAATACTAACCGCTTTGTTTTAAAGATATATTTGAAAAGTTACCTTTCAATAAAACTAACACATGCTTTATCGCAGCGATATCTCTATTAGTCAAATGACTATTCTAAAATGTGCAATGAAGTTATACATTAAGCTGGAGAGGAGACAAGGTCTTACATTTGGGTAAGGTACCTATAACAGAAATAAGTGCGGTTGTATTTGATGCATTTTAATGGGACATATATAGTCCCCACTGCTGATAACCGCTACGTGGCATATACATCTCACCTCGCTTTTGACGATTATTGCCTGGATATTTGGTTGTAAAAGTAAATTTTAAAATTCTATTCCTTACGTTCTCCTTTCGCTGTTGCATTGAACATTTTTTCGGTAATTTAACAATTTATCTTACTAATTGTTTAGTAAACATTGCATGTAAAGTATAATTGCAACATCATAAATATTTTTTGATTTTTTTAATCGTTCGAATTATCAACATATTGTCCCAGAGACGAACATCACATAAATAATTTTAATGTGAATAACTATAGTACATTGTAACAATTTATTTATTGTAGTGGTTTATTTTTCATGATGGAAATATAAAATGTGTTTCTTTCGTACAATAAGTCATATTTAATCATAATTCAATGACAACCTTTGTGTTTAGGTAAATAGGATCATAACTTGTGTGTGTAGCTGGGTGAGTCCCATACAAATATCTGTATTGTTAGCTGGCCATAATCTTTGATTGTTTGTCATAATCCTAGATTCGCGTGCTGAACATAACCATCTTCATTTTGATTGTACTGCAGCAGAACTATAACAATAAAGGCTAAGATATCAATGTAGTTCTCTATAGTTTTTAATATAAGCGGGAAATTGGAAAAATTAATTAAGTTTAAAATTGAGAACGACAAGACTAGAGAGATAACATCCGATTTCAGGTACAGATGAGCTTACGCGCAATCATCTGAACTTGTTTTGTCATCCAATCAAAATGCCTGAACAAGAACGTTGATATAGTAAAATAACAACGTTCATGTTTAATGTTCTTGTTTCGGGCGTTCTGATTGGATGTCGGAGACAATGGAGTCTTAAACAATGGAAAGTCTATAGAATATTGCGATCTGAAAGTTGATGGTTTACCGAAGAAAAAGGTACTTTCGTGCGCGTTTGAAACCCCTTGTGAACTTCCATTTGTGATAGAATTTTTTATGACTCACTCGTGGAATTATTCAAGTATCTTAGGTTCCATGCCGATTTTAGTGTATCTGGCGTATCAGTCAAATTATTCTGCGCTTATTTATTTAATATTTATCACATGATTTTTGTGTGAATGTATTTTAATATGAATATCGACAATATTCTTTATATATATGACCTATTGGTGTAGTTTAAAGAATAATAACATTGATATAATTTCTCAATGTACTTTATGTAACAGTCTAGCATATAGTATGTGTATTTTTCCCCTTTGTGTAAAGTAATTTGAAAAATATAATTCAAATGATATTAAGTAGTAGTCAACCTAAGAATCATGCAAAATTGAAGAAAAGTGATTCATCGATAAAAAGGCTACAGTGGTTTATTTTTAACGAAAGATAGTTCAAAGTATACAAAATAAGAAATAAATAACAATTTGCTCATAACTGCCTGGTCCTGGGATAAATCTTGCCATTTTATTACAATGCTTTCTATTGAAATTATTGACAGTTTTAAGAGTTATCTCCCTTTCTTACAATTTTCCAATGCATTCTATATATTTTTTTCTCTCAGGACCAGGGCTAGTTTGGAAAAAGAGTACAAATTATCAAATCAGGGTGGAAGTAGGAGTAACATATCAAAAATAAAGTGGTGTAGGCTTTCCACCCATGAATCGCTCTTTGCATGATTCTAATAAAAAGTGGTACTTAATATTTAAATACTTACTACTAACTTATTTATATCGCACCACATAACATAAAGTAAGCACAGAAAAACCCTCTGAGAGAAATACACTGTATTTCATATTGTGGTCAGAGGCATTCTGTAAAAAATGGCGATGATAGTCCTTTACACTTGAACAAAAGCAAATAAAATAAATTCATTAAAACTTGTATCTATTTTAAATTAATATTTTCATGTCTTTACCTACAGCTAAAAAATTCAGCAGCTAATGTTTTACGTGAGACGTGGTTGATTTATAAACATACCAAGTTAATGAAGAAAGTGAATGCCAGTAGAGTGCGAACACACCAAAGAAAATTTCTTCAGGCGATTCACAAGTAAGCTCAGTAATATGATATTCATGACTATGGGATAATATTATACACGAGTCAATGTTCAATTCATTATTAGCTAAATTTATTATCATTCTATTATGCCTTATAGTTATCCGTGATTAATTTAACGCCTAAACATTTTGCTGACATTAAGATTTAAATTAATGTAAAAAAATTAAGTAATTTCAAATTTAAAGTAAATGGTATTTACCCTCTATTTTAATTCGCTTGAAGACAGAGTTCGAATCAAATGTTATTGGCCTATCATTATAATAGAAAGTACAAGATTGCAAACAGAGATCTTTGATGGTAGGTCTATTTTATCTCATATATGCCTGAATAAGCTGTCATTAAGATTTAAAGTCATGCTAAAAATAAACTAATGTCAAAGTTAAAGTAAATGGTGTTTACTTTCGTAATATTTTCATTCGCCTGAAGATAGAATTCGAATCAAATGTTATTGCCTGTCACAGAATATAAAAGTACAATATTCCAAATAGAGATCTCTGATGGTCGGTCTACTTTATCCCATATATTCCTGAATTAAATAGTTATTGTACAGCAACAACAACATTAATATAGTAGCGCAAAACTGACATTCTTTTGCAGCTCGACAAAATTGTTTCCTGATACCAACTGAATACCTTTTTTCATTATCAGAAGTCATTGCTTATTTAATTTCGTAATATCTTCCCGTAAACAATTCTAAATGTACAAAGTAAATTGTACTTCCATGTTACACAATTACCCATAACAAAAATCTGTTGAAATATTTAAACTTTCTCATTTTTTATTAGTTTACGAGATGTTAAAATGGACCAAAGGAAGTTAACTGAACAACAGAATACAGTTGCAGACCTAGCAAAGGTTTGTAATATGGCTGATGCATTGTTTCCGTTAAACCACTTTTTCGTTGGGGAATTTTATTGCTCAGGTTGCTGTTAATTTAGATAGTGACTAACCAAACTATGACATTTGTTTTTAATTTAGTTATATATTTGCTCGTGAATTTCTGTGATATATTTTCTTCAGGGTTACTGTAGTGTTGTATTTTAATCATAGGCACAGATGGCGTACACGTTTTAGTTCGTATGATTTTAAGCACGGATATGCATTTTGTATGTAATTTTCATACAATAAACGAAGCCTTTCCTTTTAACTACACGTCCTGAATATAGCTGAAATATTGCTTGCTGGACGTTAAACATCAATCACTCAATCCTTTTAACTAAAACCAAGAAACTATTTCAATTCCAATCTTTGTAAAAAACACAATTTGAAGACTGATTTACGTATTGTATGTCTTAAGTTAAAATTTAGAAATTAAACAATTTTTACAAATGTGGTACCATGTTTAAGTATTTTGAATCTCATTTAGATACGCTCTTTCGTTTATATTGCAACTAAAAACATTGCCGTCTTAAGCTGTTCAGAGAAAAACAATTTTACTGATGATATTTTGCCTATATTTATGTTGAATTATATATAGTTTTTAAATAGGCATGTAATTGGTTTAGAAATAGAATAGTGTTAACACCGTTTAAGCAATAACGTGAATCAACTAAACGTAAAGCCATTATTGATGCCCGAGGAAAATACTTGATTTGACAACTCGTTAAAAGGAAAGGACTTCGATGGTTATTTTATCACAGATTGGAAAGTAAAGATAAATTTGGTATCTTTATGAATCCTGTTATTAGTTATATTTTATTGATTTAAACAAAATTAGTTTTTGACTAAAATGAGGCAATATAATTTTACCATCGATTCTCCTTTCCTTTTTCCAATATAGCAAGTAGGCTTTGATGGATTGACACAAAGAGGAAAAGTTTATATGTCAACATCTCATGTTGAATTTCGCCAGGTTTGAATCGTTGCAACATACATGTAACAGATATGTCTATTAGCTGTACCTATTTAATCTACAGGCATGGCATAGACGTTCTACGTTTGCATGTTACTCTTTCAATTCTTTTGCATGGTTGTGCTTTCTTTTGTTAAAAAATATATAAAGAAGCACAAATTCTCGTCAAGTACTTTCCTCTTACGAGGATTTTAGAAATGTTATATTCCAGATCCTTTGAAAGTTAACAATTTTAAGTTATTTTAACCTAGTTTATATAGTTTAGTATTATAGTAGATAGTAGTTATTAGATCTTTATTTTAATATGAGATACACAAGATGCTATTGACAAGTCTTGTTTTTCATTACTGACCTTAAATGGAGGTAATAATTGAACACCGACGAAAATGTCAAAATACAATCCACAAATCAAAGTCAAAGAAACCGGCAAATGCTAGAACTAACAACCAAAAATATATTAACTACAGCAATGGTCCTACCCCAAAAAGAAACCAGGCCCAATGACATTCCAAACATCTTCTCAATAACTGTAGTATGTGAGTTGGTTTGTTGATTAAAATGTAATTGAGAATTAAATAGATTCCGATTCCGAGATTTAAATTGAAATTCACTAAGACAAGATAAATGATGCGAGTACAAAACAGGTTACAATTAACAAGAAATTTGGTAAGACTATTAAAAGACCAACCGATAAGTATTGTGTAGTATAAGTCTTAATATTAATACAAATATTAATATTAATTTATGACGTCATTGTATTATAACGTTGTTGTTGTTGTTATTGACTTCACATATACATTTTCTTGCCATTTATATATATGCCTTGAATAAAGACGGCAGTGGTCGTCGAAACGTCGGCAAAATATGGAGTTTTTATTTATTATTGTATAGTTTTTAATACAAATATTGATATTAAAAAATACGTTTTATATTTTGTTAATGTGTTTGTTTATTTACATTTGTGTTATCCTTTGATAACCTTTTTTTTTCTCAAATACATGTAAGTGACTGCGATTTGAACTTGGTTCATTTCAAACGTTTTGGTATGGATAATGAATTCTGATTTAAATGCTTAAATAAAATATGTGCATCAATCACATCCTTTATGTAAAATCATTAAGGTAGCGATCAATTATTTTGATCAGGAAGACTATTCTACGTTAGGTTTTTAATGAATATGGTTGTAACATGCTATGCGAATAATGAAATTTTTGTTGTTTATTTATTCACATTGATTTTTTCGCATTCATTTGTCTGGGCGAAAAAAAAGTTAATGAAATTAAATACAGATGAGGAAAAATACATTAGCTCGTGTCACTACGTTAAAACCCAAACATTTATTTAATAACAATTTTTCCACATTTACAATAAGCATGATACGAAACAAACTCTAATGACACTTCACCGTAACCTTTTCTGACTTCTGTCTCGCTTATCTACCTTAATATGTCCCTTTCTAACACAATGACTGCTTACGTATTTGACACTTAAATTGTTCAATGTTTTCCCGATAGTGACACATTAAAATCTGTATGTAGTTCCATATAGGGTATTCACCATTACAAATCATTTAACTTAAGTGATTTATCATCTATACATTAATAAATTCAAACAAATTTACGACAATATATGTTGGTCGGAAGACATCTTTAACAACTTGCTCTAAGGCTGTGTGTGCAAGTTGTGAAACGTAATTTATAGCCACTCTTTTTATAGAACCTTGTGCCGCAATGTAGACAAACAATAGATTAGTGACTTTTCTTATAGTTTGGAGGGTAATTTATATTCTTTGTCCATTATATTTGCAGACTCAGTCTCATATTCAAGTCATGGTGTCGGATATGCAGTCAAGCGGTCATAACCTAGAGAAACGAGTAGTCAAAATAGAAGATAAACTAGCAGAGTTGCAGGTGTTATAATAATTTTACTATATTATTGTTTTTCATAAATAAAACATAAACATTTATATACAGTGAATTTGACTTCTAGTGTGTCCTTTTATTGTTATTAATCTCTTTACATCTATTATTTGGGGCCTAGGTGATTCAGTGTTTAAGGAAGTTATTTATACTATGAAATACGTGGTATATTCAACACTGAGGTAGTGGGTTCGAGTCTCACTTTGGGCAGGGTGTGCTAGATGTTAATCTTCATTAAATAGGATTTTATGGGTTTTCTGGGTACTCCGGCGTGCGCTTCTAAAAAAAACTAGAAGCCATGCTATATCTAAACAGTTGATGAAAGTAGTGTTAAACACCGTTTAAACAATTACACATTTAGTATTAAAAACAATGTATGTATCTTGTAGAGGCCTGTAACAATTAAGAAACTAGGAACATAAATTTGCTAGTTTTGTAAATATTAATATTTTTGTAAATTCAACGAATTTATACCCAAATCAATTTGCAACAAAAATAATCTGCCTTCCGATTTTGGTTCTTTATTTAATTGAAATATTATTCTTTGAAGTGTTTAACAATTATATTATATTATTAAGGCTAAAACATGACTGAACTCATTACTGAATGTTTACATGTTGTTTGCTTTTAGAATCAGCTTGACATGCTGCCAGCACTTATAGCTGATAAAGTGATAACTAGAAGACACGAATTAAGACATGAAAGAGAAATGAGCTTACGTGAAAAAGACTTACAACAGACCGATATGAGAAGGACTGAATTTAATCAACTAAGACGATTCTCCCCACCACGAAGGCGTAAATCGCCTCAACATTCAGGATCAAGCCAGCCGCCATCAAACGGATTAAGTCAGTTATAATAAGACATAACATTAGAAACATATACGGATGCTGTTGATACGCGACTGACGGTCAATGACCCAATCATGTACCGATAATATAGTGTCTGCTGACCATTCTAATAAAGAATCGTATTTCAAAAATTCGCGATAACAATAAAGGCACTGTCATCACAAACAAAGTATCGACATCAAAATATCATAAAACTTTTTCAGTAAAACAATAAATCTGTATGAATTAACTCTGAGGTTCACTGAGCCTAAATTTACCTTAATGTCCGAAATTCTGTATAAGTGATATTATAAAAGCATAAACGAAATGTTCACCAAAGTATAATGACGCCGTTGTTAAGGGGTTGACGACGTGATGCAAAGAAGACTTCAAAGCTTGAAATATACATTGTTTTGTAGCTATTGTAAATAAACAAAAATTGGGTGAAGTCTAACCACGATGTTTAGATTCCTAACATATAATTGCATTATATGTCTAACACACACATTGTTTTGAAAAGCACATTTAATTTAGAGTATACGAACTGAGCAAATGTGAAAAATATTTTGAAAATATGTCGTATTATTCTAATGAAATGTTTTTTTCCAAATGTATGACATTGATGTAGTTGTAAGAAAGGTGTTTACGTCCAGTGAATGCCAGTCTTCCGAAGTATCGTAAATTCAAATCATTACAAATGATCTGCAGTTGTAGGAAGACATGTTTTTCGAACAGCAGACATTATGAACTGGACAGGTGTATATTGTAAACTATGGTTTTGCTTATTAGTTAATTATTTGCTAATTTGTTAAAAATGTAATTGTTATATTTGTTTTAATTTTGCAATTTAGACAATATTTAAACTTGAAAAAGAAATTTTATTCCTTTATTTTCTATTAAGTTTTAACATTGTTGGTTCAAAAAAAAACCAACAACAACAACATGCAGTGAGTTTTATCAGGCACCGTTTAACCGTTCTAATTTGATTACTTTTAAGTTCCAAACATATTTCCCATCTATTAATAAAAATTTAAACATGACTTTGGCTTTTCATGAGACATTTTTTATGAAATACTGTTGCCAAAACAATATGTTAATTTCTCGAAAGATTTAAATATATACACGAACTCAAAAGTTGTAAATATTGTTGAGTTTGAACTGTTTGTATGTGTTCAGCACTTGCATTCTAGAATGAAATATGGTTTTTTGTACATGTTAATGCACTAACTGAGACACTTCTTAATTTTGCACTTGTCAATTAATTGTGGAAACGTAAAAACTTATGAAAAAGAATTACAATGCAACATTTGGAAAATACATATCAGTTATAAATTTTACTATTAATTTCTTGCAACAGATGTTTTTGTATGTCTGTTTTACGTAGCAATTTGTGCACCTGTTTTTCATATAGTTCACTACAATATGTTATTTTGTGTTGGTTTTTAAAAAGATAAAAAAAATTAACTTGGCAAAACAAATTTAAAGCTTTATTCTCAAAATTTCTATTTCTTGAAAACTTACTATCAAAATTATATTAAGTTCTCCAAACCAAGATACTACAGAAGACAATCGCATTGTTTTAATCACCTGTTCAAGTGGCCAATAATTTTATTATTTATTAATAAAAAGTCATTAAAGATCCGAAGACGTATATAGAATGTATTACACCAAATTCATCAGTGAATGTCAAAAATACACTACTTTAAAACGTATTTTAAGGCAGTTTTTGCATTTAAAAACTGAATCATTAAGATGAAAAAAATATCCTTAAATGTTTTCCAAAAAAAAACATTTAGGATGTTGTTTCATAAATGTAGATTTAGAATTTATTGTGGTTGGTCATAAAGCACAAATTAAACCTCTGTCGCAATAGCTTGAGATATTTTTACCAAAAACAGTTCCTTACTTTGTAATAACTTTTTTCTTACCAAACATTCCCATTATTTCGTTCTTTTTATTTTACACGAGTTTTCCCTTTTTTGTATATGTAAGAGTTATTTTTTATTCATTGATCATTTGCAATAACCAAACCAACACATGAAAACTAAGTACACCAAGAAGTTTCAATAAAATACATCATACATTTTATATATTTAACATATAAATACTTCGTTATTACTTTTAAAGACATAAAATAACACAAACACCAATTTTGTCGATACTTCGTATCTGAAAAATAAATGCTAAAAATTGATATAAGCATGCTATCAAAAGGAAATTACTGTAATTGCAGGTGTTCTTGGAGAGAGAACTAACTAGTACAAATTAACAAACAAATCTCTTTCCTTTGTTAATTGATTTCAATCTATTGGTTGTTATGAAATGTTAAGAAGTCTGCAATCAGACATTGAATCTATCGTCAAATTGATTTTTCTTCATTTAGCTCAGAGCTAATTCTATAAATTGTTTTGTCGATGTATTTTGTGTAGATTAATAACGTTTTGTTTCGCCAACATTCCTGATTTCCAGAGTTCGCAATGTGTTTTATTGCTTTTAATGTTTTGACCGGGAATTTGTTATCTGATCTATTTATATCGTTTTTAACTATATTTTTGCGGTAGCGCATGGTCACCTTATATCGATTGCTTACTGAGATCTTATTGCCATAAAAATCTATCTTTACCGTGACACCATGTTGAAAGCTTTTATTGTCTCCACGTAAGAAAGCATGTTGTAAATATTTACATCAACCACTTGGTTTTACTGTGTTATTTCAACGGTATCAAAAGTTTTAAAATGACATTGTTCTGTAATTATTTCTCACAAAATTGTTATAATGTGACCAAATACAATCTACCCTTGAAATGTGGTGTGTTGTTCGGTTAATCACTGGTGTTATTCCTACTGTAAATTGTTATGATGTAATTGTTAACACTTTGTAAGAATGATTGAATGAATAATAAAGTTATTTTCGTAAATTAATGTATAACGGTTTTTTTACCTACTAGAAGGGTAATGAAAATAAAAGATTACAGACTGTGTATGTACACAGTACAAGAACAAAAACACATTTTATTCGAAGTGCGAAGTGATATATCTATTAAACAGTTAGACAGTAAATTGGCTCGTAGTTGACTTGCGATATCAGAGCTTTAAGGGATGTATGTGTGATGTTAAAAGATTTACATTTTGTCGGCACTTCTTTCTAGAATGTTCAGTGAAAACTTTCATACGTAAAAGCATGGTATTAAAATATAATAATAGATTGATTGGTTGATTATTGTCCAGAAAAAAAAATTTCGCCAAAAAAGCAAAGTATAATAGCTATGGTTTTACAAGTGGCAAATTTCGACCAGGCGTTCCGAACTATGATAACAAGAACATGTCAGGTGCATAAAGCTTGGCAGAGTCACAACATAGTACCTCAGATATGCTTCTGATGAATGTTTAGTATGTAGAGTATACATGTATCACATATGCCAATGCCCATGTGTTACACTTCCTCACCCCTAAATACATATGATGTCAAACTTAAATCTTACATAAAAATGCCATGAAAGGCGCTCATGGAGTAGACATAGAGAAGAAGTATTCAAAAGCAAACTATAATATATTAGACAAACATAGTACAACACAAATGCAAATAAATAAAACATAACAAACATTCAGACAACAGAAGTTCTCACATAAACTTAAGTTAGATCTTCTGCGCTGATTTTTAACTTCTTATATAACATCAGTAATATTATCCGACACTCGAAATATTGAAATATGTGTTTGTTTGAATGGTGCTAAACGCCACTTTCGGCATTTTTCAGCTATATGACTGCGTCCAGTCTTTTATTGGAGACGGAACCGCAGTAACCGGAGAAAACCACGGGTAGGAAAACTGGTATTTCGTGTCAATTAAGATTGGAGTTTGAGAACCCGCATCAATAGAACAACACAATGATGTCGGCGAAATCTATATAAATATCGTATGAATGACGGAACAAACTCTTCAAACGCAGGAGAATTGGAAATTTTTAAAAATTTAAGCCTTCAAAGATATCGCTGCTGTAATTTTGTTTTTTCAAAGCAATTGTTCTTTATTGACAATACCAAGGTAATTATGAGGCGGATTGCGCTCGATCCCTAATGCAAACACGGACAAGAATTAAACTTTGGAATATACATTTGTCTGGTGAAAACTTCACTGCTGGATTTCCCATCAATCGTATTTGCAGGATTTTCAATACAGTGTGCTGACCGTTTTATACCCTGGTATTCAGGAATGGTTGGGCTGCTAAGAATTTTATACTAATTACACAGTTTGCATTTCTTAATCCGAATTTTTTTTAACTAACTATTTAACCCATCTATTCGACAAGGACTCACCAGTAGAAGGACGAAATTAGAAAGATAATTAAGACTAGAAATAATACGACAACCTATAGAACGGCGGTAACAAATGATTTACACCAAGTGCTGTGGAAGTGTAAGCCTTTTTCTTGCCTGATTAACGACACCGAACGTGTTTTAATTAATAAAAAAAGTAGCTAAAAAATTGAACACTTGATTTGATGAGGTGGATAGTTTTAGTAAGAGAATTACGTCCATACCTCCAAGCGCAGCCTCAACAATATGCACTTTTTGTCGAAGACTTGAATATTTAGTCAAACCAATGATTTCATGCCCTTGTAACTTTACACTTATTAGGGTCCTTCGTCATTTTGATCTAATAAGTTGCTTGAGTTACTTGTGGGACCGGGGTTTAATTCAATATAACCAACTTAATCAGTTAATATTTATATGGATTTTTAGATACAAATCTTAGATATGATGTTAAATCTTATATTTATTTGTACCTTTATGCGTATTAAAAATATTAGCATGAATTGTTATACATCTACTTAGTGATGTAATAACACGTGTATTAATCCTTGTCAAATCAAAAATAAAATATGTAGTTTCTGTATAGGGTCCTAAGAGCATAAACAAAATGTCAAACCGTAAGATATCTAATGTAATATGGCGGAGATAACAAATTTGACTTGTAGTACTACGCCCCTGCTATGTCAGAACCCATTTAATCTTAAAAGAAATTCGTTTGTAGAACGCATGTGTTATTTACGATATGCCGGTATAATAATATACAAAATATCCACTCTATACACGCCCGCTGAACTGTATGATATTTTCAGCTATTTCATGGCGTCCAGCTTTTATTGGGGGAGGAAGCTGGAGTACCCGGAGAGAACCCCCGACCTTCGGTAGGAAAACTGGCAATCCTTGTCAATTAAGAATGGAGTCCCGTACACCCTTCCTGCAGTGAGACTCGAACCGGCAACCTCAGTGATCATCAGTAGATTAACTACCTTAACCACTCGGCCACCGAGGCCCCTAATTTATAGTTACCTAAAAAGATAATTGCAAATCTGAAAATAAAATCTTTGTAACTTTACTCAGCGCGGTTATTAACGACATGTTTTATACTACAGCAAGTATAAGCCATTTCATTTACTTTTCAAAATTGAGTAATATGTCACAACATATAATATTCATATTTTGTCTGAATCCCACACTATGTTGTCTATGTGATAAAAGAGAGACAACTCGACGTATTTGGATTCTGGTGTTACAAGATTAAATATAAGATTTTTTCTAGAATATATATTTTGGTATATTCTTGTTAATATTGTCTTCACAATATATGACGAAAGAAATGCTCCTAGACCATTAAGGGGTTGCACAAATTGCGGTTCTACACAACAAGAACGTTCCGGACATAAATAGAGTAAAACTGAATAGTGTTCAAGACAGAGGTTGCAGACAGAACACTGACGTAATAATATGGCTTCCAACATATTACAGGTGTATCAGTGCATCGACTTCGCTTTTTGAGGTCTTGGGATTTTTTGTTTCCCATAAATATGCATAAAATATCAGACCGATTGAAAGAGTTTTTTCAAGCCCAAAGAATCCGATAATTGAATAAACTATCTCCTGCCAGGAACATGTCTATAACCACACGGTTAGCGATGTGTACCAGAATACTTTGAACATATCCAAGACAGACGAACCGTGCAGCCTTAAATCTTCTACAGTCACGACTGACACAATCTGGATGATACAGGTTAAACATTATTTTAATAAAAACGTTTAATATGTAGTAATCTTTCGGGAATAAATGATGCAGTAAAATGCGAGAAAGATTAACATTAAATATTAAATATTGACGATTTGGAGTGTTTACATTGTTGGAGCTTTACATTTATGTAATGTTGTCCACTAATAGTAAGGTATCACAGTATGTAGGAAATACATATCGGAAGATACAAAAGCATGATTTTATTTATCAAATTTTAACAAATAATTGTTTGACATATAGTTTTCATCGCGAGATCAAAACAAATAATTAACAAGGTAAGTAAACAAATACAGTGAATTTGTTAAAAATAGTGTTCAATTATCATCTGGAAATTTTTTAAAGCTATATCATGATATGTATTGCAAAAGCTGCTCCAATATTTACAAATTTCGAAACAGAGGGTTAACTCGAATACAAACTAAAACAGATTTGCGGATTTCGTTTCTAATAAGCCAACACTGTCATTCTTTTTCTATATATAATTTGAAAAACAATTGTTTATACCATGTAACAATATTTTTCAACTTCGTTTGTTTGAATGATGTGTTAGAATAATTTTAACTATATCATGCCTGGGGGAGGAAGCGGAGTTGGAGTCGAGCACACCGCTCTGTGTTGAAACGCAGGTTTGTCATTATAACTACCTCAATCACACGGCATTGGAGGGCACATGAACATCTTATGTTATTATACATCCTGAATCATTGAATGTTATCTCTTTGCTGTTCAATTCACATCACATCCCAAAACTATTTCGAAATTAAAGAACTTTAATCGACAGTTACGAATGTCCACCTTTCCGCAGCTGTGATTTATGGCTTAGTGGAAATGCACTAATGACATAATTGTCATTTGCTTACGTACAATGCTTCTGACAATGACTAACATCAATAGCTCCGCACCGTTAACTTTATTCTGTCGAAAAACCTCTGAATGTGAAAACATTAATGAAAGCAATCACGTGCTTTTCCAACTCTGATGGACTGAACGATTAAAACGGGGCTATCATTTCATTTACAACATGATAAAATTTTAAACCAAAGCTTCAAGCAAAACATAGATACGTATTGGTACAATCTGTTCTTATTTCAGATTGTATAGTGAGAAATATAAATTATGCATCAGGCGTCGCAAATTCACCGTGGGGGAAATATCCGTCTGCATCCATCAGACTGCTAGTCAATACAGAGATGACAGCTTTCGACTAATTACAATAAATTAAAATATACATATATTTCATCTGTTGCATTCAAGGAAAAGATTGTGCCGATAAGTTTAACAATAAAAATTACAAAACAACTTTTGATATGTAAAAACAGGAATTTTAAAACAAGTAGTAAAATATTCTTAGAATATCTCTTCCATTAACAATAACTTGTGTTAAGTGGTCCTGTTTTGCCAAAAATGTCCGGTTCTGAGATACTGTGCCTTTTGTGAAGAGATATCTGAAAAGGGAAAAAAAATACAATAAATGTATTTATCTAAATTTAGCTAATACACGTGTTTGTGTTTATATTTCATGTATGGTCACGTGTGTTTATCTTACCTGTTTTTTTAATGCAGGCAGGGTGTACTCGACTCCAATCTTAATTGACAAGGATTGCCAGTTTTCCTACCGAAGGTCTGGGGTTTTCTCCGGGTACTCCGGCTTCCTCCCCCAATAAAAACTGAACGCCATGATATAGCTGAAAAATTGCTGAAAGTGGCGTTAAACACAATCAAACAAACAAACAAACTTACCTGTTATTAATCTTATTACTAGCTGACCTGTATTCTTGTTATTAAGATAATAATGTTCTAAGTTGCACGTGCATCGGAAAGAGCAGTTTTTTTGCGGACATTAAGTTAATTTTTTTAATGTTATAATAAAAGGTTACTGGCGAGTTGTTGTGTTTTTATTGATAAATATATTATGTGTGTTTGAGGAAATAATAAAAACATAACAAACCCTTTTCATGTAATAACAAATTAAAATTATTTCTATAGTCATTATTACTAATTAAAAGTACAGTGATATATTTTAATGTAAATTCAAATCGACTATGAAGTTTAGAAGCAATGGCTAACAAATAAAACTAATTAATACAACAAATAACAAACAAAAATAGATTGATTGAGTGATTAATTAGATGTTTGCTTAACGTCCAGCCAGGAGCATTTCAGCTATATTCATGACGGCTGTGTGCCGGAATGCCAACATTTTGAAAGATCAAAGAACATTGTAGGCTCTCATTAGTGAGGATTAAGGGGTCCCCCATACAGGGTATTAATTAACTGTAAAGGTAAAATTGTGTAATATTGTACGGGTGTAATAAATTATATTGAGTGATAGTATTTGTATATTTGCATTGTGAATTTAAAAATTCTGCCTTCAGTCAATAAATACTAAAATTATAAATTATATCAGGTTCTGGTTGAAAAGTAATGGGCATGTGTAGAAGGTCCCATCACAGAAGATGCAGTCTGAAGCAGAAAGATGAGTCAGGTTTTCTGTCGATGCGCAGGCAAGGATGCGTTGTCCTTGTGTAGTGTCGTCGAATAGTGGGAATCGGTCTCAAGTTGTAGTCTGTGTCCACTTGCCATCAAGCTGGATGTCTGAAATAGTGGTGGGTAACTTGGGTGTCTGCTTGCTCTGTACAATATTGATTTTGCAGAGTTGAATGTCGGTATCTTCTCAACCACTTCTCCCGAATCGTCGCCCACATCTCATGCTTTGACTAAACTTCTTGGTAGATAGCTGGTATTGGTCTTAGTTCTTAACAGAATTTGGTACATATCAGGTGCATGATTTCTTCAAATACAATTTTTGCTTTGTATGCAGAGTGACTGTGTTGGTGCTGTCCTAGTCCAGTAATAGTGTCGTTCTTGGTGTTGTTACTGGATAAGCATGTTGGTATATTTCATTGTTTAGTAAGTTCTTTCACCACGGGTAGTTTTTACCCGGAAAAGATAACCATTGAAGACTAAGTTGTTGCCTTCTAAAGTGTAAGCAGTAGTCACAGTTTAATATTCATGAATTAAGCAGCTTGGTATACTTACTTACTATACTTATAATTATAGTAATTAATACATTATAATCAATTTGTTAATTTTCACAATTAAGTGTGATGCTTAAAATATAAATTAATTTATTTATTATTCATTTTTACCTAAATAACATAATAATAATAAGTTCTAAATACATGTAATTTTAAAATTTTAAAATTCACCCTTTTCGGTAAAAAAGGTTATTTTACCTATGATTATACCTACACCCCTTGTTGTACCTCTTTGTAACCACTAAAACAACAAAACTTAATTATGTGATTTTAAAAATGTTGGCATTCCGGGAACACCCCATTCATGACAAGAACAAGTTAACACACAATTAATCAACGGAAAAAGGGGCAGGATTAGAAACATATAACACAATTTAGACTGCCACTGGAAAAGTATGGAGTCTCAGCTAGGGGCGGAGAATATAGCTTTGTGTAGCGGTTACAATGAGCCTACTCTCTTTCGAAACAAATAGGGTCTTTATCGTGCAAGGAGAGCGGCACTCTCCAAACACGTTACCCACTACGGTCCGCGGCCAAACTTTCCGTAGTATGACCTGGCAACCCCCTACGAGAGGGTCTCCCCTTTCCGCCATCCGGGGACGCGTTGGGCTGCTCTGTGGGTCGAGCACTGTGAACCCTACCAGTATTGTCCCAGAACAAAAATACCAAATGAACATTCGGAACAAATGGGTTACTTTAGTGTGAGTAAACCCTGCTTCATTAATTGCACCCATCTTGTTACTTGTGATCAAAATACAAAAGTTCTAGCCAAGGCATAACTATGGTTTGCACAATACAATGTTACAAATTTTAACAAAATACAGACTGCATATGATTATGAACGCTTACCGTCCTATTTAAGTCTCTGCTGATATCACTGAAACTTGGTCTATCCGTCGCATCAAATGACCAGCATATGTCCATAAGTCTCTATAAAATATGAATTAAATAACAATTTAATATGCTGAAAACACACACACACAAACACACGACAAATTTAACCCAGTGAAGGAGAGTTTTGAGAATTTACTGAATGACTGACATGCCAATGTCCTTATAAAACCATATAAAGTAATAAAACTATATAAAACTCACAAGCTCTCAAACTGCTGGAAAAGTCAGCCTGGCACATAGACGATTGACACGTTTTGGTGTTTATTACATGTACAATGGGAAGCTGAATTAGTGTTATATGATACTCTAAAGGACAACAATGAAAATTTATGCAGTTTTGTGTTACCTTTACTGCCCGTGCACTTTTGATGCTGTCTACCTGCTGACATTGGTTTGTACATATCTTCCATACAATAATTTCTGGAGGCTGTCCGAAAAATGGATACCTCCAAGTCACCAGTTCATACACAATAGTGCTGCAAAATGAATTGACTGTCATTAATAAAACTACTATGTCGATCGCGTTGACATTCTGTTTAAGTATTAACCGGATTAATTAGTGCATCCCTACAGACCACTGTTTATAAGACCTACACCCCACTGTTTATAGTTCGCGACCATTCTACAATACCTTCGAAATATCACGAGACTCAGTGAACATGTCTATGTAAGTTGGCATATCTAAATGATCACCAGCTTGTCTCCATCTGAGTTGTGAGTTTAAAACTCGCCCTGTGGAAAGATGTACATTTGACTGTGCGAAACACGATGGCTATCAACTAAGACTTGTTTACCTTTCCGAATATATATTTTCTACTTTGTTTTGTTGGCGTTCGTCTTGACGTTTATATACTGGCCACCAACATATTCACCTTTCCATATCGATTTACTATGTGTTGTGACGTCAGAGCCTCACACAATATCGACATCTAACAATTCTACTTCAGAGAAAACAATCACGACCGAAACCACTATTATTTTCAATGCTTCTTAAGTGAATCAAGTTGATTAAATACTTACCCAAATGCGAACACATCAGACTCTTTAGTATATTCAGCTGTTGTATAGAGAACTGGTGGGTCAACAACAATGGTACGTAAAATTTCCGGCGCTATGTAAGTTAGATAACCTCTTGGTATACATGCCAAACCTTCCCTAATGAATTGAAATTAGTAATTAGTGTTTGCATGATGGAACAAGTCTGAAAATGTTATATAAACAAATTTCTTACATACAACCCTACCAATGTAACACACAAAACAAGTTCTAAAAAACATGTTAATTTTGTTAAAAGTACGTTTACAAATTTATTTCTCTTATTCAATTACTCACGCCCTTACTTTAACTATTCACTTCGTATTTATGTCATTCTGTTTAGAACAAAAAGTTACATTTTATACAAAGATTTCCTGCTGTACCTCAAATAAAAATGACACGTCACTACATCCAAAACTTAGCAATATACCCGGCAATGACCCACATTAACAGCTAATTTATTTGTACGTTGTGCTAAATAAAGGTTATTTTGAAATTAGGTTATTTAGTGTTAGAACAACCCAAAATGAATTTTTTACTTTTTGTATTTTTGTTTATTCAACTGAACAAGTATACAACCATGTTTACCTATCGTGTTGAGGCTCCACAATTCCATAGTCCATCACACTTACTCTTGCCTTGGGACACAGGAATATATTTCTTGTATTAAGATTCTTTACTACAATTCCTTTGGCATGAAGATACCCCATGCCATGTGAAATCTGGCGAAGAAGTTGAATCTTTGATTGCATACTGGACACTTGCTTTTTGATATGTATATACTCATATAGGGACACGCCGTCTTGTATACTGAAAAGGATTAAATAAAATAACTTCTAAAACAAAAAATTCAATAACATTTCCAATATTAAATTATAGCTTTTAAGACAACAATTACTATTTATAGACAGTCGTGTTTTATATGTTGTATATGTTGGCCGGGTGCTTAATTGAGCTTTTCAGTTGTGATACATGTATTAAACAAAAACGCGAAATGGCCTCATCCGTATGTTATTCTGAGAAAAATATAATTAATAGTGTAAACAACTTCATTGCATTAAAGTAAACACAAATACTTGTTTATATTTGAACGTTTTACTTGTTTGTTATTGACAACTTGTTGTTAGTTTATACACAATAAACGTAGGACAATATATGATGAAATAACACTATACAGCACCAAAATAGCACTAACAGTAAGCCGGCAAAATCAGTTAGGACAAATTTCCTTATTTGATTTTCATAAAACATGAAATTAATATATGTATTGCAGAATTTTCAAAGATAAATAGTTTTTTGAATCCTATTAACAAAACCAGCAAAATATTTGTGCTTATTGCTATCTTTCCATCTATTTAGCACTTTTACGTTCAAAAATAAGTTACAAAGTTTTCAGACCGCGGTTGCTGCAACACTGATCTTTTTAATAAATTTAAAATAAATGGTGTACCTCTCTACAATTGCGTATCTGTTGAAGTCTGTACAAGTTCCCATAAATAGAGCGACGTTTTCATGCCTAACTCTCTGCATCTTCGTGACAAGCTTCCAGAAATCTAATGCGGTGTGACTGCCATAATAATGTATATTGACATCTCCGTGCCACTTTCCTCTGATAAAAAATAAGGGTTTTGGTTAAATAACTAAACAATTTTGTACTAAAAGCCCACCCCCGTGGAGAGTATTTTTTGCTGACATGTTCTTATTATTTAATATTGCATCATAAGACATTGTCCGAAGGGTTTCGAACAGAGAACAATCGCCTGCTCATAGCATACAATTCCTTTCCAATTTAGGTCTAAATTTCTTAAGGAAAACGCCTCCTCAAAGGAAAAAAACCTGCCATATTTCAAAACCCTGATTAAATGTGAAAAATAATTATAAATTTCAATTTGCATTCTTTTTGGATCAACAACAATACAGGAGCATATACTAGACCATAAACGGTAAGCAGTTTTTATTTCTCACTAAAAAAACCTCTGCCACAACACGCCGACTTTTACTGTAATAGCTTCATAGCACTAAACGCATCACCGAACGGTTTTGCTCCAGATAAAATTGTTTTTAAATAATACATACAAATTGTTCAATCCTTTGTTGTACATTATATACATCAATAATTAAAATGCGGAACGTTGCTCTAAAAAAGTTTTTAATTGACAGCCATTGTCAAGCTATACAATATACTGTTTCATAACAGCATATAATCTTCAGACTATATCTATTCTATCGAAGTGTTAATTCATATAAACTACACTCTGTATAAGGATCCTATTGGTATTTTATTACCATAAAGCAGACTGTTTCGATTTAAATTTTTAATTAATTATTGTAATTTATTTGTATGCAACATAATAAAAATCGGTTGAATGTTTTAATATGACGGCTATATGCTGATCGAAATATCGATCAGTTATTTAAAAAAACATTATCGTAGAACATATTGGGAGATAAATGTATCATTGCTAAAATATTGTCAAAATAGCACGTGTATTGCACGAGCCTTAGAAACAAGGTAGAAATGTCGAGCATTTATCGCTTGTTTCGCAGCAAGTAAACATAAACTTATTTTCTTACAAAGTACGGATATTGTATGTATCCGGTAATAATACTATGCATTTTAATGCTAAACAAACATGAAAGAGCATTTCTAGTCGATTTCTGAGCTGAAAATTCCGCCGTGATATATATTTACATACTAAAAATAGTATTTGACAGTATTGGTACAACAAATGCATGATTGCATAATAAATCTATGGACGAATTAATATCTTATGTCCACTGAATCATCTTTATATAACACAAGAAGCGAAGAGTGTACGTGAACAAGAAAAACACTGTTCAATGTTGTTTAGTACCCACCCACATGTAATATTAAGAATACAAAATAACGTTTGTACTATACACACAAATAAAATGAAATTGTGAGTATATATGGTTTTCATTATTAAAACCACTAACAATCTCCCAAATTTAATAAGAAAATAGTAGATGTGTATTCTGTGAGAAAACAAAACGCAGGTTTAAATAACTTTTAATCTATAGTCACGCTATATTGACACTTCACTCAGTAGCGAATAAATCCTTCTTTGCAGGCTGTTTTATAGATTTTATGAAAAGCACACCCATGTGGTGTGGATTTGAATGCTTTGACCTGTACATATCGATTGAAATTTATTACAGTATCTTTAATGACCAAAGTTTTAGGGCTAGAACTATAAGACCTGAGTTTGTTAAGGCGATCAATTTGGGGAAAAAACGTAATGGTTTTGGCTGGGATTTTTATAGCGTAAATGTGTTTGTCCAGGGCAATCACACATGCCGAAAGGTACCGAGATCACATTTAACCTCACGCTCATCAACTTTCATCCAAATTAAGAAATGATAACGTGAAATCCGAAAGAGTTTGTAATCATCCAAATAACAACTACTAAATTTGTCTCATATATTTTACTTATTGACAAGGTTGAAAGGTTGAGTGATGGGCACTGCCCTATTATCCATTCATTTATTGTTTTATTATACTGAAGCAACCCAATGTTGGCCATTGTTTTGATAACAATAGTAGAGTCATAGAAGGGGTAAATCTGGTAGAAATATTAGGGTGCTGTTCAGTAGTAAAAACCCCAACTACATTCCAATGTTAAATAAGCACATTTGTCCATAAGCTTGAGTTAGCGACATTGGATGTCAGAATGGTAACCATATATTTTAACAATTACCAAATTATGCTTTTATGTATAGCTTAATGTGACTTCTTTGCAATATCATCGTATAAAAATATACTTATAATTTAATGTAATACCTGTAAATAACACGATCTCTTCCAGTTCTAAAGCAGGAAGAAAACTCTAGATCTTCGTATGGAATAGAAAACTCTTTAAGATTTGTAATATCCTCTGCAGATGGATTTCTAAAAACAAATGAACTATTGTTAAAAGATACGACACGGTGCTGCAGAAAATATGACACTTATAAATAATGTTAATTGACAGTCATATGTTAAAGATAAATACATCAAATGGACTACAATACAATGCTCTGCTCACCTGTTTCGTGTTTCCAAATTGTCAAAGACAGTGTTCTTTTCTTCCTCTGCAAAATTATTTTTACCAAATCAATTACATTGCTCAACTTATATTCAACGCATCGGAAATCATACATACATTGTACATTAATAACAATACAAACGGTTTGTTTCATGCTGTTTCCAGCAACTATTAATCACGAAAAAGAGATTTTCAACAGACGAACAATTTATTTCACATTTCAATATATTTACATAGTCCAATATAGATCAATTTGCAGAGAAAAGAACCATGATTAGTTATATTCCTCTGTAGTTACGAATATACGTGCTAACATTTAGATAATGATCTAGAGTAAAAAGACAAAACGGTTAAGTGAATTTAGTGAACACACATGAGACAAGCAACTTAAAAGTCTACATATTATTGCTGGAAATTTCACTTTTCATGTGAAGTTGTTTACAAGTTTATTAAATGGTTTTGAATGTTTACCTTTTTGATCAAGTATTTTTCGCATCAATGGCCATGTGTGATATGGTTTTATTTTACAGTCTACCACATCACCAACCCGGGAAGTTCTTTGACTCTGAGAAGGGGCACTTCTGGTAACCGTAAGATTCTGCCGACTACCCGATTCTCCTACACCAATTGTTAATAGGTTTTGTCCATTTTTATTGGCGTCGTTCAAAAGTTCGTTTAGATTTGATAAAGAATTGTGAGCCGATGAAATGTGTTGAAGTGATGGTGATGTATCTCCAGATTTATTATTTCTAATGTATACATAATTTGGATCGTCTGCCTCGTTGATACTGATGCCATCTAGCTGCAGTTTTTGAGTCCGAATCAATACTGGATGTGTTTTAGTTGTATAGTCTGTTTCACAACCAGAGTCAGATCCAGAGCGGTAATTTGTGTCATGTTCGTCATTTGAAGTATGATGAGAGTTAACTCGAGTATTTACCCATGCATAAAACCTTCGAAATATTGACGAAATAACATTTTCTGAAGTTCGATTTTTAACTAAGCTGTTTAAAGTGGGTGATTTGTGACAGCTACACCTGTTTTTGTAAAAATCTGAATGTTCTTTGGTTTGAAGTACTTTGGTCCAATGTTCTTCTCCTGAAGAGTACGTTATATATCTTTAAGACATATTATACATATATCATTAAGACCTATTATATATATATCTTTAGGACATATTATACATATATCATTAAGACCTATTATAGCGAGGATCGCAGATGCGAGCTATACGGTTACATGCATGTATGTTAAAAAAAGTCACGTTATCCATACTTATTTCAGATGGTAAATGAGCTATCCGAAGAAAATATTGTAGAAGATCATTCAAATTAGTTTAAAAGAAGACCCATAATAATTTTGACATCGATAAAATTAAAGTGTTTATTTTTTAAATAACAACAAAACTGTCAACCAAATATTTTTGGAATTTCTTAAACAACTCAACAGGAAATTGAACGATTTCACCTTCACCTCGATCACAGCAGGTGTCATAGTCTCTATCATCCAGACGCTTTAATTGCATTTGTGTGTCTGGATTCATCTCTATATTGAGATCTTATCATTGTTACATTCGTTATCATTGTGCCCAACAATCAAGTTTTTGATTGGATGATATTTTTATTGTCTTAAACTTACATCCTTTCATGCCAAGAAGTGTAAAAACAATTGTTCCAAAGTTTACATTTGAATAGTTTTATAAAATATTACTTTATCAATTAATTAATCAATTGTTATTGTTATGCATTAAGAAAGAAGCATACTGTGACGTCATGTTATAAGTGTAGAATGTTTTCATGTTTTAATCTGAACATGTTTTAGAATCACGATTCTGTGAATCCAAATCATGTTTCAACCATTTAAAACACACAATGTTCCAATTAACTGATTTTAAACATTGCTTCCAATGCTATGATTATGATTCCAAGTTGAATCATTGGTCTCTTGTGTTCCACATTATTCGAAGTCATGTTTTTGTTTCATCTAAAAGAAACGGGGAAAATTTACTGAAATGATCTTGAATCATGTTTCAGATTCAAGTAAAAGAAACGCACACCTGGTCTAAAAATAGGAACCTAAAATTATAATAATTGTTTTGTCACCAACTATTAGTAGCAAAATTTCAACAACGTGACATTATATGCGTCTGGGCGATTCAGACTACATGTGCACCTGTTCAATGATAATACGCCAAAATATTGTCGATGCGCACATACTTCCACATTTTGATTAACTGTGTAATAGCGAGCACAGCTCGCAGCGGGCAGCTTCGCTGCCCGCAAAGAGCGGTGAGCTCTACGGCAATTACGTGTCATGTGATCAAAATGAAATCTGCTTAATGCTGATATTGATTTCTTTTCGTCCGGAAGTTGATATCGTCAAAAAACTGGAACAAAGTGAATGAAGAAAAGTACTAAAAATATATTTTAAGAAGGACTTGAATATAAGTTGACATCGATAAAAATAAATGTTATGTTTAAAATTAACAACACACATTTCATACAATTTTTTGCAATCTCTAAATCGATCTTTAAAAACTGACAATCAAATTACATTCATGTGACGTCACAGTTACAAAAGAAAGACGTCACGTGACCACTGGAATTTAGAGGCACTTTTAGGGTGATAGGAAACTAACGTTAAATATTAAATGCACATTATATATTGATAATAAAGGACTATATTGTCTGTGCTCGCATTTTGGCAATGCCTACTCCATATTACAAACACATTGCAAAGATTTTGCGTACTTTACTAATTTTTCATGCGTTATTTGTTTGAAATCGATTTCACGCGATTTATTTACTTCCAAGATACGTCTAATTACGAGAGTGACCAATTAAATAAAGGTAGAGTACAACGGCCCTTAATGAAAAGTTTTAACGGATGGAGAAACAAACACATTAAAGTTAGTTTAAAAATTTAATTCTTTCAAAATTTATAAATATATTTTATTTTATTCAATGTCTTTTTTATATCACAGTACAATGGATACTTCTGCGCAAATTCAGCAAGAAAAGTGACTTAAGCCCTTAAAATCGTGGAACATTTCCTGTGCTATATTTTCTAAATTGACATTTGTGTGACGTCACCAACACATTATAAAGGACCTCACGTCACCAATGGAATGCAGAGGCACTTGAAGGGTAATCTGAGTAACGTCATGAGTCATAAAAAACGTGCGATACTCGCATTTATATATTACATGTAACTTTCAGACATATTATTCGAAATAAAGAAAAGAAAACGAATGGGTATATACAATAGTAATTTTAAAGTTAAAATTGTTAATAGCTCACAAAACACATACTTGAAACGTTTCTCTTATAACAATCATACATTGAAATGCAGGATTTGTGTAAATTCACCATCTGTATTGGTATTGTATCCAATGGGAATGATCATTACCAAAGTTTTATGACGAATAAATTGCCAAGCATACACTGATATGTGAGTTTCATGGATTCATTGCTGTATTTCATATATCTTAAAGAAATTAATAAAATAATAATTCATTAAACAGTAAACGTACCTCTCATTATGTCTTTACTTGTATGTTTTGAACGACTAGACTTGCGTCTTCTAAAGGAGCATCTGAAATTTAAAAAAAACCAACATTTTCTTTAAGAAAAGGGATAAAACATTGTCTTTGATAAACTATTGATTACCGCTCTTTAATCTTTTCAAAACAATGACAGTCCCGGAATCTGACGAATAATTAACACCTCGCATAGCGATAATAAATCGTACAAATATGCTAGATTTGTTTTAAAATTATTCAGAGCAATTGTGCAATAACTTTTAAATCACTTTTATAGCTACAGGGAATGTTAACCTAGAATATTTAGGTTGATTAAAAAAGGCTGGAGAGAAACATACAGTTAACTGCATTCATTGCTTTGAGTATTAAAGAATTTTAACAAATCATGTGTTAAAAACAATGAAAAGTCGTTTTTGGCTTTGTACACTTGTAACCGTTTAAAAGTAAATCCCTAAAATAATGGTTTTAAATCGTTTCAACAAATATCTCCTATTTTTCCTAACAAAATTCTACCAACAGCTTTTATTATGTATGTCTTAAAACCTTTTGCTGAATATCTTGGTCAACAGCGGAACAGGTATGGAACATAACACGTATAGGTTATCGGTATAGTGTCTATTGTATAGTTCTTAGTTTGTCATGTTTTATTCTTATATTATACTTTATTCAATTGTTCATTCGTTGCCGCTGAAAATAACAAACCCAATTTTAAAAACGCGTATGTTAATACTTACCGGTGTGTACAACATGGATGAACCAAATTTGCATTTGATGTTGCCTTTTTTAAAGATGCGAGATCCATTTAAGTCGAAAGGCACACAGAATTAAATCTGAAATATAGGATGTTTTAAATTTTATGTTAAAAAGTATAGTCAAAGAAAACACCCAGCGTATTATATGCTTAAAGAAATAAGGACATGAGTTCTCGATACCACAGTAATAAGATAGTAAAAGAGAACAGAAAATAGCACTTACCTGAAACGCAGAAATTGTGTTATTTTGCTCTAATATTTCCTGTATTCCGTCGACGAACAAATTACGTAAATGAAATATATTTGCGTTATGTATTTACATCATTGAGAATACCAATGCAACGCTTTTGTCAGAAAAAGTATCATAAATGATATTTGTTTTGCGACATTAAATCCCAATACACTATAATGCAAGTTGAATTCTAACTTAATTATTTAGTAGTACTAATCGATAGCAGTAAAAGCTGTCGCCATCAGTATTGTATGTCAATATCAGAAATTTAGAGGTAAACAGTTTTTCAGAAAATCTTTGTTACGTGTGGAAAACCTGAGTTAATAAAGGTTACGTGTTCCGTCTACGTAATTTTGTAACCATGACAATTTTTAAAGACATTTTTATCACTTATTTTTAATATCTTGGCTTTTGTTTTTCTCACGACATTTAGTTAATAATGTCAGCTTGTAGTTGTGTGTTCGTGCTAAAAGTCAAGTGTCCTTGTATAACAAATTTCTTTTGCTAATTAAAGAAAACATCTTTTAATCAAATATTTAAATGACAGACAAATAAGAACATGATGATTGCTAAGAAATAATAAGTTGCCATCTAAAAACAAGCTATTAGATTATATCGTTCAACTGACAAACATGCGAAATCGCAACCATTTTCAGATCATACGGTATATCAATGGCTTATTTGGAATTTACTATAACAGTCCCTTGTTATTTCATATACAGGTAATCATCGTATGGAGGCGGAATGCAGCCATTTTTACTTTTTCTCAGTTGCAAATTGCTATAAAACAGTGCGAAAAGACGATAATTCAAAAGGTTAAAACCCAAACCCCAAAAAGTCAAAACATAAAAAACATAAAAACAACAGAGTTTCTGCTGCTTAATTTTTAGGTTTAGTGTTAAAAACAAATAGGCTCAATATATTCTAATCACGATATATATTTTGCAGCACGCCATTGGTTTGTGTGATAAAAAACATCGCATATTCATACAATTTAAACGTAAAAAAACGAAATGTTGAAAAAACAAAGACTAGAAAAAGCGAAAAACGAATTAAAAAAGACACGAAAAAGCTCAATAATTACAAAAAACCCCAAAATTATTATTTTAACCTTTTAATTTCTTGTAAATATTTTGGTTTTTCCTTATTGGCTGTTTGCTCCCGTTTTAAAAATTGCAAAACTAACAAGTGAAAAGAAAAGAAGTCGAAATGGTCATATCCGGGTTTCATACCATCAACGTAATATATACTTGTTAGATACATGTTAACCATATGGATTTAGTTTTAACCATTCGTTTTTGTATTTTAATTCGTCATATACTGGGACTAGCAGATGGAGGAGAAGGTAGTCGGGGTAATACATATAACACTGTTTTCAAGGAAATGAGTCTTATTTTTAATGTAAAAAAAATAAGTTCAATGTAGCTGCTATAAAAGGCGACATTCTCTGTTTCTATTCAATTCTCCATACTTGTCTATCATCAGTCAACGTTTCCGACCAATTGGTCTAGCCTGTTTACCAAAATGCGTTAACAGGATTTTTAATTTGTTGTAATTTGTTAACATACTCATACATTAAAACAGCTATAGGTAAAACCAGATGGTACGATCATACTTTAAATTAGAAATTTAATACGTATTTATTTTCAAAACGAAAGCTATAGTACTTTGCAACATGTGTACTGCTCATTCAATTGAAAACCATGTAAATAATCCTTGTTGCTTTGACGCATATATTGATTTCAGTTACGACGTCATAACCAAACTTTTCTTACTAATGTATGCATAAATAACAAAGTTATTGTGTCGACTTTAACAGTTCCTTTACCAAAGATCCATTAATTTATACTGAAGAAAACCTTCCACACGTCTTACAGTGGTCTAATGTTCCAAAAATGTCTTACGGACTCTGTGCTTGGAAACAGCATATATTGTAAATTTAAACATGTACACTACATATGTATCAGTTTGACAACATATCATACATGTAATCAACATGTACAAAATTAGGAATATTTTATTTCACTTTAGTGAGCCTATGAATTTGTCATTATAATCAGATATGTTAATTTGATGCCACTTAATACGAGAAATATATACATGATTGTTTCCCATTTTTTGCCTTCCATTTTTACCATGAGAAATCAAGAAATGAAATTTTAATCGGCTTTTCGCGTATCACGTTTGTTTTCATCGATTATAGTTTTTGTTAAATAGTGGATAAGTAAGTATAATATTTCTATGTATATAGCTGAATAATATGTTGATCTGAAACTATATGCTTTTTTCATATTCACCTTTAGTTTTTTGTATGATAAATAATATATAATGTTCATATGAAGAACAAAATTCCCGCTTGTGTGCTAATTTACTCTGCTTAAATTAAATAAAAAATGACAGTTATGACCTCAGATATCGTCATTGATAGATTGTGCAGTGTTATAAAAAATACAAAATGCACAATTTGTACAGAAAACTTGGGAGAAAACTAGCATTTTTATCCCTTTACCATTTTACATGCTAAGTAATGGTATTCACCTAATAAAGTGATAACTAATTATGCTTTTTGATATGAATAAAATGGTAAATTTGGAAATAATACAACCTTTAAAACAAAGCAACATTTACATATGTATATTCATAAGTATATCAAAGTTGTGACTACACAGAGCTTCAAACGGGCTTTGTTTTGAGACTTCGATAAACGTAATATGAATTAAGTCGTCTGAAAGTACAATAGACATTTTGTTTTCTCAGAAATTAGTGATTTCAGATTTGACGCGAAGGATTACTGTATGAAAATTTTATGTCTCAAAACCAGATTAACGTCAGTTACCTCACAAACATGATGTATCAAAAAAAATTATGAATAACAAAATTGGTCAATGAAAAAGTGAAATGAATCGAAAATATGACAAAAAGCATATAAACATGACATAGAAACAACATTAAGCCTTATAATATCGGATTTACTATAAATAAATCTATAAGTAATGTGGAAAGATAATGGATAGTCGTGGGTGTTTCTATTTAAATAAGAAAATTAGTTATTGCTTGTTTTGTTAATTTCATCGTCGTGTGTTAACTTTTGCTCCTGCCTGTCTTCAATAGTCAATGGTATATACAGTTTAAAAAGGAAAAAAAATATTAATTAATAGATTAAAAATCATATTTAAGCTACATAGTCCAAAACTAATGAACTAGATTCTCAAGCAAAAAAAAGAAATACCACCCAGATGCATGTTTAAAACTGTGACTTTCAACAGGATTGTCGCTGTTAAACAAGATTTAAGTGTTCTCTACACAGCCCTTTTGAAATTTATCAACTCAAATGCATTACTTAACTAAAATACATTAATACATATTATAATTTTTATAAGTGTCGGGAGAATTCTTGAATCTATTCAATTGAAACTGTTTTGTATAAATAAAAGTGTTAGGATTCAATATAAATTTGCATTCTACAAATCGACTTTGTACTGACTGTTCACATTTCATATCAAATCTCGTATGAAAAATCATGATTTCTTTTTATTAGCAAAATTATTTGTTCCTTAATACATATTTATTTTTTAATTTTCAAATTAATAACACTGGAGGTTTTAAATGGTATAAACGTTCGGTTTATTAAGTTTACGCACAGGAATATAACCATAAGATCTGTTTTACATAGACTAAGATGTATTCTGGGACTACTTCATTGCATTTAGGGGCTTGAATTTTAAAACCTCTTTATATTTAAACACATTATTATAATACAACTTTATCATTTACTATGTGTGAAGTAATTAATGTCATCCAGGTTTAGGTTTAAATGCATAACATGCCTTTGACTTGAAGTATAGACGGCATTAGTAATAGAAATCGCAGCTTTGCACGTTATGCATGTTTAATGAAATGACAAATGTAAATAGTATACGACAGTGTTTTTGTATGTTTGACTATTATTGTGTTAACGTCCAGGGAGCAGCCAGAGACATATACATTCGACATAGACGAAAAACGTATATAAACGTCCTGTTTTAATGGATGTAGGTAAAAGATAAAATAAAGACAGCGTTAGGAAGTTTGGTCTAAGAGCTTTTTAAAACTGACAACTCTAAAGACAATTAAAAAATCTTTGTACATAGAAGGAAGGTTTTCTCAAGCATATTTGTGTTGAAAATAATTTACAACTGTAATAATAACCAAATTGCTGTAGTTCCATTACATTCGAGTTGGTAGCAAGTCTAAATAGTCAAAGCGGTGAGGTAATTAAAACAACGTTTTATGCAGTTTGTCACCCACAAATTAAGAATTACCCTGATACGGATGGTCTTTATATATTAAACTATAAATATGCTATTGTTCCAGATGACAAAGCATCACACCGATTCCAAAAATTTATAAGCTAAAGAAAACATTGTAAATTTTTCTCGAAAGCTTTAAAAGAAATATTTCAACAATTTCTAATTAATCGTACACGCTTCCTCGCAGATTTGTTTTTGTTCGCATATAAACTATGGCCATTATTTTTCGTTATATATATGCCTTTTTTGAAAGCTACCTGTTTTGTATGCTGGCTTTTATAAGAGCAGATCGGTCTAAAATTAAAAAAATACATAATCTGTTGTAAAGATTATTCCCTTTTGTTTGTAAACATTATTTTTCGTCATCTGACATTTGATCAGTATTTGTTTCTTCTGAATAAGCCTCCAAAAACCGAGCAAGCAGTGTTTGAGAAATAAGTCAAAATCAAACTCAAATAAATGTATTTAATACCACCAAACTTGATTGTATGCTTTTTAAATGACATAAGCTCGCACAGTCTACATCTTAAGATGCATAAATACAATCATATGCCACATGTCTGCAACTCATACATATGTGGATATTTATTGATATAATAAAACAATATTGCAGACTTCAGAAACCCTCGATAAGGAAATTTTAATTAGTGCAATGGGCTGTTCAATCGATGACTTAATTCAAGACATCATAATGTATAATGAGTTTATGTCAATACCATTCATCGGTGCAAATTTATAAAGCTACTTCTAATATACAATGACACAAATATCAATTAAATGAGTAATAATGACATTTGGAATAAAAATTAAAATAATCATATAATGGTATCATATGTTATTGTTTACCAAATATTAACCGATGTATTTTTAGTTGTGGGCATTTTATGTTTGGCGGTCTAATTTCGCAACAAACTGTTAAAGTTCCAATTTGTGGTAATTGTGCTCCCCATCTCGCCTATTTTTTTCCTACGAGGGGAATTCTTGTAATAGATAACCTACATTGAAGAAGTTGACGTAATTCTTTGGCGTCTTCTTCCACTTTACAGATGACGTTCTGTCTTTAAATAGTTTGGTGATTTTTTTTATTGTATCTATCAACACAAGCTTACAATTTAGGATACCACACATATTCTAAATCTGCATTATACATTGAGGTTAACCTGGAAATTGACCATAATAACCGATTTTACCTGCGCCTGCATATTACTAGTAAATTCTATCTCGTTTAATACGATATAGCACTGCGATGCATCCTATGACAGTTAGATTAAAGTCTTCACTACGGATGTTCTACTATAGCCATAATGAATTGAATAGGATGAGTGTCCCAATAATGGCTTAGGATTTGTTTGCTTTGTCGTACTCACATTCAGTCCTGTTACGCCATTAACGACATTTTACCGGCATTTGACAATTCTCTTGAGTAACAATACAGATGCCACATGTGGAAAGGAACTGCTTACCTAAAACTCAGCAATAGATTTCACACACCAATCATTTAACTCATGGTTTTCAAACTAGATATTCGTAAAATTCGATTTCAAGATTTAGCATAATAAACAATTTGTGTAATTCAACACCATACGCCTGCTTATATAGGTTGATTCGGTGAAGTGGAAGTTGAAAAAATCCTCATGTTTATGGTAGAATTTAGTTTGCAGTTTCAAGAGTCGTTTCTACGGAAAAGAACTAAGTAAAAGGTCGACTTGATTACATCCGTGATTCCTGATTTCAAGGTCGTAGCACCATATACGCCAACACACCATGGTGTGGACATTAAAAATATAATTAAAAAAATTAAACGTGAACAAGGAAAGGGCTTTTTGATAGCACCCGGTGTCTTTTTCCGGAGATCCAGTAAGGGTGGTATTGGAAAAAGTTCAAAATCGAATTTGTATTAACGTGTGTGCACTTAAACATAGATACACCCACATACCGGTCAAAAGATCTCTAAACCTGACCGACCGCTGTGAATTTAGGGAATTCTCAGTGTAAATTAAACGATTTAAAACACGTTAAAAGTAGCAGGAAATGCCCTGAACACAGGATTTTGCACAATTTTTCTCAAAGCTTCAAAGCCCCCAGACCCCTTGCCGTACATATGTTTCAACTAACCCCGTCAATACACAACCTTAGTTTATATGGTGGAATTAACTTTTCATGCGTTACCTTCAGTTTTTCTTAAGGAAACTAACCACTTCTAAGATTATCTAAAGAAACTAACCCCCTCCATGGTAACACTCTTAGTCCTTATGTGAGTTTACGTCTTATTTAAATATAATATTGTATGCACTCTTTCCGTTCATCAACATTCAATAAAACATTCTTTAACATACTTGGATCGTATAAAAATGTTACATTAACTGGCAAATTACTTCATATTTAGAGCAGACTAGCACAAACTTGTTTTGATTAAATTTAGAAAACATGATCTTATTTAAAAGCTCGCATTTTAAACAAGTACCAAAGACAAGGAAAAACAAACGATATGATAGATGGTATTCACATACTTTTACATGAAATATGATTGTTATTTGTGAAAAGTACATTGCACATGAACAAAAGATTTCTGAGGCATATCTTCAGCTTACCGTTTTCTACATAACAAACTTGCAAACAAATTAGGTCCGTAGCAAACAGCTCTCTTCCTTAATTTTACTTGTGAAACTGAAATAAATTTACTAAACTTTCCGTCAATGCAATGGTTTTTTGTAACATTTACATTTTTAATCGTTTTTCATTCAATGAAGCCAACCGAATTAATGATATGAGAAGTTGAAAAAAGTGTATGTATTACGTTAGAACGAATAATCGTACCCTCGGTTTTTTTGGCGAGGGTACGAATTTAGTCCCATTACTCGTAATGTAGCAGAGCGGGAGTAAATCACTCCCGGCACTTTGATGTCCAAAAGAAGTTGCATATACAATCAGACGTGGTCCATCTTAATATCTTTTGACAGTGTTACCATCTTTTATCGGTTTCGTGCTTAAAATCGATCATTATTGATACGTGATGATAGTAATTGCCGTTTTTAATAACCCGCTGTGCGTTGTGTATTAATTGACATTTGTGTCTCTATTTAATTACTTTTACTACATTAAAAACATTGAGAAACCCGAAAATGAATGGCGTGTTGCATCTTGGGTAATACATATGTAAATTACTGGATTCTTATTACGGAATGGTTGTTATAGAATGCAAATTAGCACGTTTATAACAAAATTAGGTCACATTATCCATATACGGAAAAATGATCAACACAGCATTTGCCACGTGCATTTTCAAACACGAAAAAAGAAATTTCTTTCAATAAAGGTCGTTTCCCGTTACTTTCGCAATGTCTAAAGCTTTTATAACGTAAAGAAGATGAATATTATGTTTGAATTTTGTATAAATAGACCGAAGTTAGAATTTTTTATTTACTACATTACGAGCAATAGGAATAAATTCTGCCGTTAATCCGACAAATCACAAAACTAACTTCGGATTATATGTAGTAAAATTCGGCCTAGTATTACATCTAATTTTAGTCAATAATAATATTCTTCTCTTTTCATACACTTGTCCCATAATTTCTTTTTTTGCACTTTCACCCAAATAATGTCGATTGTGTGAAACCCAAATTCTATGGATCAGTTCCAGATTGCCGAATCGAAATTTGCTATTAAATAAAAACGTACTAATATTGCAGTAATCTCAAAGCGATTTTCAGAAAATATTAACTTGAGGTATGTTAATTAAATCCAAATATGATGCTATTAACCAAATTTAAAAAAGGTGTAAACATAGTATTTTCGTGTCATTGATATTTAAGAATAAGTAACTGGAGTTTGAAAATTTGTCCACAACGAAAATAGTTTAAACGACTGTATCTACACAATGCAAGCCAAATGTATGTCCTTTAGACAAAATATTGCCGAGTCGTATATTGTCAAGAATGTTAAGATCCCCATATGAATGGGGATGTACCAGTGGTTTTTGAGCAATGGTAGTAGACCATTTAATGTAACAGAGGTGATGTACAGTGACGATGACCAAGACACGTTTTCGTCTGCGACTGTGATTGAAAAGGTCCATCACATTCACTCTTCTGAAACCAGGACTGGACAGGTTACTTATACTATTTGTTTTGTTATGTGGTATTGTAGAGCTTAATTTTCTGATTCATTATTATACCCCCTTTTTCGAAGAAGAGGGTTATATTGTTTTACCCTTTTCCGTTCGCTTGCCTGTGTAATAAATATTTTTGTGTGAGTTTCCTAAGCAACTATAGGATGCAGAAGCCTAATATTTTGCATATTGCTTTATCCTATAGCATCATATCATATTACAAACTTTTCAGGCTTAAACGCTGATAATTTTCGAAGAATATTATCAAATCCAAACAATACATAAACAACATTAAATGAATCCTCACAAATTTTGTGAGTTGTATAATTGAGTTGTTGAAACGTATCTTGGTCAATGTTTAAATCAGTACACTTGTGCAATACTTTTAAACTAGGACAACCTTGTATTCGAAATATCTTCAACGACTGAAACATATGTTGTCCGGATATTTATACAAAGAAAAAGGTATCTAGTCGAGAAAAATTGATCACATTTTGCTTCAAGCCTTGGCGTAAGCCGTCATTCATGTCACGTAAAGAACCATATGTAGTCTCATTCGTTTTAATATAAATATAACGTGTAGTCATAAGTAAATCTATTACTCTAAACCTTATGACAGGACAAACAATGTGTTAACATGTCTACATTGGTCAAATATGTTGCATTAAATTGATGATTATTTTTGAAAGAAATATTTTCAAATTTATCTATATTAAACCAACGAACATTGCAACAAGACATTATTTTGTATTCAAAGATTTGGTTGGTTACTTCTTAAACAATTATATTTTAAATCAACACTCATCAGAAAATTAAAAGATGACTAGAAATTATTTTTAGAGTTGACAACACGTGTCATGTACGTAAGTCATAATCGGGTTTTACAGCAAAAAGGCTTTCCTTTAAATATATACTATACAATACCTAGTCACATTTGATAGACATCCATAAGCGTTGAATCAACATTGAAATGGTTGGTTTTAAAATTGTCAGAAACCATTGATTGAAGTAAACGTTTACAAGAACAAAACACATGTTTGTTAAACAAACATTGTTCATCATACCGATAAATTTTCCAAAAAGGTAGTTACTTTAGCTACATGATCTATGACCTGCAACAATATGTATTATTGGTGTCATTCTTGTCAAAATACAAATACAATTAACCTGTGCTGTAAAAATACAAGCATGTTATTCGTAATTCCAACCAAATACGTTACGTACAACTAGTTTAAAATGTATTTGACCCTCTAACAACTTTTAAACCTTATGGTTTCTAAATTGTTTGCCTGGCATAAAGTGTTTTATACATTTATTCATTAATTGTACTTTATGTAAAAATGTCATGTCGTCTTACACAAAATCGATTAACTTTTGTACTCCTTGCAATCTAAAAGGCATTATATATCTCTATAAATTTGTCAAAGATTTAGAATAAGATAAAATTATTTTGCATAATATTTTTTCAAGAAATGTGTGTTACAGCTTATATTAATAATGTGTTCTATAAATAGATCCACACCCACATTTCATTGTGTAATAACAACACGATATATGCCTAGTAGTACAATTTTCAATATAGGGACAAAGACGGTATTCTGTCATGTTATTGGATCATATAACTATTTGACATAGTATGCCAATACCGGTTAGAACGTTAGTAAAAGTTATAATTGATATGGAAGTAGTAAAAACTAAAATCCATTTGTCTGAGGTCAGACTAACAAAATATTATATGTCTTGGTATTGATTTTACTCTTGCAGGAATTCTTTAATTATCGATCAAAACCATTCGTGTCGTTTAATTTAACTATTCTTTAAACACTTCTTATGTATGTGAAGGAAATGTGGAACTTACAATAGACATATAAGGTATAGATAAATAAACTGAAATTCATTGTCTTTTCTGCTGAAACCTAGTGGTTCAGAGGTACAATCAATTGTCACTATTACCAATTGGTTGTTAATACAATCTGAAACCCACATACCCCGTCAACAAAACTATTAAACAATAGGAACAGGTATATGTCAATGGACGCATATGTATATTACCAAAGCATCACCTATTTACAGTTGCGCTTATTTAACCTGACGAGTTTATTAACCTTGCTGACTTATATTACAATTGTCCTGCTTTATCGATCTAATATTTATCTGTGAGATCTATTTACTAAAAAGAAACAATTCTTTAAATTAAATATTTCCCCAGTTTCACGCAATTTCCAATTTCATAGTCAAAATCAATAACTAGAACGGATTTTCGCCGGTTCCAATACTTTAAAGACAATTTATGTTGTTTCTGTATAACAGAGAGAAAATATGCCCGATTTTCATGTTCTTTCATTTTTTCAGTATAACCATGTTGATATAGATTTTTTTTCTTACGAGACGCCATTACACAAACCAAAGAAATGTTAAAACTGAATTGTATGAATTTCAGACATAGACACATTTAAAAACTTATAAAACTGATAAAACAGTAAATTGTATTGATTGATTTATATTTGTTTTACGTCCAATATACAATATTTCAGCTGTATCCAGGACATGAAAAATTAGAAAAATTGGACCATGGAATATCACTGCCTTAATAATAAAACGTGATCTAATACAATAATATGAGCACATATACAGATAAAAAGAACACTAAAACAATAAATAAATATATATATATATATATATCACATTTAAATAAAATTTTACTAAATAAATAATTTCTTTAAAAAACTAAAATTTTATCGCCTGCGACAGTTTTAAGCAAATTAAAATAAATATCTAAAAATAAAAACGTTCCAGAGTGTGTACTGCGTCAACACAGTCTATAAAGACATGCTTGCGAGTATATGGGCTGTTGCATGGCACACACTCTGGCCGCGGTTGATTGTTTAAAATATAATTATGTGTCGTCCTGGTATGTCCAAGACAACACCGTGTCAGTAAATTATAAACAGTGGTAATTACAAACAGGTAGTGGAATGTGAATGTGAATTCAAAACTCTATACCACATTACGATGTACCCGCTAGGAACATTATTAAAACTATTAGATAATGCCTACCTTAATTGTTGGATACTTTATCCCCTTTGCTTGTACTGTATATTACCTTTTTTGCATTTAGATAGACAAACATTAAAATACGCCAAAACTACTAAAGCCAAATGTCGGAAATATATCGTACTAATAAAACACCTTTACAGTCTTGAGAAATCCAAAGCTGGATAGATAAATAAGCTTCAATTTATGTAAGTGGAATATCTATTGACAACTGTATTAATGAAATCTTGTGAGATAATTAGTTTATGTTGACGGCATTCATCGGTAAAAATTACAAAACCTCACTATAGTACAGTTGAAATGTCTCAAAAATCAATTTAACGAGACTAGACAATTTAAGATATCGCATGAAATAAATATAGCAATGTCAAATATTATTTACAAAATATGCAATGATGCTATTTAAAGTTGTGGCAATATCTTTGGTTTCACTTAGAAGTATTAAAGTCTGAATTAAACTAGTACGCCAACGCCACATAGGTTAAATGAATTTGCTAGCAAAAATGTTAAAAACAATCGTAAAATGTACAGTCTCAAAGACCATAGAATTAATAGAAGTTAATATACATTTCTTGATAATATTCAAAAAGTCCAAGTTAACTAGCCTGAAAACACTTTAATATGGGAGAATTTTCACCTGAAAAAGGCATATAGCGTTTGTGCCTTTTATTACTACGTCGTTTATATTTTCTGGTCATGTCTTGATACATATGTTAAACCTATATATGAAAAAATATCACTCATAAAAATATTTATAGTTTTATTAAAGAACAGAAATGAAGTCAATAACATGTATACATTCTTATACGACTGGTAAATGTATTATTATTTAAGGAGTATACAGTGGTCGTTTACCGATCACATATTTTCAATTTATAGATGGCCTTAGCCGGATATTCTTTTAACGATTTGGAATTTTTATTATAAAAGCTCTACAACATCACAGATTTTGATATTGTTAGGTTTCAGCTCAAGTGATTAGACTTGTTAGATGTTGGTTGATTGGTGTTCAACGTCTGACAAGCAACTTTTCAACTATATTCGGATGATCTTGATCAGACGAAACGCGCGTCTGGAGTATGGAATTCTATCAAATTCGGTGTTTTTAATGAAATTTTATTTGAAAACACTGGGTTGATGCCTCTGCTTGTGAACGGTTATTCACCGTGAGTATCATCAGCTCAGAAATCATACTTGGTTGCTGACTGAATATCATTGATTCTTTCAGTGATAGTCATTTTCTAAATTTACTGGCCTGAATTTCGAAAACAATTTTAATTATTAGGTTTAGCCATTTTTAATGTGAAGATAGCCTTAGTCGGAATTGGAGTAAAGTTTTGAAGTTTTATGATGATAAAAGCTCTACAACTTCTGAATCATTCGAATGTTTAATATTGTTTGGGTTTGAGCGCCACTGATGAGTCTTGATTAGACGAAACGCGTTTCTGGCGTAGAGAATTCTATCAACATTGGTATCTTTTATGACATTTTACTTGAGCTGTATTAACCTGCCACTATCGGAATCATGTTACTTGCGCATAAAAATGTACACGATTTGCAATTTTAATGTACCCACAACTGTGGAAATCGCGGTTAAAATATTTGATTGTGATTTAATGCAGAATTGGATTTCAATTGTATTTAAATGGGGTTCAACTCGAAACTGTAAAATGTTATTAGCTAGAAATCAGCATTGTTAGATTTAATTAATAATTTTTTTAAATAATTGATAGCCGTCCTGAGTAAGCTGAAAATGTTTTGGTCATATACTCAAAACATAATGGTTTTGGGTAAATCCTTGAATCTAAACTAAAGTGTCGCTACTTAAATTTTTATTGTGAGCAATAAATTATAAGACAATTTTAAAAATTGTATTATCGAAACAACGTGAATTTTAATAAAATCTTTAATCTCTACGGGATTTAGGAACGAGATTTAAAAGTGCTTAAAAGCTTTGTAAAATCAATTCCAAATCAACATATTTGAATATTAAAACCGTATGAGGGCTTCAGAAAACATTCAAGGCAAATATTAAACCAACTCAGATATGTAAACGCTTACAATCAGTGAAAAATTATGTGAATTCTATCCCAAAATATACAGAATTAATATATGTAAAAGAAGCAAAAAAAAATCCTTGACTTTAACAGTGTGATATGAAAAATATTCTTCAATGCTATCAAAATTTTGTGTTGCTTTTTCATTACCAATTGGCAATGTATGTGCGTAATCTGTATTTATTTTATTCATCATAATGACAATATGTAATTCAGCTGGAATTGATAACTGTGCAACGCAGATATTACTGCTGTTTTAATAAAATATCTATTGTTTTCAGTTTAATTGTTCGTTTGATGTTTTACCCTGATAGCACATAGGATCACGCATTATAAACCCAAAGTTTTTCTGAAAACATTTAACGCGGAAACTACAAATTCAGGGTTTTGTTACTCAAAATTTGTTGTTTTCATTGAACAAATTTAAAGGAAGACATCATGTTCTTGTCTACAAATACTCGATATCTATCTCCCAAGTGAATACAGGTGGGAGTTCAACGTCAAGTTTTGTCTTAACCGGAAATGTTTTTGTTGCAACAGGTAGGCACTGCTTACTCTTGTGGAACAGCTGAGTTCACTCTCGTGGTCTTGAGAGTTAATGTCGTTGACATTTGTTTGTATGTTATCCTGTTCTGCGTTTCTTGTTGTGTGTTCCTGGATTTGCACCATTGTCTTTGACTGCGAGGTTTAATTGCCATTTTCTCTCTTTTAGAACAACTTATTAATCAAAGGTTAATAACAAACGATGTGATCGCCGATAGCCTCTGATTTAAAATTTAAAATTTATTTTAAAAGTATGGCAAAATGATAAGCTTTTTAATTAATCACATATTTCAACAGACAAATTGCATAAAATGGGTGCATCAATCCACGCAGATTTGTTTGTGCAGTCATATGTACAAAAGGAGAGAAAGTGACTGTTGTGAAATATGTTGGAAATTAAGGGTTTCTTAAATAGTAATAGTTCAGTTTCTTATCATTTTTTAAATACACGACCATGCACAAGTAAAAAGGAATACTTTTAGTTTTCCTATCATGAACTTCTTCCTCGACAGCAATATTTTTATCTTGTCATATCTAAATTGATAGTTACTCTGGATCTCCCTCAAAATTTGCTACACTTGCAGATAAAATGATAGTTTTGTTACCCAAACTTTTGGGACAATGCAAGTGATCGTCCTGGCAGACACAATTGAGGGTACTATTAGATTCAAGATAGACTTATATGTAGAGAGATCATGAGATACAAGAATTTTATCTTAATTTTAATCTTGCATATTTGAACTTCAACAGTTTTGTATTTCCATGCCATTTATGAACTTCAAAATCTATAAATGCACAAAACAAAGACGTTAATAAAATTAAAATGATTACGTCACGCGTGTTTCAAAGCTCAAAATATATTTAAAATAATGTTTTAGAGTAATAAAATCTACGATTTCTCACATTTTTGTTCTTTAATTTCTAGTTAGTTTTAAACTTTGTTAACTATGCTACTGTCAATGTTCAGTTATATGGTCCCTAGAGATACAGTATAATGCATCATCGTCTTATGTAATATGATTATACGGTTACAACATAGACGTATTTCGAATTTGTTCTTTGTTTGCATCAGGAAGACAGACATGTGGTGTAAGTGAAACTTTTACTGCATCTGTATTTCTTTATATACGTATAGTGTTAATGCTTTACTGTAACACAAAGTGTTAAAAACAAAGAAATCTGGAGTTAATGTTTTTAATTGTTATTACCACCTTAATTCATGCACTCATTTCTGTATTTCAGGAATTCGTACAGGAAGTACGAACAGAAATGAACAGAATAATTTATTTTTCCTCAGAAATGCCATAACTTTTGTTAGTTCTGTTCTGTTCGTGGTTTTCAAGCACTGAATTATTGGCCCTTCTAAAATATAACACTTTTCTTGTATATCCACTCTGTATTATAACTCCTGAGAGATGCATTATAATCTTAAAAATCAATGTGACCTACAGTATACAGTTCCTCCCAACGTTTCCACAATGTCCGAAAACAATATACATGAAACGATACGGATATTCTCTCATGTCCCAATATACAAAAAACTCAAGAAGCCTGATATTTAGCATACATAGTTTTTTGATTCTTCATTATTTACTTAGATGTTGTGTTAATTTGTTTATCATTGTTATGATATTACTGCGTACATAACTGAAAAATCATTACAGAAACTTCTATATAATTGTGTGTAAATTACTGTTGTAGTTTGCTGTCATCCTGTGTTTGTTTATTGTATTGAGAGCCAATGTTAGTTGTTATAAAGGTTCATTTCCATTTTTCCCACATTCACAAAAAATACTATAGTTATATAAGTTGGACAAAAGAGATGAAAGACCAGAACAAAGGACTGTCAATTACAGCTTGGGTTGTATAAAATAAAATGAAAAACTGAATTTTTGACCTGGATAATTTCAAACGTACATATAGTATATGGATGTGAGTAAATGCAAATAGATATTTTAAACATATTTAAAGAGTACGTTTCATAACTTTTCTGATCCCATTGTTTTATTACACAATAAAATAGAATCTAACTTAACAAATTTCTGTTAAGTCTGATGTTTAACATCACTTTCCACGACTTTGGGCTATATAACGGCATGTAGTTTTAATGGAAGAGGTACCTTGTGAGAACCTACATAAAAACACTGGTAATACAGTTAAAGTTAGAGTCGAGCACATATTGCCGAACAACGACTTGAAACCCAACCCATTCGCTAACATGCCGGTAACGAATAGTACGTACTACTTAGACCCCTCGGCTACAGAGGCCCCTCCAGGTTGAAGATAAATTATTATAAATAAATGTTGAAAACAAACGAATACAACATCCAAGCATAACTCACATGTAGTGGCGACAATAGACTGTTAATGATTAATAAAAACCGATTAGCATGATCGGCATTCACTCGAGTTCCCAACTGAATGCATTGTTCGACTTTTTACAATTCTATATTTAAATGTTCCCTAAGTATTGCAGCAGAATGTGATTAGGAAAAAAAAATCAAATGATACTGACAATGTGTAAGAATTGTGGTGTTAAAACCAATAAATTCTATTTTCGTCTTGTTATTGCTTATTGTTGCGCTTTATTTTAGAAAATAACTGTACTGATGTACCGTGACAAAATTGTTTCACGTTCTGGTAAACAAGCGACAACAGATTCTTTTATTTATCGTTTAGAAAATTATTAGATCAGTGCGAATTATTAATGCTTTCGATATTAAACATTTTATATCCCTTACTTTTGACACATTCTTGACAGTTAAATTCTTAAAATACCTTTTACAGCAGATAAAACAATACAGATTATACAGACACTAATTTAATACGTAACATTTGACAACACAATCTTATTTACTTTGTACAAATACGAAGAATTTGAGAGGAGAATTATCTACAAATATGATTTTTCTTTATAATATCTAACTGACTTTGATTGTAGTTCATATATAAACACAAAAGCGTTTCGTAATAACTCGAAACTGTAACAGACTGTTGAATAAAGAAAACTCAAATTTATTAGCCTAAATCTGATGGATATTTCTGAAATAACTGTCATTCGCAAGGCGTGTTTTTTCTATAGAACTAATCAATCAATATTGTTTAGGCATGTTATTCTTTAACTATTTACAGATTTTTGTAATTTAATCCATTTCACTTATCTAAACCTTTACAATATTAGCTATATATTCGTCAATAGTACCTAATGACTCTTTAATTTAATTAAAACTCAAGCATATCGTAAATAAAGAAGCATGTGTGTGTTAAAAAAAGCATGTAAGATTTAAAATCTAATGCCCTTATATAGAAATGTGGAAATTTGATAGCTCAAACTGTAGCGATCTGTATGAAGTTGATTATTTTATTAAACCTAAGTAAAAAGTGTTGCGCATTTTTGTATTAAATGAACTTAGAATGCAGGAAAAACATCTGTGTTTGACTACTAATCTTTTGTTTATCGCAATAATTTTCAAGCGAAGAGAGAGAATTTGAAATCTTATCGATCAATTTGGCTTTAAAAGTTTTTTATCAATATATACTGAGTGACAATGAAAACGCAACACTAAGTTTAAAAATAAAATTTATTTCAATACAACATAAATTGTAACAATTATTTGAACAGAAACTCTTTAGCATTATAAACAGATCGACTAAAGCATTTTACACATAGTTTATTTCATTGCTAAAATTGATCGTTTTATTTTACTCATAGACATTTAAACATGTCCCACTTTCAATATCGAATGTGCCCTCCATTTGCTGCAACGAAGGCATCATCTTGGCACAAAACGACGGATACACTCTTGTGGAAAGATATTCCTCTCATTCTGCGAAGCATTTTCAATCTGACGAATCGTGATAGGCATTTTTTGGCTGGCGTCTTCACACAGCTTGTCCCATAAGTGTTCTATCAGGCTTAAATCGGGTAAAAAGATTTGTTCACGAAGTGTGTGAAATTTTTGGCATTTAGGAGGTCATTTGTGATGCCATCAGAATAGGCACAAGAATTGTCCTGTTGAAAAAATGAAGATCTTGATGTGCCTCTAGGAATGGAATAACAGTCGGTCAAAGGACATCAATGTAGCGTTGAGCCGTTAAAGTGGCGTAAGAATGTTTCCTGGAAACGGTCGCCTTGCATTGAGCCCGTAACGACGCAGACTATATTCTTTGCTAATCGCCATATTCATACTCCTATAGTCTAGTGTGGTGTTTGGACGCCGGTGCTAAATCGATTACTTAAGTGCTGCAAACGAATGCAGCGATCTTGCTGGGGTGTTGCCACTCGTTCTCTCCCTGGGTGAAGTCTGTCGTTTACTGAGCCGGTCTATTGATGCCGCTTGGCTAAACGATTGATTATCGACCCAGAGCAGTTCATCTTACGAGCAATTTCGCATCGAGACATGCCTCCCTGGATCATGCCGAAAACCTGGTTGTCAGAAAGTCGGGCCATAATGCCATTTGTTAGTGCTCAACTTTGAAACGTGCATTGGGCTTTTCAAGGACGTTAGTGTATGGTTACAAATTCGACTTGTTTGAAACAATCATGCATGCATGTCTTGGTGCCAAAGCAGAGTAGACCTGCGACGGACGGTAAAATTTAAAACAAAAAACAACAGAAAACGACATCATCGAAAAATAACTAACCAATTTGTAAACATTTAACATAGATTTCAAAAACCTATTCTATGTGATTTAAATAATATCCTAAAAAAACTAAGAATAGCCTATTCATTTTCATTTAGTATATATATATATTTATTTATAGCATAAGGAACAAGATTTGTCAAATATAAAATATAACTACAACAACTTTTACTCTACAGTTTTTACTTAAATATATATTTTATTTATTTAAATAAATGAAAACGATGAACATTTTATTAACGCAATTAACCTTATTATCATTATATTGCATTTTTTTCGCATTCACAACACACACAAATTCCCAATATAACCTATTAGTTCATAAGGAAGATGTTAAGATTCAATCTGCAGCTTCATCCTTCCATTCATTTGAAAATGTCATAGTTGCATATAAAAGATCTTGAACAAAAATAATATACTAATTTGTTAATGGGTGACCATGATTCTCACATCTTCAGTATATTGACATTAATAATAATTAAATGTACAGAAATGTTTTGCTTCTTTAATATTTCCTGTGTCTCACCATGCATTATTATAGTTTACAGTTCTAATTCAGAATGTCACGTAGGCCTACTGAATGTAAGGCTTCCGCTGCTTTAGATTAATTTCCGGGTAAATAATTATGTGACATACTTTTGCTGTCATAAAAAATTGCAGACAAGGAAAAAGTCCAAAAACAAACTCAACATGTATGCTGGTAGAAAAAAAGCAACACAAGTTCAGTTTTGTTAGAACAACTTTTTTATCTGTAGTCACCAATCAACTTCCGTGCATTTTCTAAGAAAAATAGCAAAGACTTCAACCGAAAAACAAAGAAAAAATTTCGAGGGACAATTAAAATCTGGATATAGACATTTATATACAACGTCAAACAAACACAGAAAGTGAATAACCCGAACCTTATAAAAACCATTGGTCACTCAGGTTCTCCGGACGAGTAAGCAGTGCCTGCCTCTAATTAGACATCCGTCGAGTTGCTCATTGTAAAGTCTAGGTAAATGTCAAATCAAGGGACAAGAAAGACTATTTATGACTCAGCGAAAATGTCAATCGTATTTGACAGATTGATTTCTCATAATGATCAATTAAGTCATGTTGACGACCATAGAACTTATAAAGTGATAGTATCAACCTACCTTTTCAGGAGCTTAGTAGTCATCAACAGTAAGCTGTATGAAGCTTATCTTAATATCGATCGCAAATTCGAGGATAACGTATAAATTGTCAAATGTACACACCATACGCTGGAGCTGCTGGAATGTTGCTATCGATGAACAGGAGTTTGACAATTAGAAAAGTTGAAGTCGTAACGTTTGTCGTAGAGTCTAGTTTGTAGTTTCATCGAGTATATTTATAGAAGTAGGTCTAATTAAGAGGCCGACGTAAGTGTATTGGTGTGTATTTAATGTCAAGCTCACGAGATAGATTGAATGCAAATAGTTCCTAAATTTTGCATGGTTGAGGAACATCAATATAGCGGAATGTGAAATTAAAGATTTGGGCCAATGTCTTTTTTCTTCTTCAGCAGGCTTTCTACGAACTTATCCTCTCAACAGTACGAAAATAGGTCAGCCAGGAGAGGAGCGCAAGAAGATCCCATAGGACTATAAGCAGTCTTGAGAAAACATGTCCTCAAAATATGACAAATGTGTTATCAATCAGGAAATCTTACATTTTGCAGATTTGGTCTTTAGTATATCTGTATTTATTATTTGATTTAGAGTCATGACGAACTTCTGTCATGGCTAATTACCAGGTATTTGTGTCGCCGAATTGCGGGTTTCCTAAAAATACAGCGTTAGATAACAAAAATTTTAAGCCTAGTTTTAAGCTGCATATGAGTGATAGCCATGTAGAGTGGTATTCAATACAAGGAGGGCGATCAGAATTTTCGACATTGATGTGGAAATCAAAGTGTGTCAACACAGATTTTTGATAAAAAATAACGTTTTAAAGGTCAACAACATATTTGTCCTAATCAAGATTTCTGTCGACTGATGGTGCGTTAATACTCAAATACTGTCGTAAACTATTTATTATTTAATTTAATGACCTCGAGGCCTATTCTCACTAGGATAAGGTATAAACGTCATGGTACTCATTCAATCCATCAATAATTTAAAGTTGTAAATCCATTTGATGGATTAAGGTTCACGGTATTTTGGTCCTTTGGACAAAATATTGCGGAGTCTGTCATTGTCAACAATGTTCAGATTATCTATAGTTATCACGTTACATGAAGGACTATAACGTATAAGGGACCGACCATTTAACTTGCAGGGGGGCCTTGGTTTTTTCCTAAAAAAATATTTTGAAAATGATTTTTGATGAAAAAAATATTTTGGAAGCAGAGGGTAAGAAAAAAAAATTTCTGAAGAAGGATTTCTGCTATATAAAATAATTCTAAAAATGAAAAAAAAATTCTGTTGCGACGCCTTCAAAAAATAAATATTTTGTCTGCGCGGAAAAAAAATTTTCTGACCGAAACAAAAAACCAAGGCCCTCCCCCCTTCAAGTTAAATGGTCTGTCCCTAAGTGTTTTTTCGAGGTAATTTAATTTTCGCTATATTTGCGGTAAAAGTTGGAACGCAAAAATAAAAACGCCGAAATATTAGGAAATAGAGTTATTCATTCTGATTACGGACCGCAAAACTTACAATACGCTAAAATTTCCACACGCGAAAAAAAACACTTTTACGGTATATCAATGGGGGATTGTGACAGAGCAGTCAGGATAGTTTGCTTTGATGTCACTGATCAAAAGTTTCTAACAAATGTTTGAGAACAATACAAACAACTGTGACGTTTTGTGGCTAGATTTGTGGCCCGCAACTTTAACTAGATGTCGAAAACTTGGATGCAGTGCAAATACCCTTTATTTATATACTTTAAACCATGGGCGTGTTATTAACTTTGTTAATTATCGACGGCTCACACTGTATCAGTCAAACAGGTGCTATTGTGTTGTGGGATGTTTTGTTTTAGACCTTTGAACAAATAAAACGGTTTGCTTACATAGGTTGACCTATAGAACAAATAATCGTACCCTCGATTTTTTTGTAGCGATGGTACGAATTTAGTCCCATTACTCGTTATGTAGCAGAGAGGGAGTAAATCACTCCCAGCACTTTGATGTCCAAAAGAAGTTGAATATATAATCAGACGTGGTTGATCTTGATATCTTTCGACAGGGTCACAATTTTTTTTAAATCGGTTTCGTGTTTAAAATCGATCATTATTGATACGTGATATTAGCAATTGCCGTTTTTAATAACCCGCTGTGCGTTGTGTATTAATTGACATTCGAGTTGTTTAATTGAGTTTACTACAAGACAAATATTGAGAAAACCGAAACTGAATGGCTTGTTGCATCTTGGGTATGTATGTGTAAATTACTGAATTCTTACTACGCAATGGTTGTTATAGTATGCAAATTAGCACGTTTATAATAAAATTAGGTCACATTTTCCATATACGGAAAAATGATCAACATAGCATTTTCCACGTGCATCTTCAAAGACGAAAAAAGAAATTTCTTTCAATAAAGATTGTTTCCCGTTAGTTTCGCAATGTCTAAAGATTTAATAACGTAAAGAAGACGAATATAATGTTTGAATTTTGTATAAATAGACCCAAGTTAGAATTTTTTATTTGCTACATTATGAGCAATGGGACTAAATTCTGCAGTTATTCCGACAAATCACAAAACAAACTTCGAATTAAAACGGCCGTATGATTCGTTCTAGTTGACCTATAGGCAAATGTTCATATGCAGTACATGTTTAATTGATAGAGAAAAAAGTTATATTGTCGAAATTCAAAGTGCTAAAAGGTTCCTAAATACCCAGAATAACTATGCTGTGCAACCATTTGCATGATACATGTGTCGCTGTTGCTGGATTTTGATTCATTTACAAAATGTAATGGTGAATTAGGAGATATTAAATGTATAATTTGTATAAAAATGAGTCGAAATGCTTAATTTAAAACACGTTTTGTTGAATTAATGAGACGAATATGTCAAAACAATTTCATTCCTGGCTCCAATTACGAGATTATTTGGTGAATTTTTTTAGATAATTATGAGAAATGAAAGCTTAATCAAAATAACAAGATTTGGTAGTTGAAATATTTTCCTGAGATCGCATTAACCGGCTTCTGAATTTATCCATCACTTGCTTTTTTTTTATTACGGTACAGATCAATGACCGCTTGGTATGGCTACTGTTGACAAGAATTGTTGATTATTTTTCATGATTATCATGTTGATTATCTTTCATGTACATCGTAATAGCTTTGAATGTATTCGTTGTCAAAGTCAAAACGTCAATGTTCAAAGAAACCATGAATATGGTATCTTCTCTAATTATTCCTTTTTATCTAGTCTCTAGTTTTAGTGCTGTCTTTAAGTCCTAAAAGGTCGTTATAACTTAAGTGTATATTTTTATTTTCAGTTCAACTAATTTTAATGCTTCAAAATCAAAATGAAGAGACAACAGGCTACGTTTATTTATATATATCCCCTCCAAATACAAGATGGATGAAACACATATTTAGCGGTTTTAACCGAGGGGTCTAGACAGCTGGAAATAATGCACTCGAATGCAGCCATCATTAACTGAGGTAACCGTAGACATAGACATTGTAGAAGTGTACTAGCGTGTGACAATGGAATTTTCGGAACCAATACGTATTAATCTGACAGTAATCTAATTCTGCATTTTCCTTTAAACTATTAGGATGACAAAGTTACTTGTCATACAGTCACAGTATGATGTGACTAAGTGCCACAGTGTCACAACTGTGTGAGTTCGAATCCCGCTGAGGTTAAGCAAAAATTTGACAGTATAAAAATCGAATTCTAACAGTGTTGGGCTTAATTTGTAGACGTATATAAATATTATGACTGAGTACGAACATGTTGTGTTTAAAGAATCTGGGATTTCTAAAAGGATGATTGATTGATTGATTGATTGATTGATTGATTGACAGGATGTTTGCTTTACGTCTTGCAGTATTTCAGCTATATTCAGGACGGGAACAAGTTAACAAACAATACATCAATTGAAAAAGGGGTGGGATGGGACAAAGGGAACACAATTTTGACTGCCACTGAAAAAGTACGGAGTATTGGGTAGGTTCGAAGAATTTAGCCTTTTGTAGCGGCTACAATAAGCCTACTCTTTTTCGAAATCTACAAAAGGGATCTTTATCGTGAAAGGAGCGTGGCACTCTCCAAACACGTTCCCTACTATGTTCCGCGGTCAGGCTTTCCGTATTATGACCTGACAACCCCCCAACAAAAGGGTCTCCCCTATCCGCCACCCGGGGACGCGCTGGGCTGCTCTGTGGGTCGAGCACTGGGAACCGTCCCAGTATCATTATTATCATAATTGATGGTTATTCATATCTTCTAAGGTGGTACGAATAAAAAAATGGAGGAATTATAGTGTTTTTCTTTCTTGTAAAAAGCATAGATTTAGTTTTTGATGAATTAATTGTAACACCCGATGTGTTTGCCCAAAAGATCATTCTTTACTGTCATCATTTAAGGAATCTGTAGCTAGGTCAAAAGAATTTAGTCTCATTAGTAATAACATCTATTAAATCATTTATAAATATGAGACACAGGTAGGTGCCAAGTGATCCCTGTGGTACCGTTTCATGAATAGTTCTCTCATGTAGAATGATAACCATCCACGTACTCTTTGTTTTTGTTTTTGATCAGATAAATAATTTTGAAACCAACCAAGGAGCCTCCATTGAATTCTATATTTCTGGAGTTTATATAAAGCCCAGTATGTCAAACTTTACCAAAGGGCATGGAAACATAAAAACAAATCTCCCGTCTTGGCCTATATCTAAATGTTTCATAACATCATATATATAATAAGTAATTGATTAGCTGTTGAGTCCATATGTCAGAATCATGATTGATTATCACTATGGATATTATTTTAGAATAGACAGTTGTGAAGATGCTTGAAGATAATTTTCTCCAACATTTTTCAGAAACAACTGGTCACAGATATTGGTCTGTAATAAGATAAATTGTCACTTCCACCTTTTCCGTTGTATAAATGGCTTTAACATTCGCCCATTCAGTCATTGCACAACACCATAGTTACACTTTAATAAATAGTACAATAACTGGTTTGATCAAAGACTGGAAAAAAGCTTGAATAAATTTTTGGTGGTTTATTACTAGGGCCACTTGGCTTTTCTAAGTTTAAGATTTAAAACTGGCCAAAATAATCATAAATAGTAGTAGCTTTTTTTCATTGGGTGGAAAAAATTTCAAGATGTACCTTAATAGGACCTTTACCATTTTCGTTATTCCAAAATTTTGTAATACTTTTAGCTATTCTCTGCCATTAACCATTTGGTACATTTTATTCAACAATGTAATAATTAGCGTCTTTAATAAAACTTTAAAACAATCATTAAGGCAAATACTTAACCTTTAACGTGTACAGCTAGCATTCAGTGTTAAAAAGCCTAAACTTTTACGCATAAAAGAATCATTCTACCGCCCTGTATCCGTTAAATACATTTCTCGATATATGCGCGTTTAGTAGAGGCAGTAAAGTATAAAATTACATGTAACTATTCAGTGCTACACATGCACAACTGACAGTGATATGTTGACCGTCTTTGGAGAGCAATATTATAGTATAAATATGAACTCTTCAGATGCAATAATTTATCCTATTCTATTGAATTAAAACATTGTCGAACAATGATCAACAATAACATTGGCATTTTAACTATTCCTGTTTCTGAATTTGAATTTTTCCTAGACATGACAATGAGTAAGTAACTCGACGAGTGTCTAATAAGAGGCAGACACTGCTTACTCGTCCGGAGCACCTGAGTGTTCCCATGATTTTTATTGGGTTTGGGTTGTTCACGTTCTGTTTTTGTGTTTTGGGTTTTTGTTTACACTATAGGTGTTTGTCTATATTCGGATTTGTAATTGTCCTTTGACTTTCTGCTTCTGTTATCCGATCAGTTTCCTGGCTATTTTCTTAACGTCATGGAAAACAACTTCAGCCAAATTTTTGCGTAAAACATAAACACGTTTGCAAGATGTCTTATAATTTCTATCTTTTTATTTAAACTGATATCTTGTATTTCTCTAATTCAAAATGGGAACTTTTTGTAAAAACTGATAGATTGAAAACGTTACGCCAATTGATTCAGTAATATAAAAAAAGTCATTAAAATATTAAATTAAATGTGTAACTACATGTATCTTTATTTGTTGTCAATTTTCAATTTGCATGTTTATATTGTAAGTTGCACAAATATGGTCACCACGTTGAATAAAGGCAAAACCCACAACATCATAACAAACAATTTGTACATGTTTGAAAATTGTTTTGCAAAACGGGTTGTTGTTGCAAAACGGGTTGTTACACAGCAGAACATAACAATGAAAACAGCAAAAAATCCACAAAAAGACTATCGCATATCCTACAATCCTACAATCCTGTCAAATTTTCATTCATTTAAAAAATAAAACACTTTTTCTTTCAATCAGAAGAGTCAACACAAAATACGTATGCATATACCATGGCTTTGTACTGGCCATACGATGGAATGAATTTTGTTATGGACCTATTTCTTGATGGAAGTGACGTGCAATTACTGGCCATAAAAACTCATCAAATATGTCAATATATTTCTGGGTATTCACATATTCATCAATGACAGGCAATGTTCCAACCCCTTCATATGTAATGCATGCCATTATCATAAGACTAAAGTTAGGAGTGGGTGAGAGAGATAGAAACACGGCATCCATACTTCACCAACCTTTCTCCAAAAAACACGGTTGTCGGTCCCAACATGTACATTGCACTTATTACTAAATATCACACTCTTCCAGTAGTAATGAACATTTTTCCGACGCAGTCGGTATATTTTCGAATTGTGACCTTTCAACTAAAAGACGCTTACCCATGGTAAAGTACTGTTATTGAAGACAATCTCGCATTCTGATTGGACAAAAATAGTAAAAAATTCTGCGTTCGAACAATCTAGGTGTGTAAACACTAATCCAATTCTTTAAGATTTTCTACTAAATTTGTTATTTTTTTAATTAGCGCAGCTCTTTTACCTTAAGTGGAACTTGACCGACATCATATATATCCAGAATCGTACGTGACAGGCCTATGTTCTCTCAAAATTTCATGACCTCTTTAAAACCTTCCAAGAGAAAACCAGCTTCCGGGGTAAACCCCACTCTAAAAATAGCTCTTTCTTTTCAGAAAATCTTGCTTTATAGGTCATGTAGTGCATGTGACATAAAACATACTAAACACCATTAGAACAGAGCAAGTTAGGACTCAAAATGTTTCTAATATATTCACCTTTCAGAAAAACTTTCATTCATTAAAATCCAGTTAGTAGTTTTTAATATACACTAAGTTAAACAGGACTATTTTGATTTTAAGTACTATTTTCTTATATGTTCCAAATTGGATTGGTCCCCTTTAGTGTCTTGACACCTCTACTATGGTATACTCTGAAAAGCCCCCCTATTTGCATTTATCAATTATTATTTTAGCAGACATGTGTTTTAAAACAATTGATAGTCGTTATTAAACTTTAGAAAATGATTGTTATGCCAAAGAATGCCATTCGTAAGTGATAAACAATAATTACAGGATAAAACCTATACGTCGTGTAATTTCTGCGCATTCCGTCTGTTTGCTTCGTTGACCATCGTAAACAACCCTCACGCCAGTACACCATATTTTCTTGATTTGGCCGCCTGACACACACAATCTCTCTCTATCGTGAAATTATGGTCATACAAATGATCCTGCATAAAGGTAATTAGGTCATTGATAATTGTCAGAAATGAGACACAGTGGTTCGATAACACATTTTATCATAACTCAAATCATTGCATTGTATCACACATGGGGTTATAACTAATTTCGGGTACGGTTTACTGAACTATTGCGCGAAAATATAGTTCGATGTTTACATTTACCGAAGTACGTAATTTCTATCTGTAATATTGTTTTGATTATTTTTCAGGTGAAAAACAGTATGTTTTGTATTGCGAAATGTAATAATTTTGTTCTTTGCATTTGAATAAAAATAAAATTCTGTTCATATATTCTTACGCGATCAAGCTGGCTAGGTGAACAATCATATTCACATTCAATCTGCTTTCATCTTTATTGTCAGTTATGTAATTAACGCATTGTAATTATGTCCAACAATAATGAAATTCTTGCTACTGGTTTTAATGGTGTATTAAACAATTTTCGTGATGTAAACAGTTAATATGCCATAGCTGCCTGTGCTGCTGCAGCTGATTATCATGATGAATAACAGTAAACAAGATTTGCACATGTACATCTTTGCAGAATAAAAATAACAAATAAATCAATGTATTAAGAATTTCGAATATTTTTAAAACAAACGATAGCCAGTCCTTATCCCAATTGAGATTGCAGATTTAACAAACGGTACAAATGTAAATAATTTGGGACAAAGATGGCACAGGGAAGTATTACGAATCTGTAATTCCTGTCGAAAATTAAAATGATGAAAAAGTTTATTTATTATTGGTTTTATGCACTTTTAAATTTTCCAGTTATGTTGTTGTTGTCGCATCAAATAGAAATAAATTATTTAATCAATTTTTTTAAATACAGGTCTCAATTGCAATTTCCTGCATCTTTCTTTTACTTATATTTCAAATGTCCAAAAATGTTAACTGGTTTATTTACTATGCATGCCTACTATTTTTATACGACCGCAAAAAAAAAAATTGCGGACGTATAATGGTATGATGCTGTCGTCTGTGTCGTTGTCTGTTAACTTAAATGTTCCCACAATATCTTTTGTTCTAGTTATCCAATTGCTTTGAAACCTTACAGTGATGTTTCGTACCATAAAAGGATGGATGGGATTGCTTTTTAGGTTCCCCCATTTTTCATTTAGAAATTAGGGGCCCAAAAGGGGCCAAAATTCTACTATTTTGTCTGTTCCCACAATCACTTTTGTTCTAGTCAACCAAATGCTAATGAAAATTTACAATGATGTTCCATACCATTAATAGATGGATGGGATTGATTTTTGGGGTCCCCCTTTTCTAGTTTAAAAATTAGGGCCCAAAAGGGGAAAAATGCTACTTTTTTATTTGTTTCCACAATAACTTTGGTTATGGTTTACAGACTGCTTCGAAATTTTACAATAATTTTTCTTATCATAAAAGGATGACTGAGATTGATTTTGGGGGTTCCTCCTTTTTCCGTTTAGGAATAAGGGGCCCAAAAGGGGCAAAAATGAAACTTGGGTTTTAATATGTTTTAACAGATATGCCAAAATATAAATATTAATATAAACATATATTTTACAAGATAACACTAAAAATACATTTAACGCAATTTTTTCTGTATTATATTTTACTTTTTATGTCTTATATTGTATTATTTAACTCATGTCCTTAATATCTATGCATTATTATATAAAGAAACCAAATGTTTAGAACTCTGATGTCTCGGATGATTATTCTCTTATGTCAAAGAAGAAAAAGCAACACATGGCAAAGACAAACCATAAAAATTTGATTGTATTAAATGATCCTGACTTGGTTAAAGCATATTATAGAATATCATAAGTACATTATATCTTCACATATGTGTTTATCTATAATGCGTGCTCTTATGTACATGTATTTTGTTTAATATTGTATTGTATGGGAGAAGACCTCGTAAGTTGGTAAAACTTGTGTCCTATCCCTATATTTGTCATGTGTTTGTTCTTTGAGCAAATTAAATTTGTTATAAACTAATCTTCACAAGCTGTAAACAACAATTAAACTCTCATATCACAATACAAAATGGGTTTCTATTTTAATCCTCCAATTACTTTAATTGAGTTTCCCCGATATGGTTACAACCATATCTTCTCTTGTTTACTATGTCTACTATTCACGCACAGCCGATAGAATTAAGAGTAAAATTCACTGATCGTTCCATTGCAATATTTATTAGGACCTCAATTACCCATACGGTTTATCTCCCCCACCCCTACTTTTTGGAATAGCATACACATTATCGATCGATTTCAATTCACATGGGAATGATTATTACTTGCATGTAAGTACATATTTGTTCATGAAATTTATTTAAAAAATATGTGCAAAAATGTTAACTTGTTTTCGATTTAATATATACGATACATCGCAAGAAAAAAATGTTACAACTCCGACATCTACTTATATAGAAAGGTTTGTATGTTTTTTTTTTTATTTACCCTCTGGTCTTTAACTTCTGAAATAGCTTTTCATTTGGGATATTTAAATATGTTTATTGTTAGTTCTATGATTTTTAAAGCCATTAATGCCTATCTTCCTTCTTGCGTCCGTCGTCATTCACGTGCAGACAGGAGATGGAGCTCTAATTGCAAAGTTTTTGATAAGACCCAATCGTTAATATCATGTTTACAAAATCTATTCTTAATACATCAATGAATGTAGCAACCAACCTGTACTCATATTATAGCCTTATTTTGATTGGATACAGTTCGCTGCACGTTAATTATTTACCTCCCTCACACATATTAATGAAAGAAAACGTAAATGTTTTTTGTCTCTTTCTTTCGTTTGATAATTTTGTTAACAGTTTTTTTCTAATTATGGTTTGTTCACTTTCCGTTCTACTTTACATACATCTCTAGGAGTTAAATGCGTCGACTATCTTTTTAAAGATAGTACTTGTCATATTTGTTTGACCTGCACCATGAAATCCGTCTCTTCTGTTGACCTCCCTTATTCGTATACGTTTCCGTACCACTCGTCTTTTGTAGCCTTCGCTGTACAATTTTCTCTGGATAGTGCGCCTAGACACTGGACTGTCCCTATGCTCATTAAAAATTGCGGTAATGTCAGCCAGGGTTCTTTTCCGGTTCTCATGTACAACTCTCAAAAGTCCGCGAGTGTCTCTGTTGCTCTGTCTAAATGGGGCACCTTGTCTTTCAATGTTTCCACATTACCTCTTAATAATACCGTAATTGTAGTTGTAGGTATTCCTAATCTACGTGATATTTCTGCTTGTCGAAGTCCGGAGTTATACAAGGCGATAATTGCCTGTTTTGTATCAACACTCAAATCTTTTCGTGTTCCCACCATCATGTTTGTAAACAGGAATAGGAAACGAATCAGACGTCAAGATGATGTAATATATATGATGTCACACTTCGGTCATGTGATCAAGCAACAACATTGTGTCAATTAAAAGGCAATAACACCTCATAAATGGATTAAAGTACAAACTTAGAGTTTATGTATATATATGATACTAGTTTACGCTCAATGAACACTTATAAATTATTTGCTGACAAATATAAGTACAAGGTATAGAATTGTGCCATAAGTGAAAATCCAAAATGGCCGCCGAAGGCCGCTGAACATACGATAAGGGAAGCAAACATGAATGGCACATTTTAATCCATTTATGAGGTGTTATTGCCTTTTAATTGACACAAAAACTTTACAATTAAACTGCTGGTTTTACACATAAACTTAAAGGTTTTTCTCATAAGGAGGACATAGCTCAAATGTAATGTGACAAGGTTTCATGCGCAAAACAAACCTCTTTGTGGTTAGGTGTGAAACCTAAAAGTTTTTGTTATTTTTCATAAATAACAATGATCTTGAATACTAAAGTCGATTAGGGTTACGCGTAATTGTAGCAATATCGACACATTTTGTCAGTAGTTTGCCTAGATCTTGTCACAATGAATAAAATATTAGACAAATATAAACATAATTTTTGGTAATAATCGGTTAATTAAGTAAATATATACAATATTGGTATATTTTCAGAAAATATCATGTTTCTTCTGTAGAACCGCAGACACAGATAAAAATGCAAGGCTCTGTCGAGAATTTCTCGCTTGTTGCGCGGAGATTACTACATTCCACAAAACCTTCAATTCTTTAACAACGTATAATTTGTTCAGAATAACGACTAAGTACATTTTATAGTAAAAAAGGCATCAAACGAGCATTTTTCAGTTTATTTTTTTGTCACATGTCGTGAATAAGAAAAAAAAAATTTAATGTCGTTGTTATGGAGGAAAGTTTATTCATAAACTATTACGAACCGAATAATTTAAGTACATGTATAATCCCTTTTTGCTCAACACATGAAGTTGGGTTGTTTGTTTATTTGAATGTGTTTAACGCCATTTTTAGCAGCTTTTCAGCTATATCATAGCGCCAAGTACATCCTGCGCGCAGTGGGACACGAACTCTCAAAAACGGTGTTGACAGGCACGTGATCATTAGTAGGCTACATTAACCAATAAATGAAGTAGAATAAATATTAGTTACTTACTTATTTTCCTTTTTTTTCCCAGTGTTGCCACTTTGGTTTGTTTGTTTGGGTAGTGTTTAACGCCACTTTAGGCAATTTTTCAGCTATATCCTGGCGTCCAGTTTCTTTTTTTGGGGGGAAGGGGGGGGGGGGCAGGAGTATCCAGAGAAAACAGCTAAAATAATGTCACGTACCTATGACAGACCAGACAAGAAAATCGCTCGGAAAAAATATAATCAAATATAACGGTCAACCCCTTTTGTAGATGAGTACACATGAATTATATCTCACATGAAAAATCACGTCGATGTGACGATAAAATCTGTTTTCTTGTACCGTTTAGGCCTTTACAATAGAAAATAGCATTTATCTGCGAAAAAAATTTAAAATTAAAGTGATCGTATTAATTAATGCGTTATACGCTTTTTTTGACATATAATGCTTTGTCCGGACGATCGAATCCCAAGTTATTGGTGTCATTAAAACAAACTGGTAATTATTTGTCCAACGACAATTTTTTTTTATTACTTTCTTATGTTTCACGTGATGAACAGAAATTAGTATTTGTTAACGTATGGCTATATTTATATAGTCGGCAAAATTACAGTAGTGAAGTGAACGATGACGATTAGTACCAGATTAAAAGGCAACAACATTGTTCAACTAAAAATATGTAATGAGTAAAACACAGATGGATGGTTCAACGAGAGTATCAAGAAGAGGGCTACACAATTGTTTTTTGTTTAGTGTTTCCTTCTACATGTAGCACTAAAATTAGCCTAAATAAGAAGACCTGTTTTAATGATAGTATATTACATACATGTATCAAATTTATTTAAGAAAAACCTTGTAATAAATTACGGGAACGATATTTTAAAAGATATATTATATTAAAATAATTGGTTATTGAAAATGAGATCCGGAGAAGCTAAAATGACTTTTCAAGTCAATTAATACAACATCTTGATAAAAATAGTTGGAAAAGCACGATGCATTCTACTTTGTTAAACACACAATGTTTATACAAATAAAGTGTTACATTCTAAGAATAGGTAATAGCTAAAGTTCCGCTACTCTTAGTCCTAGTATACAAACTACTTTTACACCTTATATGTACGTACAAAAACATTAAATGCACTGATGTTGCACCAACCATATGCTTATGTTGTCTTAGATTTATACAGACTGCGATACTGATCTTCCCATACATTATTCTGATTTTATTGATATACTTACAATCAAATATGTCGCGTCAGCATCATGTTACTTTGCTTTCACATGGAATATATTTTATATCAGCAAATTAACGTTAGATCCTAAATTTGTCCCCTTCATCATTGACAATCATTCTTAGGCAGACACACAATGAGTTAGTATATATTGTTAACAGATCAATGAAAGAATATTACACGTATCACATTGAAACCAATTCCTTAAACGAGAATATTATATGCGTTTTGGGATGAATAATTGATTAAAAGTAATTGAAGAACAAAGTAAGCCACCGTCAACACGTGCCCAAAGACACACAAAGTATAGAGTCGATAAAACAAAACCGGGTTTCATATAATTACACAGTACCAGTAGAGAAGAAAAACTTAAATGTCAGTATTTTTGACCTGGTAAAGACACATTTAGTGAATTTAAACTCGTGTTCGACTTTACATTTTTCCATTTTAAAAGCTTAATATTAACCCCCCCCCCCCCCCCAAAAAAAAAAAATGTCCGACCGATATTTCATTCATTACATAATTACAAAAGAAATTATTAATTTATTTTTTTGTTACCGAATGTTTGTTGGAAAAAGCAATGTCCTTATTTTAGTTCCCATTTATGCGGCTTCGTAAATACTGAATTCGTTTAGAACACCACACTGAGGAAGGGTCTAAGACTCGAACCAGGTGGCGGATAGGATGTCCTCTGGTTATAAGTGTGGAAAAATGAGCATAATGTATAACCGCTATCGAATAAATTATTTGTTCAGCAGTGCCTTCCAATCGATCTATTCTTTTTATGGCGGTAGCATTTTTCTAAGTTAATTTATTGTTTATTAACGTGGCCTCGTGCTGAATATAACTAAAATACTGTTCTTCGGAGGTTAGGCAACCAATGAATCAATCGATCACTAACGTGTATGCGGTAGGTGGTGGAAAATAGATCAGATTGATAACTATAGGTATTAACAAAAAACGAACACAAATGAAGCTGACCATAAATCTAGGTCCAAGAAACGATCAGAAACCGGCAAACTCGAGAATAAACAACCATAAATGAAGATACTCCAGTAATGGTCTTGACTTAACACATGCACTTCAACAAAAAACGGCGTATTAAACCAGTTTTTATGCCATGCCTAACCTCCTCTTCAAATACTGTAGTGTGTGAGTTGCTATGTTGATGAAAAATGTAGGGGATCATAAACCGCTAGTCAGTTTTAGGTGTATCCAATGATCATTGAAGCGCATTCACTATGTATTGAATTCAAAACATGGGAAAACTTTTGGAATCATATGCTTATTCCAGACAGAATATTTATCAACAAAGAAATGATATTGGTAGTAAAACTCATAGAAGGCACAAAAGGGACGTTTTTCCAGTTACCTTGGCTTATAGAAATTTGTGACATTTTTCTTTGTTCTTTTTTTTTTTTTAGTTTTTGACGCCATTTTCATTAATTTTTAAACTATATCGTGGCGTCCAGTTTGTATTGGGAGAAGAAGCTGGAGTGCTGTTTGAAAAAAATCAGTTTACTCACTGCAAGCTCTTGCATACCTTAGCTTAGAACTAGAGGCTCCCGGGAGCCTGTATCGCTCACCTGAACCTGAAACCAAACAACCCTTTTTTATCCAGCTTTTCTTTGCTACAAGGAATTGCCCAACACTTCTGCAAAAATCATTAATTGTTACCTTTTAAGGGAAATAACTCCTATAAGGAGGAGCTTTTGATGCTTAGAGGGAGAATGGAGGTTCACTTCAAATTTGCTGTACCTGTTATACCTTTTTAACTATCAGTCGAAAACTCTCTCGACTCCCCCCCCCCCCCTTTTTTCATTTTTTCTATTTTAAGCCAACGTAGCTATGTAGGTAGTCAGGTGTCATGATTTGTACAAATTTGGTAGAGGACGTCCTAAAGATGATGTGTGCAATGTTTCAAAGCAGTCCTTTCATTGGTTAAAGAGGAGAAGATTTTTTAAAATCAAGTAAAATTGATTTAAAAAAACTGTTCAAGAAGAATAATTCCTAAACGGTTCATCAGACAATCTTGACCCTAAGTCATTTTTGTAGCCCTAATAGAGCAGAACAATTAAGCAATGCTAACTTTTTCTCTAGTTCTAATAATTTTCAAGGTTTTGAAGCAAAAATGTCAAAAATAATCAATTTCGACAATTAAAGGGCAATAACTCCTATTAGGAGTCATCATACAACTTCAACCCAATTGAGTGTTTCGTAGAGCTTTTGCAGATGAAGGCATGTCTCTTCGGTTTTCCTGTATCTGTTACACTTTTTTAAATATAAGCCAAAAACTGTATTTTACCCCCCCCCCCCCGCCTTCCGTCCTATTTTTAGCCATGGTGGCCATGTTGGTTAATCTGCAGCCATGGTTGGTGCAAACTTAGTTGAGGACATTTGACGGATGATGTGTAAAAAGTTTCAAAGCAGTACTTTCAGTTGTTTTAGAGGAGAAGATTTTAAAAAATCAATTAAAACCGATTAAAAAAACAGTTCAAGGGCAATAACTCTTAAACGGTTAATCAGACAATCTTGACCCTTCAGTCATTTTTGTAGCCCTTATAGAGCAGAACAATTAAACAATGCTAACTTTTTCTCTAGTTCTAATAATTTTCAAGATTTTGAGGCAAAAATGGCAAAAATCATCAATTTTGACAATTAAAGGGCAATAACTCCTACAAGGAGTCATCATACAACTTTGACCCAATGGAGTGTTTTGTAGAGCTTTAGATGCTGAAGAAGGAAAGTCTCTACGGTTTTCGTGTATCTGTTATACTTCTTGAACTTTAAGCAAAAAACTGTATTTTGACACCCCTGTTCTATTTTTAGCCATGGCGGCCATGTTGGTTGGTCTGAGGCCATGATTTGTGCAAACTTGGTAGTGGACATTTTACTGATGATGTGTGCAAAGTTTCAAAGCAATCCCTTCAGTGGTTTTGGAGGAGAAGATTTTTGAAGAAAAGTTAACGACGACGACGGACGCCAAGTGATGGCAATAAAAATTGCTAAAAATTGACACCGTGTTCGCGAGAAGCCGAATATTGCTGCACAAGTGAGGAAATTTTATAATTTTGAAATTTGTTTGTCATTAATTCTTGCATCAAGATGACAATTGGCGATATATATGAGGTGCATGTTGGTTTCTGTGATTTCGTTAATTTCCAAATCTGCTGGATATATTAAAACGGAAGTCACTCAACAAATTGAGGGGTGTTAATAGTATGGACATCGTAGTTATATCTACAATTGATATTAAATGACCTAGCTTCTGATTTCTTCTTGTCTTTAAAAAGACTGATGTTTCGTACGAACTCAGAATACAAATCGGCAAGGAGTATGGCACAGTTTGTACCTATGGGATGTCTGATTGCCTGTTAAAAACACATCTTCGGAAAGTTACAAATATGCTGTTGATAACAATATTCTAGTATACTATAAACATGTTCCTCGTTGAAGCATAACTTCTGTTATTGTTTTTGTTTTTGTTTTTTGGTAGAATAATACCTGCTGTAAACTAAAATTAGCTATATGTAGGCATATGTGAAACTATAGAAATACAGTGTTCTTACTCGACTACTTTAAAATGATGACATTTTGCAACTAAGCAGTGACTTTGAAAAGAACACTACATGATCATGAGCGTTACTAAATGTATATTTACTTCTCTTTTCCATAAATAAAATTAAACATCGGACGGGTAGATGGCAAACTAACCATAAACTCCTACGCGAACCGTTATGTCTTCTTTGCATCGTATACAGACTCATAGCTCTTCTCAAACGTTTTTGAGGAAGACCCGGTGATCTTCCACAAGTGGTAGACATTTTTATCGCATGTGGAAGATCCTACAGGCATTCCCAAAAGCACATGAAAATACTCATTTCTTCCGTAAAACAACTACTTTCACCTCTCGATATCCTATAGATTATGTGCAATATCAGACATCCAATCAGAACAAAAACGTTTAACAAGATAATTGTCATGTTACCATACTAACGTTCTTCACGTTTTGATTGGATGACGAGTCAACGAGTGAAGATGAGTGCGCGTGAGCTCATCTATACTGTGTCATCTGTACCAAAAATTTATATAAAGTTATAATCCTTGCATTGACAGATTTTATAAAATTCGAGTCACGAATTTGAAATGCAATCAAATATTACTATTTTGCTAAGTTTAAGTAGAAATGATACAGTATGCTTTTCAAATTAAGTTTCAATCATTCAGTTTTTCATTATATTATAATGGAATTTGTCTTAAGAATATATATGACGACGTAGTTGATTGTAGCTGATAAGGGCTTATTTGGGGAAACTTGGAAACATGCTGCAATTTATGAGGAAATTCGTGTAATTTATTGAATCGGAAGCTGCATTTGTGGCACAATTGTAAGGATTGATTTACGCGTTTCAATTGCAAGAGATAAAGCTGATAAAGCTATCTCGGTAGTTTATCTAACTAAAAAGAAGTATTTAAATTTGCAAAGCTTACTGACAAATACATTATGAAACAAAGTGTGAAATTTAAGCTCTTTTTCATGTGCGTATTGTTAATAATTATATATTTTAAAATGGTAAATACTTCCGATATATTGAACAATTGACGACCTGAGATGTAAATAAACTGTATTTATAACATGTTGTCATATCACATTACAATAATGACGTGATCGTATCAGTAATGCCACATACAGTTAGTCCACAATTTCATTATATGAAATTTAGTGTTGATTTTGTTCAATATGTTAACGTAGGCATCCTAGTTAATCTAAATTTCATTTATGTATTGATGGTAATGACAAACTAATTGGGTTTGATAAGATAGTAACATTTGTCTGATCTTGTGTTGTCCTGATCAAACTGTATGTTCATTACTCGTAAGTTGCAGAATCTCTTACTTTCAACCAAATGTGTTGGGTCATTGAATACTGACAAGTTTTTACAGTTGTAAACTACTGTAGTGGCCGAAAGGTTAAGGTGCTTAGTCATCTACCTAAAGATCACTGGCATGTCTACACTAAGGTTTACAGTAGACAATGTGAGCTCGACTCAAACCTCAACTGATAAAAATTTTTGTTCTCCCTGGGTTCACCGGCTTCCTTCCCAATAAAATCTGGACGCCATAATAAAGTTTATAATTATGTTAAAACAATCAATTAATTGATAGTATCGATACTTTTTAGTCGACTAAATAATATTCCATATACAATTTATATCACCTGATGTATTGTGAGCTATAACTAGGTCACGCATACCTTAATACTCATAATTTAAAGTAGAACTAATTATTATTTGGCTTTAAACCACGCTAACGCCAAAAATACTGCGAACGTTTAAAAAAAAATTTGCGCAACTGACAATAAACTTTTCATACAAAGACGAACATTCATGAAGATTTATTGCGTAAAGTTAAACAATTATATCTTAATAATAATATCTGTTTACTTATTAACCCATATAGGAAAAATACATCATAAAACACATTACAGATAACTACGGCAACATCGACTAGAATAATTGCATTCTGATTGCTTTACATTTTAACAGACACTGTTTCTATGCTAACGTATATTGTAGACTAAGTATAAATAATTAATTTTCTAAAGAACAAATTAGTCTAGAGAAATTGAATAACCTGAATTCATAAATAAATAACCTTTATTTATCGGTTGCCTACCACGTGACCAAATTATATCGTTAGAAAGTCCCTTTTACGGTACCGTAGCAGACAGCAGCGATTGTTGGCTGCATATATATAATAGATTTGTTCTGCGAGAATGCATAAAATATCTTTGTAGAATACCGCTCATGAGTAATACAAGTTCATTAATGAAAAAAAACAGAAATCATCCAGTGCAAGCCGGTGCTTCTGTCTTCTAGGTTATCTCTTGTGAAATAAAACACGATCAAGTAAATAATACGTTATTAATTAAAAAGAAATAAATACGTAGCAACTCAATTTTTACATTAGTAAACTTAGCAGTCTGAAGAGATTTTGTTCCGTTTTCACTTGAGCACGGATTAACTTCAAATTTGATAAATTAAACCTTATCCAGTAAAACAAATAGACATTACAAAGTAAAGACATGGGGTAGAAATAGTGTCTTGTTAACTGTTCAAATGATTAATTATTTTTAAATTAGATTTTTTTTTGTATGATGAGACTTTTCATTCACACTTTTTAAAGAGTGTTATGATCCATATTAATTCGTTATTTTGTGGAAATGCTGAGTTTTATAACGTTTCTGATAAAATGAAATTAATACGTGTATAGTACAGAATTACATGCAAAGCTTATTTCAATCTATTAGCGCGCATAATTGAACAATGTATCTAAATTCGCAAATGTCTTGACTTCGGGCCCCATAGCCATTTAACTTTTTTTATTGAAAATGTTTTCCTCAGCTTGAGAATTTTTACAATACTATTACAACTGAGGACATCAAACATTCAGATTTCTCGGTTTTTATGGCGCTAGGTCAAACTAACTTTCTGGATACCATTGTTTTTTTTTCAAACTGCCCTGGATAGAGACCTCTGGGAGAAACCTATCAACATGCATCACAAGGATGTTAAGGTGGCTTTGTATAACAACTTCTAAATAGGTGTTCAAGGGCATAATCAACATACGCAGATGAGGACTTTATATCCAGGTCATATTTTTTCACAATGCATAAGTATATCGTACCCTGTTGCCAATTCCCTACGACATGTTCGTAGATAACCGTCTGACCTCTATTGACGTAACCAAATATAATGAAGTACTTACAGAAAAAAGACACAAATTTACAAAAACAGCAATAAGTTAATTCAAATGTTGAGACGAGAATACAAAGTTATATTTATTAACACAGCAAAACACAGATTAAGTCTCGATTACGTGTTGTGTACATTGCACCAATTGATAAACACAAACACTATTCACGGAAATTTTAAAATAAATTACAATCATTACCAGTAAGGTGCATGATGAATCCACATTTTTGTATCAGGAATCGTGGAGCAATGCTTAAAGATTCGTTGTGTATTCGTTTATAGCCCTGCATGTCGTGTATAAATATAGTTCCATCAAACTTCATGACTGCTGATACTATTATTCACGTCAAAATTCACTAAAGTTAGTGTCGCTGGGAGCGTACCGCGATTGGCATCGATAATATCTTAGATTTGTCTATTGAGTTGGATTTGTCGCTAAATATCTTTGTTGAACGGTCTTTGTTGATGTCTTCGATGTGACATGAACCTGTGCGCAGCGCCGTATGAAACTAATTTTCTCTTCGTCCTAAGACTAGTCTGATACTATTGGAAGGAAATTTGTTTTGAATATTTAAAAAATCGAAGCATGTGTCCATGGGACACAGATGCACCCAATAAATGAAGTCAAAAACAGGAAGTAGTTGTCCGACAGGTCTGAAAGTTGCTTTGGACGTACAACTTGTGTGTCAAATTGTTCTCATGTACGGTTGCTGAGAAAAGCTTGACGGAAATTCGTACGTACGAACGGAGAGACGGACGGACAGACATGAGTCAAACTTAATGCCCCCGACATGTCGTCGCTGGGGCATAAAAATAGTAAGTGTCAGGATCACCAGGGTCATCTGTCTTTGACTTGAAGAGTTGGATCGAATCAATGTCCGTTTTGCTAATAGTTCTAGATACCATGAGAGAAACCATTCTTAAGGGCGGTGTTGTTCTCGGCAATGCATTGTAACAAAGCGTCACTAATTAAGTAACTGGCACTTGATTTTTATCTAATTTCCATAAGATTCTAACTGGCTAATTCTGTAGGAGATCATCAGAGCAAAAGTTTTAGTATGAGCTTCGACATAGTGCACAAATTTATCCTTGATCTAGACGTCGACCCCAGATACTTTCAGCTTACCAGATTGATTACTCTATAAGTAACAAAGAAAGAGGTATATGAGATCGGAGTGGGTGATCTTTCCAATGCTGATGAGACATGTTATCTTGAAGAACTTCTTGCGAATGCCGGTGGCTTCTTTGTATTATATAGATATATTGTACAGGGTAAAAGAAGCGATGTAATCTATTGCTGGATAGTGTCGTCTGTTTAGTGACGTGGACATTGCGGATACGGCAATGATCGATCGAAAACAGATAAAGGTCTTAAAGGCTTCGATGCTTTATCAAGGATTCAGTTTATAGAAGATGCTTGGGTGTGACACAACTGCTCGAGTTCATTTTTTCTTGATGAAGTGGAGTCAGTTTGTGATCGATGGTTTTTACAATACCCGTTTCACCATTTAATCTTACAAATGACAGTCGAGGATATGATGTTCTTATGATGATGGAATTTCTTGATGGAGAGGAGTTATACCTTTATTTAAATTTAAAGGGAGGATTGCGCTATCAAATGATTTGGCAATATGCTTCTCAAATGTAGCAAGGTCTTTCCTTCCTAACGTCGTCGCAGCAGTGGATGTAAATAGTTTGCAGACTAAGCTACAGATGACTTAAACAAATACTTCTTCCGTCGTACACATATTTATGGCAATAACTATGTTTAGAAACAAACATGTTAATACATGTATAACACTGCAATGTTCCACCTTACATGCGTTATCAATATGACCATCGAAATTTAACTCGTTGAAAAAGTCAGACTTTTGCACTTCAGTTTAAGACACGACAAACGTTTATTACGTGAAAGAGGCATTCGTTAAGTTGAAAGGTTACCCCTCATCTTTCCTTGTAAGCATATTTTGTGAAAATGTACATATAAAGTTTAATACATCAAATACAATATACGGAGGAAACAAGTCAAAGACACTTATATTAATCTATTTCTTACTGATGGATTGAGAAGTCGACTGAACAATGGTTACTTTAAGTTTTCTAGTCCACACGTGTTGGGAAATATGTCTGGGAGACCTCAAGCATGATTTCGAGTAACTTTTGTTTCCAGATCATATACCTGTTTAATCAATGAAAGAGAAAGGTCTATCTACATTTTTGCAAGACAAGCTTTATAAACATGTTTGTAGGCGTTTGCCGCTATTCTAAAGATTATGAATTGAGCGGCCTTTATACGTATGGATATTCCCTTATTTTTTGCCGCTGGTAGATACTTTGTTTTGCATGTCTTACTCATGCCGCTAAGCTATATGTTGTATTCTTTCTCCTGCCCTTCGGTAAATACACCACATTTTTATTGTGTCCCCAAGTGGTTTTAAACGTCTCGAAATCTATTACAATCGATAGCATTCTGCATTCACGTCGTTTATTGTGTGTTTCATTTGTTATCACCCTGTGTTTAGTCGTGATATCATTCAGGTTTTAAGGATTTATTAGATTGGTGATGCGATTATTTTTCATGTCGCGGGTTTCGAACAAACTAAAGATTGATTCTTTCCTGCAAAGAATCCAGCGTATTTACTATATACATTTTGCTATTGTGAGCAACAAGATCACAACTTCTTCAAACAGCAACCCATCTTATAGCTGTTTCAAAACGCACAAGCTAAGGTGCTCGCAGACGACTATACCTCATGGTTGGTTTTCGTGTCTGCTGTAATCGATGGGTATAACGAGATAATGCAGCGAATGTGCTGATTCCATCTTTAAGGATGAACAGCTTTTCATTGATGGCTTACAATGACTTCTTGTTGCACTACAATCAGTAAATCTAATGTAGATTGCTGTGGACGACATTCGTCAAACTGTCTATTTACAGGTTTTCCGACATGTAATATAGTCATCAAAGGTGATCAAATTTTTTGCAATATTTCTTTTTTCATCTTTTTTGTTTTTTACTCTTAGTTTGTTCTTTCTTAAGGCCTACATTACTTAGGCATGCCGATGACCATTTTGTTTATCCCTATCTCTAGTCCAGACATAGCTTGACTTGTAGTTATAAGTTTTAAGCACAGTTTCTCTTAGTTCACCTGTTTCATTATAAACTTGTAGATGTCTTGTGTGTATTCAGATAATGCTGTTCGTATCTGTGTAGCATATGATAACTGCCATAATTGGGCTTGATGTAATCATACACCGTGATCAAAGTTTTAGACAGACGGATGCGCGCAAACCAAAGGTAGACTTGATTGTTGATTTAAATCTCGGTATGATAAATGCAGACAGGTAAACGGCCGTTCTATCGATTCCAGATAAATTTGAGGTTGTCATACCAAGTCAGGTTCTAAATATACACAGGTAAATATCTTCTTAGTGAAGCCTTCAATGTCTTTGAAGAAAACAAATAGCAACTGGATTGGCCTTATATGGTATTTATACCGCTGGTAAGCGTTTGCTAGTGGCATCTCAATATTGACGGCTATATAATTGGTAAGCGTGCCATTATCTCTTATTTTGGATAAATGTGACCTTTGTGTGCCATAAATCTCGCGATTCAATCAATTAATAAGAGACAGAACACCAAATGAATACAAATTAACTAAACATAAATAGCAGAAAGGGTATATACGAGGTGTAAATTACTGGCCTGCAACCGTCACATATTACAGAGTTGAGTTTAATAGGTTAAATAAATCAGCTCTACTCGCTTACAGTAAAATATGTTTGCAAGGCCACAAACCGAGTCAACTCCTTCAAAAAGTTCTTTACTTATCTAGAACTCAGATAAAGTTAATCAGGCAATAAAACACAGATACAATTGAGAGTGACACTAATAACAAATCTAGTCCGTGCTAGTAATCTAACATTAGAGTATATTGAAGTAATTAGCTGTTGTGCCAGCAACAATTGTATGAAAGGCCGTTCATGTCAAAAACGCTATAAACTAACGCGTTAACATTTAACGCGTTAAAAGTAATTTTAACGCGTTAAATGTTCTTTTAACGCGTAAAAACTACTTTTAACGCGTTAAAATTATTTTTAACGCGTTAAATATAACACCAAACGGAATCAAAGAAAATAATATAACATTCGACATAAACGAAATTTAAGTCGTCGAATTTTACCCGTAAGTTGTAGATTTAGTTGGCCAGAAGTGTCATATATATTTGAAATTTAACGCGATAAAAGAGCATTTAACGCGTTAAACATTATGTACTATTGATGGTCAGCAAACATAATATTTATCCATTAAAAGTAACTTTTAACGCGTTAAAATAACTTTTAACGCGTAAAAATAACTTTTAACGCGTTAAAATCAATTTTTACGCGTTAAAAACTAATTTTACGCGTTAAAAGTATATTTAACGCGTTAAAATAACTTTTAACGCGATAAAATAATTTGAAATTTAACGCGATAAAATCAATTTTAACGCGTTAAAATAACTTTTAACGCGTTAAAATCAATTTTTACGCGTTAAAAACTAATTTAACGCGTTAAAAGTATATTTAACAACGCGTTAAAAGTATATTTAACGCGTTAAAAGTATATTTAACGCGTTAAAAGTATATTTAACGCGTTAAAATAACTTTTAACGCGTTAAATTAACTTTTAACGCGTTAAAATAACTTAACGCGTTAAAATAACTTTTAACGCGGTAAAATAATTTGAAATTTAACGCGATAAAATCAATTTTAACGCGTAAAAATAACTTTTAACGCGTTAAAATCAATTTTTACGCGTTAAAAACAAATTTTACGCGTTAAAAGTAAACTAAAACTACTTTTAACGCGTTAAAGTCACTTTTAACGCGTTAAAAACAAAATGCTAGTAGCTTTCATTAACGCGTTAAATATTCTAATTATGACATCCGTGGCCAGAGAAGTGTTCTTTTTTAACGCGATAAACGTTAAATTGCACTTACGGGATAAATTTCATCACTAATTTTATCGCGTAAAAGTTTATTTTCCACTAACGCGATAAATTATTGTATTAACGCGTTAAAACTGATTTTAACGCGTTAAAATCGATTTTAACGCGTTAAATTTTAACGCGTTAGTTTATACCGTTTTTGACATGAACGGCCTTTCATACAATTGTCTCGTCTTAAAACACGTACCTTAGTAATTCATATAGTACGCCATTAATAACATTATACACGATTGACTTATCTCGTACTATTGTTGTGCAAACGCCTTCCGCTGTCCATTTCTAGTTAAATGTTAAGAAAACTTTTTGTACATTACGTGTACAAACCAAAAACAATAAGATACATCTTAAATAAGGAAACTCGCAAAGTATTGACACAGACTGTTATCAATTAATCATTCATGGACCCAATGGACTTAGCTTTACCTAATTTCCAACAAGTCAATAACCTGTTCTGAAGTCGTAAACAAGTCAATTTCCGATTTAGAGAGTTGCTTCAAATATAATAGTGTTAAAACTTAAATAGTTATTTAAAAAATCATTTAAATCGTTATATAGATTGGACAACATCATTTTCTCCCTATATACACATACACATACAGGTTAAATGCATAATAAACACAAGGTACCTATAAGTTAAGCAGACACGTTACAAATTTTATGTTTGTGCTTTTATGAGCATAAAAGGTATTTACGAATAACAAAGTAAACACTACACAACAAATGAATTATTAGCCTTTTTTAAAATAATTTATCCGCTATATTGGGCAACTCCTTTTGCCTAGTGTTTCTTTTTTGGAATTTGAGGTAGTTGTTACTGATATTCCCAACCTCTAACGATGGTTTTGGACGCATTTAATCTATCCAATAGAGCTTACGAACATTACCGACACCATCACGTCGTCTTTTATATGCCTTCTTTTCAAAACAAAATTTAAAGGAAAACTACAAACCAAACTCTGGGAAAATCTTATTGAAAAACTTTCCGTTCATTGATAGCAATATTACTTAGGCTTATGTTGTATAATATTATAGCTCATATATTACCCAAAATGTTGTGAATTGTATTACGCTTAACAAGGCAGCTATTGACCAATGGCTAGTCAAACAGGTATTCTTGTACATAGATTTATGTTATCCTTCAGAGGCTCTATTGCCACCACGACCATTGAACATAGAAAATGTATCGCATAGATGCGATTAGACATTTTTTTCTTAACAAAGGTAATCTTTCCTCCTCCTCGCACATAACGTTGAATTACTCGTAGTTTCATATTAGATGCAGACAAAGCTTACTCGTCCTTTGCACCAAAGTACACTAGATTTTTTGGTTTTGATGTTGGTTTTTTTCTTGTTTATGATCTTTGTTTCAATCAAAATTTCTTAATTGTTCTGTAATTATTCATTCTTGTTTACTGGTCGCTTTTCTTGCCTTTTTCTTAATTACGAAACCTGATTATACAGAAATATTAAATGCAGGCGCGTAGCTGCCTATACGCGAGTACGCAGCTGAATCCACATTATTTTGACAAAAAAAATTTTTTTTTAAATAAACGAAAGTAAAGCTATTCATCTCCATTTTTATTCTCAAATAAATGGATTTTCGTTGCCCGTTCGTTGGTCAAGAAAGCTCTCCGGAGGCCCCAAAACGCACCAAATTGCACCATTTATTTCAAAATTTTCAGGGGGGGGATGCCCCCTGACCCCCCTAGATTATTTTGAATCCACATTCTTTATAGGCTAGCTACGCGCCTGAAATGTATCTGTACTGATGATCGGCTTGTTATTGAATCAGTACTTGTGTTAAATCCTACCATAGGAATCTTAATCAATTACGATATGTCAAACTGTCGTAAACTTGGCTAGAATATTTGTTTTATTGCTCGTTCCAATTATTTTTTATTTACGCAGAATATGTCACGCAATAAACTTTCTGTACTGTAGTGAAAATAGTAGAATTCCATGCTATAATGACATCTATAACGTACCAATCTAACCATCTCTGCATTATACTGTCTGCCTTGTTGGGATACTAAGTGCAGGTTAGAACATTTCGTGGGGTTTTAACAGACAACTATAATAATGCACGTAGTAATACGCAACAAATTGTAGAAAATCGTCCTGCAGTTTTAAATGCACAGCAGTGCATTTTCATACCATTTTGGCGTCGACAAATGGTACCGAGGGTGCAATCATTATTAAAAGAGGAAAAGAACTATATCGATGATCAATAATATATCGACAAATTTAATGTTTAATATAAATCAACACGCAATTTACAGTGCTGGTTTATGACCGTCTTATCTGTATCATCACATGCGCCGATAGATACTGGTAAATTTTATAACCCTAATGGATTGTCTTATCTCGGTGTCATTACATGTAACCTGTAAATCTTATAATTATGATAAGTAGATTAAGTTAATGTACACTGTTTAACACCAAATGTTTTAGTTACGTCAATGCGTGAACACGAATGTTTTATAACCGTCCGACAAAGGACGTTAAGTTGCCGCCGTAGGACATTAGAAAATTAATAATGTTATAGATACTTTTATCCAGGCCAAGACTCCGTTCAAATTGACATAACAAAACGAACAAATATATTCGAATACCTTACAAAACAAATATTGTTCTATCTCCTCAATCATGTGTGCAAGTACCAATTAGTTTTTTTCATTTTACCGAGGACTTAACAAGATGAACCCGAGACTTCGGAGCTAAAATCAGTTATCGCTAGTATCTCAATGTTTAATCGTTTAATACGCCTGTGGTTTCATCTTTTGAAGGTCTCACGTAAGAAGCTGTTACGTTCCGTACACGTAACAAAAATGGACCGTATTGAAGAGTTCAATTGATTAGAAATACGTGAAAAAAGTCGCAATGCACATTTAGCAGACTAGACAATAGTAACAAAATAATACAAATTTTAAAAGTTGTCATGTTTGTTTACTTGTAGTGTACTATCTCCCACTAGGTCTAGCTTACGCTGAATAAATATAAATAGTTATAACAGGTCCGTCTAAATACTGCTTAGCCAGGGCTACGTGCACTTAGCCCCAAATAGGCACCTAGCCCATGAACTCTCAACGTGTGCTTACAATGGAATATAAGTGGGAAAAGGACGAGTAGATAAAATGATTCTATTCACCTATATAATGATGATTTCTTTCTAACTAAACGGCGCAACATTGTTTAATTAAGTATTAAGTTCGTGGTCTTGAAAAATATAAACTAGTAGGTACTTGTATAGATTATGATATCTGTAAGTCCTCAGTATCCGGGGTTTTTAGCTACATTTATCAACATTTATTTTTTTTCTAACGGCATGTATCTAGTACATGTGCCCATATATCTATCAATAATGTGAACGTGTTATATGTAACGATTTCGTGGAGTGCATGCTTGATCCAAAACGCAAAATGATGTCGTTTTTGAGATGTGATTAACAACTAAATTGCATACGGATTATTTGGAAAAGTTCGTCTAAATTTGTCATTTTAATGGAAAAGCCTTATCATACTTTGAGCATTCGAAATTTTTGTTTGTATATATTGCTACTACAAAAATAGCTCTGGTTACGTCCCCTCCTCCTTTCGTTTATTCTTTATTAGATATGCCATGAATAGCCAAAATTCATCTTTGCTATAACAAAAATTTCATCTAAATCAAATCTTTACACGCGTGTTCTTTACCAGGATTAAGTTATGACTGGGTAGAAAGAAAAATGTTGATCTTTTTGAAACATGAGGCAAGTGTACAACATAAACAAGTTATCCGCACATCAACACGTTGTTAATAAAATAAAATACTCACTGAATTTCTTGGTAGTTTTATAACAAATCGTTCTTAATAAATATGTTGTATTCCGGGTACTGTTTAAATATTCATATCACTTTCATGAATACAAGTACAACAAACATGTCCTATTTACACTCATGTGGTTCTCTGCTCCACCAGTCAATCCAGGAAATTAACCATTAAGCATTGAATGCCTGAAAAGATCACGGAAAGATACAACAAAATAGTGCTTTGGTATTAACATTTAGAGCATCCTGTATTGATTCTATAGCATTGTTTTAGACATAATTGTAATGCATAAATAACATGGGATAATCTTACTGGATCAGAGTTTAAAAATGGTTAATTTGTAATATTTAAATAATGGTCCATAATTTTTGTAAACTCTATTTATATTTAAACCTTTAAATTATTTACCTTAAAAACCTAACCTATATTGGGCCACTACACATGATGCATCTTTATAGTAAATTTGCGTTGAATCAATTTCACACCGTGACGTGGTCCACGCATTGAATATGACGATTGCAGTATAAACCATATATTCATCTGCGTTGTATGTGCAATTAAAACTCCATTCAAAAATTGTTATTGAATAAATTCAGGATTATTTTGATCCGATTTAATATTAATTCCAGTTAAATATTCTATGTTTCAAAACGTTTTAACTCTCTATAGTCATGTGAAAGCAAACCGAGCTCATGGTCAAGCAACAATCTAGCAGATATAATATCCAAGCAAACAAACCCCACAAACATAAAACCTAGATCATGGCTTAGTGCAAAGCTAGCAGAAACCTAGCCCATGCATGTAGGAGAAAATGTATCCAAAGAAAACAATTATCATCAACCTAGTTCTTCGTCATCTTGCTTTAAAGCAAACAGATGATATATCCATATGAAAATCTGTTACTCGTCTTTTCACTTTGATTAAACTAAGATGATTCATCAATCATAAAATACACAAATATTTCCTGGAAAAAAAGAAATTGATGCTAAATAGAATTTCAAACAATTAAACAAAGTTTTAAAGGTTATTTTCACAAGATACACCCTAACTTTTCAGCAGACGATGTCACTGTAAGATAACAATTATTTTCAATCTTGTATTTATTTACCATCAGAAGATCTGTTGATAGACATTTAGCACTTAACGTAATGTAAATCAAAATACTGACCACATCAGACGCGCTAAGGTTTAAAAATGCTATTTAGTGTTTGGGGACATTTGTGGGATATCGATTTATTTGCAAACTGTCAAGCCATACAGGACAGAACTTTACTTGGATTTCTCAAATGTAAATTATCTTCGCTGTACAAAAACAACCATGATAATGTGACGGTTTCAAGAAACATAGTGTAAATAGTATTTCCCAGATTATTGTGTGATTAAAGGGATTGAACGATTTTTGTCTGCTTCATTGTGCTCTAATACCAAAGGTTCCACTTTCATTCACTTGTATCTGAATTATATTTCGGTACATACATACACACCAATTATATCATGTTCATCTAGATAGAATTGTTCAGATCCAATATAGTTTTGTAATAGCCACATAGGATGGAATTTTATTAAAATAATAAAAAAAATATATTAGCAACAAAATAGGATTACGTTTGAACCTTATTGTGTTAAAGGAAATACAAATCATTTACGTTTTCTTAAAATTAGATTATTTGATACTACAGAAGGTGATATTATAAATATCAGCAGATCTGAATAGAATAATGAGTCCTTGACGGCTACAATAACACATTTTGACTGAAAGTAAATGAAGAATCTATGGAATTGATGTACATCTTCATAGAACAGTATCTAATTTGTCAAAGATATGGGGAAAACGACACAACTTAATAAGAAATAAAATTTCTTCATAGTAATACTGAAGTAGTACTGTCATCAAGCCTTTAAGGGGTTCTTGTGCTTAAATTGTTATTTAAAAATACTTGTAATGAAATGAGGTTTTGGTTTTTTTACGTTGAAATGCAGTAGGTTCAGAATTGTGTGCAATTAGCAGAGTCATTCGATCATTCATTTGAGAGTTTATTAATGCAATTTTAGATTTGTTATTAAGTATGATACGACCTTAATGTTTTTAAATTCCTAAAAGCTGTATATGTTCATATTGGACGTTCTTGTATTTAATGTCTTTAAAACTACTCTGATTTTGATTTAAATGTAAACACAGACTGTCAATATATGATCTACTTACAAACGACGAATTTGGAGCAACATCATGTCGGCCTATGTCTTCGTCGTGCTGGATAATTGTTTTTAAGATTTTGCGAGAGATTTCAGAAGCTGCTAATGATTTTCATACACATATCATAGGAACAAAGTATTGCGATATTTTATTGACGTCAGAATATCAGAGCTGTCATATATTATTCAGCCTTTTTATGCCTGCAGATAAAACGAAAGAATAGCAGTGTACTAGTGAAGGGAGCTGCATACATCCTTAAGGGAAACCAGATGTGTATCTACTTGTACTATTTACTAGCTTGCGTTAAATATTTGATATCAATCGTCATTTCTGAACAAGGAAGTCGAATAACTTTACCAGTAGAACGGAATGAATAGGAGTGTCGAACCCTCATACCAAACCATTGACGTTTTGAACGATCTGGTTAATCATTTCAAAGCCACTACACATAGATCCATCATGATTTTGAGCACGCTCATTTGCAGTGCTCCATGTAACAAACACTTGTACAGAGACAAGATTCTCAGGCTGGTCAATACTTGAACACTTACATAGTGTCTTAAACGAGAAGATTAAAATGGATCTTATATCAGCCTTGCTTTATATGACTAATCAACACATATGCTCAATAAAAGTCACGTGGAAACGAATCTAGAATGTTGTTTTCAAGCTCTAAGATGTCCGTTTATGTAAACGTTCAAACAACCAGAGGTTGATCACTGAGCTTTCTGTATATGGATGTAATGGTGAATTTCATTTTTCGCGAAATGCTTTGATCGAATCAATAGTCATATTCTTATCTGATACAATGCCTATCTGCCATGTGATAGAATCTAATCTTATTCGGGGTTAGTTTAATCTGTACTTTGTTTCTTCGCGTTTGTTATCTCTGTGTGATAAATAAAACTTCATTTTAACTCTAAGCACCTTCAAATTATAAAACTAATATATTTGTTCATACGTTTTGTCTTAACCAGCATACCAAATTGTTTAGAACCTCCCTCCTCCATCTTTGACGTAATTTTCACAACAAAATGAGAACCCTACTTTCCATAACATCATAATTTAATTTTTTTATAATTTTTTAAACACAGCAAAAACCATGCATCACTTTTTCTGGGTTTCTAAAACAGAAACTAACGACTACGAAATTTTGCCCTTTCACCCCCCTCCCCCCCCAAAAAAAAATATAATATAATAAAAAATAAAAAACAATGATGTACATAATTAAAGTGTACTAATCGGTAACATATCATTCTTCACAGATTTTTTTTAGAATAATTCGATCTACAAAACTGCAAGAAAATTCTAAAATGATTATTACCATGATTGATGAATTCCTTAAATCAATAGTGTTGTGACAGCAACAGACTTGGATTATCCCATAAATTCTCGAAAAGTTCCTTGGGGTGAAAATGTAAATGTCACCAGAGAATATGTCTTGAATTAACCACTGCTGGAAGAACCTTACTAGACTGGCGCAATATTTTACAGCTTGCAGATTGTTAAATGGGATTATTTATAGTAACATGTAATGTATTAAAATGTTATGATGAGAAATCGGGTAAAACACTAATTTGATAAATGTATCTTATCTATTTTCAAGATAAATAAGACGAATACAATAAAAAATGTTGTTTAAGAATGCCCTTTAAAGATTGGTTTGCTCAGCAGGTCTTGAATTGGTATTGATGGCGACGTCTTTATTTTCGTGGTAGAAACAAATGCAAATATAAAGCAGTAAACTAACATCAACATGCCTGTGATTTCTTTTTGAAAGGGACACACAGAGTGAGATCTATTTTTAATCTATTTTCTTCAAACTCTCCACATGTTACTGTTGTATATAAGTAATTTTTAAACGAAATTAAATAAAAATGTTCTTCGTGTTGTGTTCAAAGGGCATCCTCACAAGTCAGGGTTTCTGTGTCCGCGTGTGTTCACGAAACCCTGTCAAACTTACTAGGTTGGAAATTCCCGGGCTAGAAGATTTTCGTATGACGTCAATCCTTCAAAATATCAACTAATGAAATTGCTTGAAAGAATCAAGTGTTTGGTAGTAGTCATTCTTACTCATTCTTCAGTGTAAAGAAAACGTAACGCAACTAATAAATAACGTAGTAATAACAACTATTAACACTACTGTACAAAATACACTGATTTTCACATGGTCTATGCAACACGTCCGTTTGGTTTATGAATTAAAGCGAGCTTTTGATTGGCTACATTAAGGTATGATGTAGCCAATCAAAACAGTGACTTCTAGCCCGGGAATTTCCTACCTAAGTTTGTCAGGGTTTCGTGGACACAGAAACCCTGACTTGTGAGGATGTTCAAAGGGTTGAGCACCGAAAATTCTAATTGTATGAATTGTACAAAAGCACTATAAGAAAGGATAATAATAATTTAATATAGTGTCAAGCAAGCAGTAAAAATTTAAGTGATTGAAAAAAAATTGGGGTATCTGTTTTTTATTTGTTATTTGTCTATTAGGAAATAGCTAGCCAAAAACTAATTAAAAATTAAGATTTTACAGTTATCTCCTTTTATGTGTAATTCTTGGATAAATATACAAAATTTGAAGGAATTAAAGTATATCAAATACAGGAATTTAAAAACAAACCTTGCCTTCATTGACACCCATTAAAGGTTTTAAGGGAAAAAAGATTTATGATTGCCTACGCTCCCAAACTTGAAACGTTACTGTGCTGAAAGTTGTGCTTGTCCTACATGCAGTACATATAAAGTAACAGTTTACCAAAGTGTTCTAGTAGAAAAGGAAAATTATACCAGATGGTTTAGACTGTAAAGAAAATGTAGGTGGTCAAGGTAAGTTAATCCATTGTTTTATTCTTATATTACTCAATACACACAAAACTAATACATTTATTTGTCGCGTTAATTCAGTAACCACTAATCCAATCAAAGACAAAGACAGGTGATACCTTTTAAACTATATTAACATATCAAATATAGTTCACTAATCAAGGACAAACATATTACACTTCTTCTTTCCTTCTGACTATACATCAACTTCAGCAATAGATGTAGCAGGTTCAGCTTTTCACAAGGCCGAATTTTACTGCCGTTATATCCGATGATAGTTTCGTGATTTGTTGGATAAACAGCAGAATTTTAAAAGTCCTATTGTTCGTAATGTAGCAAATACAAAATTCTAACTTCGGTCTATTTAAACAGAATTCAAACATAATAATCATCTTCTATACGTTATTAAAGCTTGAGACATAGCGAAACTAACGGGAAACGATCTTCATTGAAGAAATTTCTTTTTTCGTCTTTGAAGATGCACGTGGAAAATTCTATGTTGATCATTTTTCCGCATATGGATAATGTGACCTTATTTTAGTATAATCGTGCTAATTTGCATACTGTAACAACCATTCCGTAGTAAGAATATAGTAATTTACATATACTTTCCCAAGATGCAACACACCATGTTCAGTTTCGAGTAGTAAACGTAATTAAACAAAGACACGAATGTCAATTTATACACAACGCACAGCGGTAATTAAAATCGCCAATAACTATTATCACGCATCAATAATGATTTACTTTAACACGAAACCGATAAAAAAAATTGTGACACTGTTGAAAGACATCAACATTGACCACGGCGGATTATATATGCAATTTCATTTGGACATCAAAGTGCCGGGAGCGATTCACTCCCGCTCTGATTCATTACGAGTAATGGGACTTAATTCATACCCTCGCCACAAATAGCAAGGGTACGATTATTCGTTCTAGCTTTTCACGTGATTTTAGTATCTGAATCTATCTGGAGAAAGTCAAAGAGTAACACAAATAAATCTATTTAAAATTGGCTTGATGTGTTCAAGGTAGAACCTTTTACATTTTTTGTCCAAAATAAACGTAATTTTTGCATATTTATCAAAATCGAATAATTGATTATTCTAAGCAATGGCTTATATCTAAGTTGCAGCCTAGTGTTTTTAACTACAAAAGTAAAATGGCTGGACTACACACGAAGAAGAATTGATATAGCTTATCCTGACGTTTTAGTCGGAAGAGTGAAAAATAGCTATGTGCAACTTAAATACAAATTTATTTGTGCCTTTTTACAATTTATTTTAAATAGTTTTAATTACAAAACACTTTGTAATACCAATGGACGGAATGTTTAAAAAAAATAGCACGCTCTATAATTGTGCTATTAATTCATACCCTCGCCACAAATAGCAAGGGTACGATTATTCGTTCTAGCTTTTCACGTGATTTTAGTATCTGAATCTATCTGGAGAAAGTCAAAGAGTAACACAAATAAATCTATTTAAAATTGGCTTGATGTGTTCAAGGTAGAACCTTTTACATTTTTTGTCCAAAATAAACGTAATTTTTGCATATTTATCAAAATCGAATAATTGATTATTCTAAGCAATGGCTTATATCTAAGTTGCAGCCTAGTGTTTTTAACTACAAAAGTAAAATGGCTGGACTACACACGAAGAAGAATTGATATAGCTTATCCTGACGTTTTAGTCGGAAGAGTGAAAAATAGCTATGTGCAACTTAAATACAAATTTATTTGTGCCTTTTTACAATTTATTTTAAATAGTTTTAATTACAAAACACTTTGTAATACCAATGGACGGAATGTTTAAAAAAAATAGCACACTCTTCTTTTATTTCAACAATGGTTCCCATCCTAGAGATCCAGGTGTCTGTAATAGAACAAAATGCATATTTTATTTTAGAAAAAGAAACATGACATTTTGTCAACCAATCATTTATATTAATATTAGAGACATAAACAGTATTTGTTATATATTATGTTTTTAATGACGCCACGCTCAGAATTGTTTTGAAATAATAATGTAAGGTGTGAAACCTACATAATACAGAACTCACGCCGAGACAGTTAATACGTACTTACTACTACTATCATCATAACATAAATCATAAAATGGTTTAAACATACCTAATCAGTAGGTTTATGCTCAGCTTATATTACAAAATTGCATGATATTACTGATTACGTCTCTATGAATGACTATGACTGCAATTCATTTTCAGTGATGATATTATGTAACAATTTTCAGCATGGTTTTATCTGTAGATGGCGTCAAGATTTCAAGCGATACCACACCTACTTCAGTGTCGTAGAATACTGCAAGCTAACATTTGATTGTTTTGCAAGACAATAATACACAATTAAATCATATATTTCTGAGGTTTTGTCACCATGTAACAAAAGTTAAAACAATGCCGAGGATACAAATTGTTCTGAACTTATGACACTAAAGCTTTCAGGTACAACATTGTATTGCACTGAAAAAATTTAATTGGGTAATTGATAACAGTGCAGTGTGATTTTTCATCAAACTGCGTGATATATTGTATCACACGAGATATCCTACCGCAAGTAAGTTTAGCCGACTACCAAGATAATTACAAAAATATCAATTTATATAAATTGCTGGACAGGGAAGGTAATCAGTCCAGGTACATAAATTAATTGATTGATTGATGCTTAACCCCTTATACAGAAAGCACAGCTGTTTATACCTGTGGAATTAGCTTTTTGGATAAATATAGTTACTGTCATGTTATTGAATTTAGTAATTAGAAATGGCTTTTTGAAAAGAACATATTTAACCGGAAAACATTTTGAAATTATGCTGAATTTGAATCTGAATTGTTGATGACACTATAGCTTTTGTGTACTTTTGAGTGTAAATCAAATCTACTTTAAACTTGAACATTGTTCATAAATGCAGAAAATTAATTAAAAGGTTTTTAAACAAACCATTTTTTCTCATAGAATCTTTTTTTACATTTACTGGTTGTTCAACAATAATATTTATCACATAGTGCTGTACAAATATTAAATTGTGACAAATATACTAAGCGTAATATTCATATGCATGTATATATACTGTTTAGAAGGTCAAAGTAAGAGTGTTGCCTTGAAAACATCTATATGCACCATATAAAACGACCATCATATGTACAACAATTAATGTGTTAAATCCATTTTCACATATACGAGTAGTTACATAGCCATTGAATAAAAAACGAAAATATATCGCTCACATAAATAGTATCTGACATTGATATATAGATACTGCAAAAAATGTAGTTAACACCCACGAGTAACTTGGAGATTTAAAAAAAAAACTTTTGGTATTGAGTAATAGTGTTACGTTTTTGTATTTAATAACAAGCAAAAATAATATAGAACATTATAATGTTAACATTGATCAGAAGCAGTTAAAATTAATTCACGACAGCAGAAATCTGTATCTTGACTCATTCTGGAATATAATTGTTTGGTATATGATATATATATATATCATGCAACAAAATCTGTAACAAGGCAGTAAGAGTTTGAATAATATTACAAACATATTACTAAAAAATGTTTTTGTGGCATCTTAAAGGTCGCACTTCATTTTCACAAAGCGTGATTTTAAAAATGAAACCCACATTTCAACCTTGTAATCATAGGGTACAGGAAAAAACAACTCACTGTACAATAAAAGACAAATTGGCCCTATCCAATTTTCTTATCATTTTGTTTCTTCAGAATAATATCTATACCCAGAGAATAAAACATACTTCATCAAAATTATTGTAGCACATTAGTCGATACCACTGGGAAATTTTGTTTTTTAATTTTCTTACTGCCAAGTTTATGCACACTAAGGATTAGATATTAATAATTAATAAGCATGTTCTGTCAAAATGGTCTAGCTAGAAGCATATCTGTAAAAGAACAGAAATCTCACCAAATACGATCCTTTTACAACTGAAAATGGAAGCAACAAATTACTTTAGAGCAATACAGATGAAACATGTCGAGCATTTAGTGTTCTGTATAATTGATTTTATCTTAACATTACCCCTATACTTTATTTGGTTTTATATTTTCAAAATAGTTTTGAATTTCAGTCACTAAACAAATGAGGAACACTTATATATGGTTGCAACTTTTGAAACCACAGTAGCATCAACTGAGGATGCATTGTAAACGATCGAAATATTTAAATACGGCAAAGTTATTCTCTGTTGGTTAGACAACAAGAAATGAATATTCCTCGTGGAAATCTTTTCTGAAGTCCATTCAACAAAAAAAGAACCTTCAGAGAAGACATTGTAAATTGCAGCCAATAAGAAACAAAAATTATCTATGTTTATGCAAATGTTTATTAGTTTGCCTTTTCACAAATAATTGAGGAAAGTGATAGCAATAGCTCGTCATGACTTTTAATTTCGCCAAATAGGTGTACATGTTTTTTTGTGTCACTGTTTTATGTTGATCACACGAACAACCTTGTCTTCAGTAAAACAAATAAATCTGTCAAAATTTGGTCATGAATTAGAAGGACAGGTTTTAGTGGACTAAAACACATGTCATTCATTTACAATTCATGAGTCTCTGAGTTCATCCTTCATGTTTTTTGTATAGTTTTTTTCGAAATTATTGTTTTATTTGATTTTAATAGTTTTATGACCTAGAGTTTATCTTTCCACTTAAGTCTTTGTATCTTTAGATCATTTCTTTACTCGTATAATTTTGGTGATTGAATGTTTGCTGGTTTTTTAAACAAATTTAGATATTTAGTACGGTAAAATGTAATAAAGAGTTATTATTGTACTGTAAGTACTAGTAAAACTTGCAAATATAACACTATGATACAAATCCTTCAAAGAGAGAAATAGCCGGATTTCGTTAAACAGGAAGTAGGTGAGCGACAGACCTGAAAACGAATCCCACGTTATGTGAGGCCATGCTGATGCTGCATACCAAATTTCAAGAGAATGCGATAAGTAGCTGCTGTGAAAACTGTTACGAATATTTTTCTCCCCGACCGCCTGACCGACATTCACCATATTATAACCCGGATTTTAACTCCGTGAAATCCGTCCAAAGATATTTTTAAAAGAATTTTGTTATGATGTTTTAGTTTTGCTTATTGAATGGAAATGTGTTGTTTTACCTTCTGAAATGTTTAGAGTGAGCAACGGTACTCAGTGGTCCATGTAAAGTAATGTTTATAAAACATTAAGCTGGAAATTTGCAGCTACGAAGTATCAACGTGAAGAACTGACATAATGTATTTTTGTTCTTATTTTGGGGTAAAGAGACACGAATTACTTCTAAAAAACTCATTTTGCAATTTTTACTGATTGTTGAAATTGAAGATGTGACAAAATCTGCCGCATGTTTGCAGTAACATTAGTTTTATAAAACTTCTTTTTACTGAGAAATGATTAGTTGACTATGGTTGTAGACAAAAAGTTTTCGTTTTCTTGTCTGAACTGGTGTTGTGAAGCAACCAAGAAATTTGTAAAGCAATGTATTCATATTAGAGTCTGCCATGACTCAGTGCACGGAGGAACAAATTATTATTATCCTTGCAGACAATAAAGAAGATTAATACAAAAACAAATGACCTATAGCTGCTTATATCTTCCCAAACAATGACTGACCCTACCATTATACAATTGAAAAAACTGCAAACGTATATAATACATTACACATTATCCAACTGTTAGTATTAAACTAGACTAAAAGAGGGTCAACTTTGAGTTATGCTAAGTATTTCTTTGCTTCGGTTCCAGTTATCATTAAATGTATGAAGATGTGTTAGACCTGATGAATATCCATGATATGCTTCTATAGGGAAAATATTATTATTATGATAACAAAATCTTTACTGACAGATGGTCCTTGAACCTATTAACCCGGGGCATTTAGGTCTTTAGATGATTACAAGTTAGAAGAAGAGAGGTTTATGGTCGTGTTTTGTGTTGAACTATCTAACTATTATGACAACAAAAAGTCAAGGGTTAGTAATTTTAATGATGGATCGCCTTCTATTTAGATAAAAATCAGGTTTGATAATTGGTGCTGGTATATATTTTACCATGGTTTATTCATAAGTGATGTCTTTTGTTCTTAATTAACTTTATGTCCTTTTGATTGTTATAACAATAACAAGTTTGGAATGGTCAACATTCATAATATATGTTTTGTTTTAGACTATCTGAAAGTTATGACATGAAGCCAAAGGTGGTCTTTGGTCATGATATGCCTTGAGGTGAAGAATCTATCAGTTATGAAAAAATATGGCAATGTTTGTTATATAGTTCTGATGTATTTTCTATTGGACCATCTCATTGATGTGAAAGTATATAGATTGGTCAATATTTATGAAAATGTCAAGAGTGGTTTTTGTTCATCCTTTATGATAATTCATCTGCCTTTTATGACAATACTTAGTAAGGGTCGTTTATGTTCAAGACATGCTTTGTGGTAGGCCAACTGACGTGTGACATTAACAATCTGGTATTGTTTATGATAAAAAATCCTGTTGTTGACCATCTGAATGGTATGTAGTTAACTAAACCTGAGGTTATGAATATTCTTGACATGCTTTATTGTGTTAAAATGGATGTTACATAGCTGATACATCAGACATAATGAATATTCATGATATGGTAATTGGTGAACAATCTGGATAATATGAAAGCAACAAGTATGATGGGTTGGATGTTCATTTTTATAAATGAAGCATATCATGGTCAGGTTCTGAGAATGTTTAGAAAATATTTCCCTATAAATTATTATCTGACATTGTGAAAACAATGCTGCAACCATCAGAATAAATTGAACTTTGAAAGAAACTTCTTTAAAGAAATGATAATTATTCTGATGACCACACATTTTATTTCCAAAGTAAACCCTCTGCTATACTCATGCTATATATATGTATATCTATAATTATTAATTATAAAGTTCTACAAGCCTTTACCCCTCATGCAATTCTTCGTTTGTAAAACAAGATGGTGCTATAGAATCTTTTCTGTCATAAAGGTCTGTGGTCCATATAAGAATTCAATGAAACATTTTTGATTTATAAAGTATCAATAGAAGTTTTAGAAGAAATGATTTCTTTAATAATAAAAGTGTTTTTAAACAAGTTCATAACTTACAAAAATATAATAAACTGTTGTCAAAAGATATAATCAAAAGTTTTTTTGGATTATGAAACCATACACTCTAAGAAGACTTATAAACCTAAAACATATATTCTTAATTTTTGTCTTGAAAATCAAATGAAATTTAGAAGGTTTATTTCTTTGTCAATATGTCATAGCGGCTGTCTCCAGACAAAATAGAAGCTGCAAGAGGACTATAAAAGCAAAAAATCTACAATGATTTACCTGTACATCAAAAACTTTCACTGGAATAAACTCCTAAATAAAAGTTAATAAGAAACTGAAATGAACTTAATGTTGTAAATTCTGTATTAAATGTGTACATGTAGAATAATGCATATGATGACATTATTTACTGGTTCTTTATAAAACAAGTAGCATCTATGCATTCGTTATCAGGATGGTATTATACAATATTTTTTTTAGTTGAAAAACATTTAAGAAGCATTACATTCATAAATATTTCATAATATGGCATCTTATTTTTCTAAAAACAAACACTAAAAAAAACCATATTTTTGACAAAATAGAGAAATAAAAAATACACCTTAAGCACTGTAATACATATATACATGTATATCTAAGAGGCAATTCCCTTTACAAATATGCAACAAATTGCAAATATAAATGACAAAAATATTTTCTTAATGTTGTGTTGGACACGCAGTGCTGTTATACAATTAAATACTTGACCAACACCAAAAACCAAAACCTATTAATGCTACGTTTATAACCCAAAACAATTCTAATATAAAGAATACAAATGGTCGCTTCTTTTGGAAGAAGACTTAAAATTTCTTCTACTGCTAAACTGTTATTGTTTTTTTTTTCTTGTATCATGTCTTTGCAAAATAATATCAGATTTTGGTCTTAATATATATAAATGATCCTCAGATATGTTAAGTTCACTGGATATTTTGTTTCGGTGTACCAGTTTTTTTTCATTTGCATGTTTCTTATGTAAAAGTACTAAGGAGTCTTCTACAGAAGACATAAGCCACCTGACCCTATACTTTTAACATTTTAACATATTTTTTTCTCAAAAAATTCACACATAAAAAGTCATTACTAGGTGCACATCAATACTTTGAATGGTTTAGTAGGAGCTGTTGATAGAATAACATGGAAAAAGTGACCACCACTCCTACTTTTCTGGAACAATACTGTGGTGAATAGTGGATGCTCCGTCACTGAGAGGTTATCATAAGGAAAGTCTGTCCACAGACCATAGTGGGTAATTTGTTTGATGATTGCAATGCTTCTTGCACCATAAAGACCTCTTTTGCAGATTTAAAAAAATTAGGCTCATTCCAGGTGCTACAAAATGCAAAACTCTACCATGCTTGCAAATTTATACTCTTACAAAATTATAATAAACAACTTGCCTTCTAAAATATTATTAGTTTCTTGGGGATGTTTTGTCTCTACAAATATCTATTTAAAATTTAGAAAACCTAATTGTATAGTTCATGTAACAAATGTGCTGTCATGAATAGACAATTACAAATATACACTATTAAATTATCATTTTATACCCAAAGTCAAATGATAATTTTACACTTCAACTAGCATAGAAAATTTAACAATTAAACCACATTTTTATCTTTGTGATTTATAGGTATTTAAAAAATGAGCCTTTCTAATTTATTTTTCACAGGACCACACATGTAGAGAATATAACATATAATTAAACAATTTATGTCAAATTTTAAGCTTAATTATGTAGAATCTAGACAGGTTTGAAACATATTAAGAAAATTATTGTAGTCAACTAACTTACAAATTTGTTTTACTGGTTTGCTGGTTTCTTTGATAACACCTTTTTGCTAATCACAATAATGATAAATTCAAGGTTAAAATTGTAATTTATATCTATCGCTGGGGACAAGAAGACATCTTGATTCATAATGTCAGGTAGAAATTTTAGGAAAATGCTTTAAGGTTGTTAAACAATGAATTGTTGGTGCTGACCTCTGACCTGACCTTTAAATGTTGACAGACTATTTGAATGCACTGTAATAATGGGTCACCATGTAATCACCCAAAACAAATATAAATTTATAGTACATTTGCTTAAATGTCTACACAAGACCAACATTAGCACAAAAAAATTATTTATCATACATGTGATATTTCTCTCAGCCCAATGTGTGAGACTGGACTAAATTTTGTGTGAGATTAGATGATTTTGTGTGAGATTTTTAGTCGACCCTAATTTTGCGTTATTATTAGCGTTTTCATTCTTTGATTTTGTTTGTTGTTTTGTTGTTTCATCTTATTGTTTAACCATGTTTATGATTATTCTCTGTTGTTCTTGGTGGAGCTTGCATTGGATATATTTGTCCCCTCTTGGACTGTACCTGACACTCATGAAATGAATAAAAGTTGAAGTATTTTGGCAAGTTTTAGCTCTTTGAAAGTTGTAAATCTAGAATTTTGTAATATTTGTTATATAAAAATTATAGCCAGCATTATGTACATGAATGTTCCCATTTAGGTGACCTTACAAATCTATAATGAGTTAATAGTAGAAATTGTTGTACAAAATAAACTTTAAAAATATTATTTTCTTTGAACTAATTCTTTATTTTTTAATGAACAAATATTATTTTTGTCTTTGAACTAATTCTTAATAAATTAATTAACTTGTATTTACCCCTAAAAAAACATTGTCACTTTATTTCCAATTAATTTGGACCATATTCCTTAATTTAGTAACACCCAAAATAATCAATAGTGTAATTTCGATAATCTCGGGATTTATCTACCGCTCAATGAAAAATCTATTGTAAAAAAAGATGGCGGCTTACGAAATAGCAAGATGCTTCGTGCTGAAATAATATAAATTTTCTTTTACTTTACATTATTTGTTTTGCGTGAGATCGTTGTCTCACGCCGTGAGAGAGTGGGGACCTTCAGAATTGCGTGAGTTTTTGTCTCACGCCGTGAGATATCACATGTATGTATTTATTGACCTTTTTTCACTTGACAAAATTAGACTGTCTAATAATGTAGTTCAATGATTTCATAATAAATAGCATTAAAAGTTTAAATACATGTGTTTGTGTATCAATGTGTTTGACTTTTACACTCCATTGAAAGGAACAAAGCTGTTGTTCTTCTTTGTAAGAGTTTATGCCCAAAATAAAATATAGATATAGAGCTTCTCACTAGAAAATAAATCATATTTTGTTGCCATCTTTGATGGAAAAAATCATGAATTGTGTGATAAATCTGATTTGTTAATGCTATTAACGAGAACTGAGTTGCACATCCGGATTTAGAGGTCACTGTTATCATTTCTAGTAACAATAACTTCAAGTTGTAGAAACATGGCATTTGTTATTTCATTCTTTCTTTTGTAAAGAAGATGCAGGATTCATTTAGTTTAAACAAATTTCTGCATTCCACTGACATCACAGAAAACAATTAGCTGCATGACATTTTCTTATTTTTTCTGATGCAATTTCATTGGGTTGTATAAAAAGTAGATTCATCTGCACATTTTATTACGAAGCATTGCCTACAAATATTTAATCATGGCATGAACCTGTTACTCTTAAATATTAGGCATAGATCAAAGGAAAACATTAAGATTTAACATTAAAACAGAGAATTAAACTTACATATACTTCTCTTTCTTCTGCCTTCCTTGCAGCCTGTTCCTTATACTGTAAGATGGAAAAAATTTCTTCCTTGAAGCTATTCCATCTTTCTTGCATTCTATCTTTTCTCAATGACTGCATTGCAATTCTAAAAAAATTATAAGTCTTCTAAGTAAACAAGTGTGGACTGTGAGCACGCTCACAAAGGGATACCCCCCGCTTCGCTTCAAGTCCAATTATCTCCCCTGAATAATATCCGACAGCGATGAAAATTCTTCATGCACATCTACATATGATGTTCTTCCTTCATGTAAAGTTTCATCAAAATCTGTCAAGCGGTTTAGGAGGAGAAGCGCTTACAAGGGATACGGACAGACGGACAGACGGACAGACAGACAGACAGACGGACAGACAGACAGGGTGATTCCTATATACCCCCCCCCCTCCAAACAAGTTTGCAGGGGGTATAAAAACCTGAATGGGATGTAATGCCATTGATTTGGGGTCCTACCACAGACTTTTAGATGGTTTTAAAATAGAATACATATTATTCCCCCACAAAACTCTGAACTTCTTTCATATCAACATGTATTTTGTTCTGAAAAAGGCAAAGAAAAAACATCTGAAAACTACAGTATATTTATTTTTTTTACATAAAAAAAGTATTAACTGGGTTCATTCTTTTCTTTACTTCATTATTTTCTGATGTATTTAACAAGGTACAGTATATTCAACATGAATACTGAACATATTTATATACTATAAATACTCTTTTAATACTGCTTTAATCAATTTTATAGCTATATCTTGGCATCTAGTTTCTATGTGGGAGGAATCCTAAGAACCCAAAACTCCAAAACTTCGGCAGTTTAAGAAAAAGAAAAAGTGAGTGAAATGAACAACAAGTCACAAATATGTATAAATGTTAACACTGCTTGTCCAACATTAGCATGTTGTATGATCTTTATAAACTTCACATAGAAATACATCACTACCTTTCCTTCATTAAGGCATCTACTCTTTTATCTACTGTAGTATGTACACAAAGAGGGACTTGTTCTCTCTTCCTGTTAAAATATGGCTCTAGGGCAGTTAAGGTGTTTAGGGAATATACAAATACAGTTCCTTGGGGTGTGCTTGCCTCTGTTACAGATTCATCTCCTACTGGTGGCTCCTTTTCTATTGCTGGAATATATTAATTACTATATATTACTTAATTTCTTGGTTTGTCTGACATTTTCTGAAATGTTTAAATATCACTTTCTTTCAAAAAGGTGTAAAAATGGAACCTTAAAGAAAACTGTAATACTTAATAGCTTCATTCTAAATATACTTTACCACAGTATTCTGTAACTACTACATACCTCTAAGATACAACATATTTCCTGTGTTGCTAACAGCAACAACAGGGTCCCACGGAGACATTAATTCATGAGTATCTGGAACCTTCATTTCACACAAGATCTTTCCTTGTAATACATCTCTAAGCTGTACATTGCCACTATGCAACACAGTCAGAATCTAAACATTGACAAGAACAAACTAATTTGTTATATCAAGTCCTTCACCAAAAATGCATTAAAAGAATTTCTCTAAAGTGATAAATATAGGGGGCCTCGGTGGCCGAGTGGTCAAGGTAGTTCGTCTACTATTGATCACGTGGTCTGTCAACACTGAGATTGTGGGTTCGATTCTCACTGCAGGCAGGGTGTACTCAACTCCAATCTTAATTGACAAGGATTGCCAGTTTTCCTACTGCAGGTCGGGGGTTCTCTCCGGGTACTCCGGCTTCCTCCCCCAATAAAAACTGGACGCCATGAAATAGCTGAAAAATTGCTGAAAGTGTTGTTAAAACACCATTCAAACAAAAAAACTAAAGTGATAAATATAAATTTCATACATCCGATCAATTCTGGTGCATTAAAAAACAGTCATAAATGACTTTGTTCCCACAAATAAAAATGCTAAATTAACAAAATAATCTCTTTGTTTAGTTTTGTCTTTATAAAATAAATGCAGTATATTTGGTAATACAATAATAAGGCATATGGTGTTGTTACACAAAAAATTCTAGTCAATGCATTTCCTAATGATGACTTCCAAGTAAAAATAGAAATAAACATAGGGGAGACGAAATAAATTGATAATACTCCCCCATTTGTGCATTGTGTATTGATATAACAAATTGATTTTCAGTATTGGTAAATACTGAAACTAGAAAAGGTAATTTTGATGTGTTTCACCCAATTTTAGCCTAAGATTGATTAAGCAAGGTAATACTTCTTTTTATCACTGTATGGGTTTATTCTTGAAATCTGATTAGTCTGTTACACATTTTTACAAAACCAATATACCAAATTCTACCAAAAGGTATCAATCCAATTTTCTTTGATAATGATGACAATGTTACTTTAATCCAATTTTCTTTGATAATGATGACAATGTTACTTTAATCCAATTTTCTTTGATAATGATGACAATGTTACTTTAACGTCCTCCACTGCATTGACTAAGTACCTTAAAATCCATCGTTTCAAATTAAAACCCGGGGATAAATTCGTTATATACGTTCATATCTGTAGATATGAAGACTTTAACACCTTCAGCGCCCTTGTACACCTTTCTGCTTTGCCTCAGGGCATACTTGGAGCACTTTCGGTGTTAAAATCTCCACATCTACGGATACGAATGTATATAACTAATAATCTCTTCTATCTTAAGTTTTTGTATCTTCAAAATTAATGAGGAGGAATAAATCTGCCAGCTAATGCTCAATACTGATACCCCTGCTTTCACAAAAAGTATTTAGAAAACATGAAGTAGATGACCAAAGAGCATAAAATACAAACCATATGGTACTATAGGATAAAGCAATATGCAAAATATCAAGCTTCTGCATCCTATAGTTGCTTGGAAAACCACGAGCCCTGGGTTTAATTAGACCGACCTTATTTTACCTTTCAACAAATCTGTGATAAATTTATACTGTATTCTCTAGCCTTAATGATGACTTAATTTACATAAATGCACAAATTTTACTTAATAAATTCATTTTAAATATACAACATAATTTTGATACATACCAAGTCAGGTAACCCACTGATTGTCTCCACCTTGGAAAACATTTCATCTCTGTTTTCTATACTGAAATACATATAAAAAATTATTAAAAGTTAGAAACTTTTAACACATCAACTTTCAGATTTTACACTTAAGTTTAGATAAAAGTTATTATTGTACTTAAATATTACTTTAGGTTTCAGTAAACCATTTACATGTAAAACAAGTGAAATTCCTTAATTTCAAATTGCATAGTAATCAAATAAATCATCTACATGAGGAGAAGAATATGTTATCCTTGACTTATTTTAATGAATGTCAATGTCTACTTTAATGTGATGAAGTATTAATCTGATTACCCTGCAATTGAAAGTTAATACAGTTTCTTCTATATTAGTTTATGCTGATTAAAAATTCTATCTGATTCTTTGAACACGTGTTTTACATTTTTTTTCAATGCAAGTGAAATTGATATGAGGTAGATTTGACAAAAGCACTACACATTAATAAAAACCAGCTTTATATAAACTTACGGCGGAGATATGCAAATTGGTTCAGCTTGTACTCCACCCACTCCCATTAATACTGCATACATTGCACCATTTCTACACTGTACTAGAAGATAGGATTGTGTACGTGTTCTGTATGGTGGGTATTCAGTCATCTCCTGCGGACATATACTGGGATCTAGGAACAGTATCTTCTCCACAGCAGAACTGTTTGATATACTGATTACTCCCCTCTGAATACCTATCATTACCAAAAAGTTATTCCACAATTCACTGTCAATCAATACACACCAAAATATATGTACCTGTCTGATCTATAATGGTATGACTGGGGTTGTGGGTTAGTCTCACTGCAGGCAGAGTGTACACAACTCCAATCTTAAGTGACAAGGATTGCCAGTTTTTCTACTGAAGGTTTGGGGTTTTCTCCAGGTACTCTGGCTTCCTCCCCCATTTAAACTGGCCATGATATAGCTGAAAAATTGCTGAAATTGATGTTGATATCATTCAAACAAACAAAATATATAATGGTATTTTTCATTGTTTACAAGCCAAAAAGCAAAATCATGTCTAAAGTATGTTTTCATAACTCTAATAAACAATTTTTTTGTGATGTGGGAGACTGACAAAGTGGATAGGTGGGTACAAGTTACTAATTTGGTTAGAAATTATAATTTCATTTAATAGAGTGATAATGTGATAGATGATCAGCTGACAATGATTTGAGTTTTATTGTAATGATTTGAATTTAGTTTTAAGGAAATATGATAAATACTAAAAAAAATATTATTTCCAAACAGATTTCGATACATATTTGTTTGATGCAAAACAGCTGTTTTAAGTGTCAAACAAAACTGTTGTCCAAAAATCCTGCTTCACCAATTAAGTATAATGTAAATTTAGGAATGAATTTTTAAATACATTTCAAAAATCACACAAACCTAAATATCTATCCCACAGTACAATGTTACCATTCATCAGCCCTACAACCATCACAGAAGTCTCATTAGACACTGCTGATGCTGATATCCTTGATGAGAAAGGCCATACCATGTCAGCTTTAGTTTCATCTAGAAAATAGTGTAATGATTTTCTACATTTTAGACATTTCTAGCTAAAATCAGAAATAAAAAAACGATGTTAATTTACTTTCATCTACATTTACAAAACACGATTAAGATTTTTGACAATTACAATGTGTGTCATGTGACATTTGCAATCAGCTGTAATAGAGATATATAATACTGAAGACCAAATAAAAACACTACCAACAAACACACTGTACTTAAATTTGAGTGACATAATACAATGCTTATCTATTACTGCCAAGATAAAGACTTTCAAGCATGTACCCTTGTACCTTACAATCCACAAAATACAGTAATTTTTTGTGTCCACTTTAAGAAAATTCCACTTATGTCACAAAAGAATAAAACTATGATGTAAAGTACCACATAAATAAAATAAAAAGAAGTCAAAAGAATATTAAATACAGCAAATAAAAATAGAAAATCTTATCAATGATCATTAATATGTCAAAGAATGGCATAGTCCATGTTTTTCTATGGGAAACCCCAAATATGCTAATCAAAATGTAAATTACCCACAATGGCACTATGTGGCAAAGATTCTGGAAAAGTTTCATCGAATTCCATTCTGTGGTGGAGGTGGAGTGGAGATAAGAGATGGATACCTCTAATGTAAGGGACAGACAGACCCCCTTATTACTATATTCAAGGTAGAGGGTATAATCAGCCAAATTTTGTTTACATCTTACCTTTCGTAGGTTGTTTCAACAAAGAGTAATGCATAATATGTGTACTTCCTTTCCACCATACAGCTACAGTTGTTGGGATATCTGAACAATAAGATTAATACTATTAACAATTGTGTTAAATTTATAGCTCGAGATACAATTATTTTGAATGAAATACACCAACTTCTCAGCTGTCTATACAAATAAAGCTGGGAAATTTCTTGTACTTATAAAAAATGTTTTTGTATAAATTTGAAATCTATCAAAAAGGATTGTTTTCAATTGTTGGTTAGATTGTTGGATATAAATGACTTTGGGTCGATTTACGCTGAATAAAGGGCGAAGTGGTTTATGTTGCAGCGTAAATCTATCCAAAGTCGTTTATATCCAATAATTTAACCAACAATTGAAAACAAACCTTATATTTTAAATTCCATCGTAAAATGGAAATAAAGATAACAATATTTTACAAGTAATCAAATAATATTTGCAATTCAATGTTTTTAGTGTCGTCACTTGTTGTTTGCAGAAGAATTAATGTATAGTCAACATCATCAATACATCTTATTATGACATCACAATCAGTCACATGCTGAAATACCAAGTTAGGTTATACGAAATAACCAACTTTGCTCATGTATTAAGTATTTAACAGAAATTAAAATATTGAAAATTATTAGTATAATGTCAAATTAAGAATATAATAAAGAACTGAAGTATTAAAAATATAGATTTGCTTTCTTGTACAAAGGTTTTCAATTTAAGCAGCATTTTTAATAATTAATCATGTTATGTAAGTTTTAAAAGCATTTTCTCATCATTTCAAAACAACTTGGTTAAAAGTATAGATATATGAGAAAGATCTCAGGCTTGTTCTACCAATAAAAATCATACACTATAATATAGCTGAAAAATTGCTGAAAGTGGTGTTTAAACACTATTCAAACAAACAAAGAAACAATTAAACAAACAAACAAACTGATGGTACATGTTGGTAACCAAACATTTATCATTTCTATAACATAGTAGTGATATTTTCCTTTAAAGCTTACTCAAATTTGTAGGTGATTCCAATCCAAGGGGTATCATCTTCCCAGCATTCAAGAAATGGAATGTCACTTCCCTATATAAAATATTGTTTTATTAATAAACGGAATATTTCTTTGTTCTGATCAATCATTTTTCAGACATTTAATGATGAAAATAAATTTGAAACTGAAATAAAAAATTAGCTCTGCCATTAGTTACCTACATATAGAAATAAGTTATATAAAAAGTTTGTGAGGTGTATATATAGAATACATTTTTTTAATAAAAATTTTAATATGCTCCAGAAAATGGGAATTGAGAATTTTAATGTTAACTTTAGGGTACCTTATTATATGTTTCAATTCCACAGCCCATTTGGAATAAAATAATATATTTGTATAAATTAAAATAAAGTACAATTCAAGAAAAAACTATTTATAAAATTTACAAGAGTATTTTGGACCTAAAGCTATTTGGAAAAACACTGTTTGTCACAAAATAAAAATAGAATAGAAATTTAGACCAATATCTATTTATCAATTGAACTTACTGGATATTATCTACTTGCTCATCTTTTGGCAAGTATTCTATAAGGTTTTCATGAAGGTGGTCAAATACTTCTTTCCTGAGGTCAATATGTGTGGTTGATAAAACATGGTTCTGTCCAGTTCCAATAACCTCACCAGTATCAACCTTCTGACAGGTGGCATAAATAGAGGACGCCAAATTACCTACAATAGAAATTTTTTATACAATAACCTCCTGACATGCGGCATGAATAGAGGATGCCAAATTACCTACAATAGAAATACAACAAATTCTTTAAATATGAAGAAAAGAAATTGCATTGTTATCTGGGCAATTGAACACCATGCACAGACATACAGTGATACTGATGTTTGGTGCAAACACAAATTACCATATTATTCCAAGCAGGAAAGTGAATTCATTACATACAATATGTTTTAATTGATAGTGAATGTTCTAATGTTCTTGTTGTGGTGATTCCTAAGATTGCAAGACCTATAAAGATCAATCTTGGTAAAAGAAATACCAGTAGATGTGTTAATGATTTTTCTTAATTTTGTGTACTTATAATTCAATGGAAAATAGTTTCAAAAATCAGAAAAAATAGAATATTTTTAATATTACAATTTCAATATTGGATATATAATTTTATAACATGGGAACAGTTAGTGTACCTCTGACTATATGGTTATAAATAAAAGACTGTATGTTAGAAGACATGGGGTCATTATATACATGGCTAAAGTGGTCTGATCAATTTAGGAATAACTCTATGAAGGGATTTTTTTGTGGCATAAATAATGTTATGCACCGATAAGCAACATTCAAACATCATCAATAGAATACTATATTGCTTTGTAGACTGAAAAATTTCCAGTTTTATGTCATAATGCTGTATGTCCATTTTGTTGGATAAAAATTTGTTCCAGACATTCGCATAAAAAACATTTTGTTTAAATTATTTAGACATAACAATCTCTTTATATATAAAATGATCCTCAAACTAGGCTCTACCAATTTTTGTAATAATTGGGAAATTCATGAATATAGTATTGTCACCGAGGATAATTTACTATTTCCTATTAGGATATTCAACATTTGCATTAATCAATGTCTATCTTAGTTTTTATTGAATTCTAACATACAGTACTTAGTTATCAATATATAGGTTTATGGTGAGTTTGCAAATATACGTGACAAATTAATAGTAAATTGTATTATAAGATTTTAAAATTTATTGCAACCATGACACAATGTTTGGTTACAGTTAATAAACCATTTAAACCTATTATTCTAAGGACAAAAATAGAAAATTAAAAAACTTTGTTATACCAATGCCAAATAGTCATAAATGGCAGCAAATGAGAAAATTATTACTAGTAACCCATGGTTGCAATATAAAGGAGGATATATGCTGTGATTTACCTCTGGATTCTAAGGCTGTAAATCAAATTAAATTTGTTCATAATCCATGTTATCTCTGCATTAGCACCTACATGCTTCAAAATGCACTGGTTATATACCAGCTTTCTATTATACCAAATAATAAATATAATACTTTAAGATTCCTTCAGATAGGATAAGCCATGTATAGTGCTCAAAATTTAAAAGTCATTTGTTTAACTACAATAAGGTAAAGAATACATTACAGATTTCAAGAAGACAAATTGTGCAGAGGTTCTTCTACTGAATTTTATCAATACATGCCCAAGAAATGATATTGTATGTAAATCAGAGAAATACACAAAATCTTTCATTCCACAAGAAATTAAAAAGTTTATCTAAATAAAGTATAATTAAATAAGATATAATTGACACACAATCAGGATATGATACAATGGAAAATAATTATTTCAGTGAATTTTTTGTTTGTTTGAAGATGTGAGATATAACTGATATATGAATCACATACCTGTTACTTGAGGAGGCTGTTTTAACTTCATAACCAATGTTGGCTGAGTAAACTTAACACCCGAGGTATCCTCATAACTCTGCAATTATAAAGGTAATCTAATAATTTGATCTTCTTTTAATTAGAATAAACAAATATAACGATATCACTCACACATTTGTTAAAACTGCATGAAAGGGATTTGTAACAATCAATCATGAAGTCTGTTTGTTAACTTTGTTGTGGTTTGAGAGATTTCTCAGCTATATCTTGGCAACCAGTTTCTTTTGGGAGAGGAAGGCCAAGACATCAGTTACCAATAGTCTATGAATTACTACTTAGACAACTCAGCTAAAGAGACCTTTTGAAACATATTTTATAGTCTGCATATTAATCTTAATTAGATCTGTTACAAACTAAAAAGACATTTTTTACTATTTGTTCTTCTATACATCTACATATATGTAGCAATGACATATCTTACCAACAATAATCCTGTTGAGACATATTTTATTTTACCTAATTTTGATTCGGTTGATGGGTATATTTGATCTTAGTTACCAGATTGTATTGTAGACTGTCCTGGTTGTTCTCAGGGCCTGACTATCACATGCCCAGATGGTGGGCACAAGATGTCCTCTAAATAGGCTTGGGAGGTAGTGAGATTATTACAAAAAGCAGACCATAGCAGGTGGTTTGCTTCAAGACTAATATGGTCTATGCTCACTGAAAATTAACACTTTCTACTAATTTCAAAAGAGTTTTCAACGTGTACTGAAAATATTAGTCTTTAAGCAAATCAGTTGCTAACAAAGAAAGGGCACATTTGTAGCTGCTACAATGGGAAATTGATCATCTAAACATAGCATGTCCAAATTAATTGTTAATTTTTCCCAACCTGAATGTATTAGAAATATTGATTGCTGACTTCTTAGCATAAAGCAACATCAAAGTTTATACTGCCTTTCGATGTCTGTTTAAGTGCATGTTGATATGGAAAATACCATCTTAAAGATTAAATTATTCAATACTGCAAACCAGAGCATGTGCATGCTACCCACAAAAAGCTAAACAATGCCCACATCACAATTTTACTGGCAATCACTGAAAATTCTAAATCCAATATAACACAGTGTTTCTGTAATTATTATTTGAAGATTTACTTGATGTGAATGATGTGAAAATGATGTATGTTCATAATCTGGCAACATTCAAAACATTGAATTGATACAATATAGACTGTTTAGAATTTATGTAAATCTCAATATAATGCCCTTGTCAAATTGAATTGAAAGATAGAAAAATTGTAAGAACTGAAAACCATTGTCAGAAAACATCAATTTTATTTGTGTAAAATTTAGAAACATGAAGGAAAACGAGGTTATGTACATGTTAAAATTTTTTAATTTTACAACATCTCTATATTGTATTCATCTTGCATTGTTACTAAGATGCTAAAATTTGTCTACTTAAAATAACAAAAATTTGCAAAAGTATGAAATGGCCAGGTTGCGAAGCACATGTCTAAATAAATAGGGAATGGTTTACAATTTGTTGGAAGTAGGTTTTGGGTTTGTGTTTAAAATGTAGGAGTTGATTACATAAAACAGGTACCATCTTCTGCAAATGTTCTGAAAAATTACTATAAAGTTCCAAATTCTGGAAAATTACAAAAAAAATCCTAAAACAATTCCAGAATAGCAAGTGCACAACATCAATACATGAGCAATCTTTCTGTGAAGTTTCAGATATTTGGGTTGAACACTGTAGAAGGAGTTCATTACACAAAATAGGTATTGTCTTCTGCAAATGTTCTGAAAAATGACTAAGTTCCCAAGTCTGGAAATTTAGGAAAAAAATCCTTGAACACCTCCAGAATAGCAAGTGCGCAACTTCAATACATGTGGAATATTTCTGTGAAGCTTCAGAGATCTGGGTTGAAAACTGTAGGAGGAGTTGATAACACAATATAGGTACCATCTTCCGCAAATGTACTGAAAAATGACCAAGTTCCCAAGTCTGGAAATTTTGGAAAAAAATGATGCAACATTTCCATAATAGCAGGTGCACAACTTAAACACATGTGCAATCTTTATGTGAAGTTTCATAGATCTGGGTTGAAAACTGTAGTTGATTACACAAAATTGATACCCTGTTTTCAACGCCCACCGCCCATCCAACCACCCCCCCCCCCCCCCCCAATCCTTCGTGGAACCCGGCCAAAAAATGAACTAAATACTTTAGATGAGGATGTGAAGAGGACAAACACAACACAAAATGTGAAGAGTATACCAGCCCATGACTATTATATTGTACGAAGTGGTTACTAGGAGATGTAATACTTTATGTTATCTCAAACACATTACTTTGTTATAACAAGAGTGAATTGCAAGATAATTATATTAAAATATTTTAAATGTATGCCAGATTTAATTGCGGTGAAATATGAAGGAACATGCCAATGAAATGTCTTACACTCCACACTGTTGAAAATGATCTTCTTGATTGATAAATATACTTCTGAAACTTAAAAGATGAATGAAAATGACATGATGTGAATGAAATGTACAATGCAGATAATGAAAGACATGGAATGGTTAGAAAATGATGATGTATTGAATGAAAATGCACAATGATAAAGTATGATTGAAACAAAACATTCAGTAATGAATGAAATGATAATGTAACAAGTTCAAATATACATAGAAAAATCAATTTTTAATTAAAAAAAATTGATACAGCTAATTATTGATAACATATGAAATGTGCACTTCATGATCCACTTTGGTGAAAAACTGTACTCTTTTAAAAAGAAAAACTATTAGGGTATGTGTTAACTATGATTCATTTTATAACAATGGAATAAAAGGAAATGGAATTATGCAAATTAAAATATACATTCCACTAGTTACATCTAAAAACTTAAATGATATGATCAGCAAGATACATATAAACTGGATCAGACATCAAAATTGTCTATACTTCTGTTATACATTACATTGAGAAGAATTTGAAGTCTACTAAATGTTTCTTTGTTATGTGGTTTAGTATTAATGTTAATTATATGTATTTTGGTCATTTGGACAGTTTATAAATTACCTCCCATTAAAAACTATCATTTCAGCACAAGAAACTATGACAAACAAGACTATTTTAGTTTCAAAATGATAAATTTTCCTCACATATGCAGCAATATTTCAGCTTAACATGCATACAGTGTCTGTATTTCTCAATTGATCAGGTATGCAAGAGCTCGAAGTGAATATACGGATTTATGCAAACATCACTATTTTTTTTCATTAAAACCTCACACAAATCCGACAAAAATACAAATGTCTGACTTGTAAAGTTGATATGCTGCTTTTTATACATATCGGTTCTTCCAAATACAGACATAACAACGACTGTAATGATGGAGGATTTTTGAATTGACAAAAAACATTAGATGTGAAAAGATAGGAGCAACTTTAATTCTTATGTTGGAGCATACTATTTTAGTCTGATTCAATCCCGGTATATGCACTGCTAAATAAAATGATGGAACATTATTATTATTATTTAATAACATCAATTCCATGATGAAGCTGCTGGATGTTGACATAAGGGCAGATACAGATAATATTTCTGGTAAAAAACAAAATGTCTTCCACCCTGTTATAAATGGACAATAATTATCCATATCACACTTGTAGAGTGTAATAGGATTTTTTCAATTAAAAATTGAACAAAATAATGATAAATATTTTTAAACAATTAGTACTTCAGATATTTTTTGGTAGATATGGATTTATTTAGGAAAATTTGTTGTTGTTAATAAATTCCACTTTTAAAAAACAAAATTGCACAGGTTTTTCTTTGTAAAAATGTTAAAGTCATGAAAACAATATGTAGCTAAATGATAAAGTAGTGCTTATCACCTGTTTTCCGTGTACAACAAATATAACACAATTTGAACAAGATATAGCACTATAGACAAAGTGCACATAAATCCAAACTTCACACCAAGCTTACTCTTTTGAAACTTTTACTAGGTAAAAATGGATAACTTGAGGACATCTACAAATGAAATATGTTACAAAAATAAGAAAGAATATGACAGTTAGTTATTATAAACAAGTTAATGATTAGCAGCATTAAGTATGGATGAGCTGATGCTTTTATTGGGATGTATTTGATTAATAGTGATTGTAAACTGTCCAATGTCCTGCGCAGCAATGATTCTGAATGCTGTGACACAAAGAAATAATTCCAATAACAAAATATTTTCAGTGTATAACCTAACGTTTTTAACCAAAAATCCATACATGTGCTAACATAAACTCCTGAAACTGAAATAAGTGTTTTAAACAGACAGTTATTCAGCCCTAACAGGTACAATTCATATAGATTTCAAATATTATTACTAATATATTATTTTCTGATGTACACCCACCAATCCATTTAGTATTTTCTGTCGACTTTACACAAATTACACAATCTGATGATAATTGTAATGATAAGGAGGAAAAAGCTAGACCGTGGAATACAGCCAAAATTCAAGAATTTCAAAATGCCATCAATGACGATAATTTGAATGCCATTAAACACAAACTTTTAAACTATATAGATAATATTGAAAACGTACAAAACGATGATATAGACCTACTTTTAAATGAAATAGGATCAGTCTTCCTAAAATCTGCCAGCCAAACATTTGGTACTTATAAACCAAATATTGGTAATCACTTAAAAAATAAGAACGCAAACAAAAAATCTTGGTTTGATAGAGAATGCAAAACTGCTAGACAGCAGTATCGAACAAAAAAACGTCTTTTTAAAACAAATAACACGGTTCAAAATCGAGATTTAATGAAAAAAAGCAGAAAAATACTACAAAAAAGTAATGGATGATAAATATAGAAACTTTTGCGGCACACTTTCAAATGAGATAGAACTTTCTTCCAAAAATAATCCAAAAGATTTCTGGAAAATTTTGAATAGGAACAAGAAAAAATCGCAACCAACTATAGATATTAATATTTTATTTGAATTTTTCAAAAATTTAAATGCTTTAGATCCAAATGAGCAACAATCTGTTTATGTGAATGTTCATCCTAGTGATTCAAACGAACACATAAATAGACATATCACTGCAAAAGAAATTTTGAGATGTATACAAAATCTTAAAAACAATAAAGCGGCAGGTGACGATAATATCATAAATGAATATATAAAATCTACATCTGGACGCTTTATTGAAATTTACGAACATTTATTTAACTTGATATTCGACACAGGAAAACTACCTGAAAGCTGGCTGAGAGGAATTATAAAACTGATCTATAAAAATAAAGGCAACATTACTGATCCCCAAAACTATAGACCAATCACTATTGTTAGTTGTTTAGGAAAGCTTTTTACAGCAGTCCTAAACGCCAGGCTAAACGATTTTACGGAAGAATTTCAAATTATCAAAGAAAACCAGAGCAGATTTAGACAAGGCTACTCCACGCTTGATAATATTTTTTCAATCTTTACACTTTTCCAAATGCTTAAACAAAAAAAGAAAAACATGTACTGTGCTTTTATAGACTTTGAAAAAGCTTTTGATAAGGTGTGGTGAGAAGGTCTTTATTACAAACTTCTATTGCACAATATAAATGGTAAAATGTATAATGTAATTTTTAATATGTACTCTAATATTAAATCATGTATTGCTCATAATAACCAAGTCTCAGATTATTTTAATTGTGAAATAGGAGTTCGTCAAGGTGAAAATCTCTCCCCTTTTCTATTCTCATTGTTTTTAAACGATTTAGAAGACTTCTTAATATCACAAAATGTAAATGGTTTAACAAGTGTAGAACATGATGTATTGAACATGACATGGAAATTTATTTAAAGCTATTTATATAGTTATATGCCGACGACACTGTACTACTGGCTGAATCTGCTGTAGACTTGCAATCTCAACTAATTGCATTTCAAGAGTACTGTGAACACTGGAGATTAAAAGTTAACGTAAATAAAACAAAAGCTATGGTATTTGGTTTGGGAAAACTCCCTCCTGATATCACCTTTTACTATAACAACGATGACATTGAATTAGTTAATAGTTTTATCTATCTTGGCACTGTTTTTACTAAAACATTTAATTTTGATTCCACTAAGAAGAATCAAGCAGATAAAGCTAATAGAGCGATGTACGAGGTGCTTAGATTAGGAAGAATGTATAAACTATCTGTTAAACTGCAACTGGAGTTATTTGACAAGTTAATAAAACCAATTTTACTCTATGGTTGTGAGGTGTGGGGCTTTGGAAAAATTGAAATTTTAGAAAGAATACACTTCAAATTCTGCAAAATGTTGCTAAATTTAAAATCTACTACACCCAATTATATGGTATATGGAGAGCTAGGTAGATATCCAATAAATATAGATATAAAAGTTAGATGCATCACTTTTTGGGGAAGGCTAGTTACTGGAAAACAATCAAAAGTGTCAAATATTTTATATATCCTATCCATAAAGCTTGACTCGGAAAATAATGAGAATGGAAATTTTAAATGACTAAAATTCATTCAAAATACTTTTAATGAATGTGGATTTACACAAATATGGGATTCTGAAAGTTTTTACACTGTTGAATTTTTAAAATCACTTGTAAAGCAGAGATTGTTGGATCAATTTATGCAGCATTGGATTTCGTTATTGAACAACTCTCCGAAAGCTCTTAACTATAGAATTTTCAAAACAGAATTTTTATTTGAAAAATATTTTAATATCCTTAGTACTACAGATGCTATTGCATTATGTAGGTATAGAACAACAAACCACTATTTACCAATAGAAACTGGAAGATGGCAAAATTTAGACAGAGAAAAGTGTTATTGTAATTTGTGTAACTGCTCAAAATTAGGGGATGAATATCATTATATTTTTGAATGTACTGCCTTATTAGATAAAAGACGACAATTTATTCCAAAACAGTTTATTCGTAATCACAATACAGTTCAATTTTCAAAACGAATGTCATAAACTAAACAAACGCTGCTAAGAAAACTATGCAAAATTATAAAATGTATAAATAACAGCCTTACTATGCCTCTTGGCTAAATTACGTAAACTTTGAACCCTTTGATGTATATAGTGTACATAGTCAGTGTATGATATGTGATGTTGTTGTTGGTTGTTTTGTATTTTGTTTTTTCTGTACCAATGTACTGTTGGCTGTATGAGAAATAAAGATATATACTAATATTTTCTGCTTTTTATACAGGATTCCAAATTTTTCAGGAAACATGTCAGACAGGGTCTTTAATTTGTGGATTAAAGTGTGACAAAACATCAACAATAAACAATAAAACATAGTGACAATAAAAATAATAGCTTTCTTAGACACAATGTTTTGCATTCAATGAGTTCTATGATAAACAATCTGTGCAATTTGATACCTAAGTAAGAAATAATATTTATTAAAAACTTTCATGTTTGTTTTGTATATAAAACTAAAAAGAACTTTTGTCACTGTGAAAAAACCCCCCATGATACCTGAGTTTGTTGACTCTCTGTTTTCTCTCCCTCGGTACCCTCAGTGTCACCTGTTTCTGCAGTTCCTTCTTCTTTAATTTCCTTGACTTCCTTGAAAATACAATTTTACTCTTTTTTATAACAGGTTTAGCATGTCTGTCTACTCTGGTTCAAGTTTGATAAAAAGTAGTGAGTTTGAATATTTCATAGAAACTTTCTTGTGAACATTCTAATGATGGACTTGCAATCAATCAAAATTATCCCTAAAACTGTACCATATATTATCCTTATGATACATGTATTATGAACATAAAAGAAAACTGCCAACATTGCAACAGAATTTGAAATCATGATGGTGTATATATTATTTAATAAACTTTTAGAACTTACTACACATATCTTAGTTCTAGAATTCTTTTGAAAATGCCTTTTATTTATTACAGATAATTTACAAATCATCTAAATTTTGTGAACTAATGCAGTATTGCTTTATACTGTACAAACTTTTGGATCCTCCTTTTTCTGATGCTTGGCCTTGATATTTTCCAGTTCTGTAACCCAATTTTCTCTTGGTAGTTTATGTATCTCTAACCACATTTCTCTGGTTTCTGGATCTTATGAACAAAACACAGTACACCAACATTAACCAGCCAGTAATTTTTATTTAATAAATTTATGTACAAGTAAGCACCATCAATGTGAAAAAAATTACTGATAACCTGCATGGATAAAATAACTAAAGTTTTTATCCACATTAATATAAAAAAAGATGATCACAAACAAACAAACTCAAAATATTAATGACAAGAATTCAAAAATTAAGTTGACAATAATTATGATGTTTGGTTCACAGTAAAAAAATCTTAAATCCTACTATGTCCATGTAATCATAAACTGACAGACTAATCTGGAGAAGGGGTAGTTATTGTAGTATTTTAATAGACAAAGATAGATTATGGATTTAGCTTTAATGTCTGACATTAAAAAATTTGAGTAAAGAAACAATATTAATTTTAACTAGAATTGCCATTGCGAGCAATAGCAGATGTCGCCCCGAAATTTTTTTTTTCCGTCATGTGAATTCCAAAATCGATGATTCCATGTTGCTCCCCACATCAAAATATCTCTAGAAGTTGATTTTCATTGAATTCCGACAATGTTGTAATTTTTAACGTAACTCGGCAGCCATCTTAAAAATGGCCACCATTTTGAAATTTTTCGTAATATGAATTCCAAGATGTAATGGTGACGGTGCTTTGTGTAAAGTTTGATTGGAATCCATCAATGCATAGCAGAGAAATGGAGGCGACAAAAAACCTCCATTTCCCCATAGGCTTCTATGCAAATGTAACGTGGCGGCCATCTTGTAAAAGGTGGCCATTTTAGAATTTTTTGATATGTGAATTCCAAGATGTAATGATGACGGTGCTTTGTGTAAAGTTTGATTGGAATCCATCAATGCATAGCAGAGAAATGGAGGTGACAAAAAACCTCCATTTCCCCATAGGCTTCTATGCAAACGTAACGGTTGTGGCTGCGGCCACACGGTGTGAAATTTTTTTTTCACACTTTCCTGTCTTCTCGAGGTTGATGAGGTCCAACTTCCTATAAAAAATCTTTGGAATATCTCAAACCATGGTGAAGCTATTGTAGAAAAATCATTTTCCCATAGGCCCCATGTTAAATCTATTTTTAGCCATGGCGGCCATCTTGTTTTTCCGTTCCGCCCCAAAATCATCTCAAACCTGTATCTCATTATGGTCTTCCATCATACCAAGTTTGGTCCCTCTGTGCTTCTAGGTTTCCGAAAAATTAAGGAAAATGCCCAAAATCACTCATGCATAACTTTCTGGTTTCCATGGAGATGGTTCCACATATCACCATTTTTAAAGTTGATGGCACAACTTCAGATAGTGGTTCTACTTTATGCCATGTGATGTTCTAATCCAATCAGCCATCTCTGAGTTATCAGCCGGACAAAAAGTGAGGAAGAATAATAATAATAATAACAAGTGCTGATTGTGATTGCAAGCAAGTCACAAAAAAATCCCCTCCCGTGCCCACTTTTGTCACAATTCGGACAACTTTTCAATTTTCGCACTTTGGCGGCCATTTTGAATATGGCGGCCATCTTGGACTTTGGCAGCCATCTTGGATTTGTTCGACATGTTGTTCGTAATATCAATATTGACCTAAATGCCAATTTTTGTTGAAATCAGACAACTTTTCAATATTCGCACTTTGGCAGCCATTTTGAATATGACAGCCATCTTGGATTTGTTCGAAAGTGTCGCCATGTTGTTCGTAATATCAATATTGACCTAAATGCCAATTTTCGTTGAAATCGGACAACTTTTCAATTTTCGCACTTTGGCGGCCATTTTGAATATGGCGGCCATCTTGGACTTTTGTGGCCATCTTGGATTTGTTCAAACATGTCACCATGTTGTTCGTAATATCAATATTCACCTAAATGCCAATTTTCGTTGAAATCGGACAACTTTTCAATTTTCGCACTTTGGCGGCCATTTTGAATATGACAGCCATCTTGGATTTGTTCGAAAGTGTCGCCATGTTGTTCGTAATATCAATATTGACCTAAATGCCAATTTTCGTTGAAATCGGACAACTTTTCAATTTTCGCACTTTGGCGGCCATTTTGAATATGGTGGCCATCTTGGATTTTTCGGAAAATGGTCCCATATTGTCCGGGACCTTAATATTGACCTATAAACCTATTTTGGTTCATATCCATATTGTTTGTGATTTTTTATGATTAATTTTGTATTTTTTTCAAATTCAAAATGGCCGCCAATCCAAGATGGCCGCCATTTTCAAAATTTCGAAATCGGAAAGAACCTTTCCTAGTGGTGACCTATCTTTCTGGTAAGTTTCATTGACCTATGTCTTTTCGTCTTCGAGAAATCCTACGGACAAAGTTAGGTCCAGAAGAAGAAGAAGAAGAAGAAGAAGAAGAAGAAGAAGAAGAAGAATAATAATAATAATAAGAAACGGTGCAAAAACAATAAATCCCCGACACTTCGTGGTCGGGGATTTAATAATAATAATAATAATAATAATAATAGTGAAAAAGAAACAGTAGAATAACAATATGTCGCCCCGACAAAGTCTGGGGCGACATAATAAGCTATTATTTGTCCAGAAGGCTAGTTTATCCTCACTGCTTAGGCAGATATACATTGTCAACTAACGGTACGTCGAAAGTGTAAAAACCCCCGAAAAGTGTAAAAACCCCGGGGAATAGTGTAAAAACCCCTATATTTATGGTGAAAACCCCTCAGAAATGATAGATATTACTATATATTATGATAATAATGCAATATTTGTGAAAAAATAATTATGCTTTATCGCACATAATCGATTTTTGTAACCGCACGATACGTCCTATATGAGGTCAAATAGCTAGGGGAGAGCACTCCAATTCATTGCAATAAAAGTACTTAAGTACTGTAGGTAGGAATACTGTAGGTAGGAATAAAATATATTAAAAATTGATATTATAATACACAATTTGATACACAAAAAAATGATTTTGAATAAGAATAAATGAATTAAATTAATATATAATTTAATTGATACCTTTAGAATATGAGTATTATTTGATTTAAAAAATAGTCGATACATATGAATTGCTAATATTGTACTTTATTTTAATAGGAGATGATTAATACAGTAAGTTTGTTTGTTTGTTTGTTTATTTATGTTTTATTTTATTTTCAGTAAGTTTGTTTGTTTGTTTATTTATGTTTTATTTTATTTTTTTCAGAATGGACAACTTAACAAAGTTTCATCAATTTCAATAAGAAACTGCCTATTATCATGAAAAGACAAAACAGAAGACTGCAGAGACATATATCTTATTGTCAAAAAAATTTCATACAATTCAATCTATGTAGATTAAAAGAGTTGTAATTTTGTGTTTATGAATATATGTAAACAGAGACCAATAAAATTTAACTACCTGTTGTTTTGTTGGGATCTCGATGTATACTGTGTTATGAAATAAAAATGGTCTGGGGGTGTTCTAAATAAGGAACAATAGAAAAATCGGGAGATAATACATGCTAGAACAAAACACAAGACACAATTTATACATATATTCGTCTTGAAAAAAAGTAACAAACATAACAAAACGTAAACAAAATTCATTCTGTCCATTACCGCTATGTCCACTACCCCAGAACTCGTAGCTTACGTTATGGCATACGTAGCCCGAGCTGTTGTAGTGTATCTAAACTGTTGGCACTGGACATATTTTAAGATTTATGCCACAATTGTGGGCTTTACGTCTTCCCAAGACTGACTTGTCCGAATTATCTTGCCTATTGCTTGGCATCCTTCGCTTGTATTATTTCAGCTGTAAGGACTGCTTGCTTGTGGTAGAGTGGTATCATCCCAGATTGCCGATTCCAGTTAGCCGATTCCCAAACTGCCGACAGTCAAAAGTTATATGTTATTAATGGTTTTAGAAAAAAATGTTTTATTGTATTTATGTTGCTTTTGACATTTTTTTAAGTGTTTAACACTACATATCAACTCAATGCCAATGAAACGAGATTATTTGTGTTGTTGTCTCTTTGACATGCACGTGGCGCTTACTCCAGACACAGTGACTCCAGGGTGCCGTTTCATAAAGCTATCGATAATTAACGTGCTCGTTATACCATGCAATTTAAATGAAACGGCACCCTGATCTGTATTGTTTCGTGTATACGTTATTTTTTACTTTGTTCGTAACTTTAAATAATAAAATAAACATTTAGATAGAACTATAATTTATTTCATTAATTAACATTTTAAGCCCCAGATTTATAACAAAGCAACTATTAAATTTTCACAAAAACACTAAAAAATTTTGCAAATCGACTATTTCCTCTGTAGATTCCGTGTCAATTAAAAACTTTTTTCTGATAAGTTGTAAGTAATTCCTAAAAGAAATTTTTTTTAGGATAAATTTGTTTTATTCGGCAATTTCGGAATCGACCAATTGGACTCGGCAAGTTGGGAGTCGGCAAATTGGGATTCGGCAATCTGGCATGGATTCGGTATAGAATGCTTTAATATTTAATACAAGTGTTAAAATGTAATTGGCATGGAAAAAAGTTGGACATGAAATTCACATGCTCCTTTTACATATATGATCATGGTTGTTAAAAAATGTATTTCTTTATTCTATATTTGGTAACATATAAAGACGACAAGCAGGAACATTAGAATTTATCAAATATCCAGTAAAATTTCGTCTTTTACAGCTATTGTATAGATTTAGCCTTGATTTCGAAGGTTTCATTTTAATTAGCAAAATACAAGATGAAATAACTTTACTCTGTAATGAATACTTAAATTTTTTTGATAAAGTAACCCTCGCTGCAGCAAAAATTGTAGATATTTAATTGTTAATGTTGATTACACTTGTTATTTGCCTTGTCAATTAACACCTAGTAGCCAAACTTCTGGCACGTGCCGACAAATCAATCGATAGTGTCGTTATATTTTATTTTTAGAATATAGTTTTATATACGGTGGTAATTATTTATATTTCCTTCGTTATGTATGTCCTCATACAACCATTAACAGTTACAAAAAATAAATTTATTAAAATAGATTCTTTGCGGTTTCATCGTATAAAGCGATATTCTGTAATTTAATTTTTTAAATTTAAACATATACTTCTGTACTTTTTCAAGAGAAACATTAAAAAAAACATTAAAAATAACGAATTTAAATGATCAAGCATTTAAGTAGTATTCTAGCTGAGGATCAGGCAGTGGTCGGCACATAACAATTTTTTTGTTTTTACCTTTTTTGGCTTGGATACATTCATTTTGATATAAAACCAAATTCTAACAAGATTTTACATTTGAAAAAAGTGTCCATTCCCTAGATAATTTTTGACCTGTTAAATAGAGAAAATTTGGCGGGAAAATCTCCCGCATTTTCCACTGTACAATTCAAATAAATTTCAAATTATTATATTTAAAAGGCAAAATAATTCGGAACTTTAATAAATTAGAATGTTGTTTTAATTTAATTTTTCCTTCATGTGCATGCCATCGCATGTATGCATTTGTCCGGATTCTTACGTGGACTGATACTTAGATATATATAATCTACATCATTTGCCTGATGTTGTGATCTGTCAGATAGGCGGCAACGACTGCAGCAGTAAACGATTTGACATCTTAAACGTTCTAAGTCATTGAACGGCCGATGTATATAGTAAACGGCGAGACGAAGTACACTAAATTTATAAGAGGAAAAGCTCTCAGTATTATTTTGTTTACTTTTTCATTCCTGTTAATGTATACAGGCCAGCCATGAGGCGGCAGACGGTGTTCGTTTAACTGAAAATGGATATCTCGCTATTCTCGTTACCTTGAGAAAGGCACTTTGTTGGTTTGTTAACAATACTGAATACTGCGGAACTTAACCAGGTTTGGCACATTGTAATTTCAAGCAAGCAAAAGAATACATGCGAACACCCGCCTCTGTAATGACAGAAATGTCCGATTTACTCCAGACAGACAATACTTTAATATTTACAGAAGAAAAAATACTACATTCCTTTTTTAGCTCACCTGACCCAAAGGGTCATGTGAGCTATTGTTATCACTTTGCGTCCGTCGGCGTCGTCGTCGTCGTCGTCGGCGTCGTCGTCGTCGTCGGCGTCTGTAAACTTTTTACATTTTAATCTTCTTCTCTGAAACCACTTGGCCAATTGAAACCAAACTTGGCCATAATGTTCATTGGATGGACCTTTACAAAGTTTGTGTTTTTTATTTTGATTGGTAAACCAATATGGCCGCCACCTCAAGACTTAGTTTAACATAGGACCCTATGGGAAAAAAGTTTAAAAGGGCTTCTTCTCTGAAACCGTTTAACCAATCAAAACAAAACTTACTAGCAGTATTGTTTGGATGGTCCTCTATAAAGTTTGTGTTTTTGATGGGAATTGGAAATTCAAAATGGCCGCCACCGCAGGACTTAGTTTAACATAGAACCCTATGGGAAAAAGTTTTAAAAGGCTTCTTCTCTGAAACCGGTTAATCAATGGAAACAAAAACTTACTAGCAATATTGTTTGGATGGTCCTCTATAAAGTTTGTGTTTTTTATGGCAATTGGAAATTCAAAATGGCTGCCACCGCAGGACTTAATTTAACATAGGACCCTATGGGAAAAAGTTTGAAAGGCTTCTTTTCTGAAACCAGTCAACCAATGGAAACAAAACTTACTAGCAATATTGTTTGGATGGTCCTCTATAAAGTTAATGTTTTTTATCCCAATCGGAAATTCAAAATGGCCGCCACCGCAGGACTTGGTTTAACATTCGACCCTATGAGAAAAAAGTTTAAAAGGGCTTCTTCTCTGAAACCGTTTAACCAATGGAAACAAAACTTTCTAGCAATATTGTTTGGATGGTCCTCTATAAAGTTTATGTTTTTTATGGCAATTGGAAATTCAAAATGGCCGCTACCGCAGGACTTAGTTTAACATAGGACCCTATGGGAAAAAGTTTTTAAAGGCTGCTTCTCTGAAACCGGTTAATCAATGGAAACAAAAACTTACTAGCAATATTGTTTGGATGGTCCTCTATAAAGTTTATGTTTTTTATGGCAATTGGAAATTCAAAATGGCCGCTACCGCAGGACTTAGTTTAACATAGGACCCTATGGGAAAAAGTTTTTAAAGGCTTCTTCTCTGAAACAGGTTAATCAATGGAAACAAAAACTTACTAGCAATATTGTTTGGATGGTCCTTTATAAAGTTTATGTTTTTTATGGCAATTGGAAATTCAAAATGGCCACCACGGCGCAGGACTTAGTTTAACATAGGACCCTATGGGCAAATAAAAAAAATCTTCTATACAACCGGTTAACCAATGAAACAAAGCTTTCTAGTAATATTGTTTGGATGGTCCTATTTAAAGTTTATTGAAAATTACAGGACTTAGTTTAACATCAGGGAAATGCCATCTTCATTGCCTATAAAATCAGGTGAGCGATACAGGCTCTTAAGAGCCTCTGGTTTCTTCTGTAACTACAATCTGGATGCTAGTTTTATAGTGGTTGAAACGGCGATTTATTTATTTATTTATTTATTTATTTATTTATTTATTTATTTATTTATTTATTTATTTATTTATTTATTTATTTATTTGTTTTGGTTTTTTTTGCATATTCATACTAAATGATAGATTTAAGACAGATTTATATAAGCTTTGTATCTTGTTTCCGAATCCTTGTCTGTATTTTCTTTTAAATATAACGATATATGAATAGAAATAAAATGTTTGTTTGTTTGATGATGTTTTAGCGCCACTTTCAGCAATTTTTCAGCTCTATCATGGCGTCCAGTTTTTATTGGGGGAGGAAGCCGAAGTACCCGGAGAAAACCCCCGACCTGCGGTAGGAAAACTGGCAATCCTTGTCAATTAAGATTGGAGTCGAGTACACCCTGCCTGCAGTGAGAATCGAACCCGCAATCTCAGTGTTGACAGACCACGTGATCAATAGTAGACGAACTACCTTAACCACTGTTTAAACCAAATGTATAAAATAGGCCGACAGTGAAAAATGACGAATTGAGCGGCACTGACAGCAGAAAACAGGTATATGACAAAAAGTAGAATGTCAAAATGGAAGCGTAGAAACGAAATGGGACATATATTTAGATGAGGAAATATTGCCGACTTTACAGGAAATAAACAGAATGATTGCAGACAAAGATTTCATAATGAAATCGATAATACGCGACAATGAAAAAGCGCCTTGTTTAATTCGTTACAAAGGCGACCAGTTAACAGACATCAAGACTTTAAGTTGTTCAGGACACAGTATTTTAAAATTGACAAAACCTTCAACTTGTGTTACTTGAGCGTTACTGCATCAAGTTACAAGCAGATATAAATCGTTATCGACACCATACAAGAACCGCCCAAATTTCGTCCCTCTAACTCGATTTTCTGAATCCGTCCCTGGATACTGATACACAAAACTTAGTGTTTGGATCAGACAAGGAAAATGGCTATAGTCAACGCCATTACATCAGCTTTCTCGACATCTAAGAATGCAGAAACTGGTGGACGACATACTAGTAATTGACAAGGCCGACGGAGACTCAATACTGATCGACATCTCTGGTGATTTATCCATGCCGATGACCCGATATGTTACAACGTCAAGTGCGACACTATGGAACAAAGGACACGGACATTATCTTCGAAATTTCTCAGGTATTTTATTAACAAATTAAAACCATTTTTGATTTAACATCGGAAAACAGTTGATCATATTGGTTACTTTGACAAAAGTTGGACAAATAATAATAGTGAATCCCCCGAGCGAGCCATCGACTGGAAATCACAACCATTATTAAATTTAGTACAGGTTACAAGAGATATTGTGGACACCCAATATATAAGGATTAACTAAGATTATTGATTTCAATTGGACAGTACCGACTACTGGACAGCCCTAAACAGTTTCAGGTGTCGAAATCGCTGTGGATGGCCAAGACCGTTGAAAAGAGAACTTTTTTTAGAGATTCCGTAACCACTTGCCGCCAGACCAAAAGACCCTTACTTCGACAGACGCACGAATGACTGTCGTTAAACCTTGGAAGGAATAAATGTAAACTGAAGAGGAAAATCAACGAACTGTCGACAAAGAAGACAAAGAATTTCGATTTAGATTCTGGGTGATATTTCAATGTTTTGTTCAATGTATTCATTTCTCTTTTTTTCAAGGGCGAGACACTTAGTAAGTTTGCGGACAGCGATACATTAAAGAGAGATGTGTGCAGGTATTTTAGTAGTTTTAAATTTGAAAAATAAAATTTAACTAATTTCTACGCTGACTACGACAGATGTCCCAAGCCTTGTGCAGGATGTTATAGTAGTTTTAAATTTGAAAAAAAAATAAAAATTTTACTTATTGTTACGCGGACTACGACAGATGTCCGAAGCCTTGGGCAAGATATCTTAGTAGTTTAACTTCAAAAACAAAAAACTATCCCTTGGTCTAGTTCAAACTTTTTTGCAATATGATAGACAATACCAAGCTAATAATAATAATAATTTGTATTTTTCTAGCAAAAAAAAATTATTACTCCTATAGTTATAAAACAAAACGACTTAAATGAATAAATATATAAAATCCCCTTACCCTGCCCCAGATGTTCATAGCCTTGACATGGCGTGGGGGCTCTTAATTATATATAATTATAATTACAAATGTGTTGATTGACTGAAATGTCAATTAATCAATTCATTGTAATTGTAACTAATTTTGTCTAATATGAGCTACTAGAATGGATGACATATTTAAAATCGTTTAATAACAACAGACATATAAATACATGTACATGTAATACAAAGAATGCAAAGCTTTTAATGAAATACATATCTATTAAAAAAATTCGTTATAAAATTATAGACATTATTTTAATTTCACACATTAAATCATTTGTCAGTATTAACATTTTCAATATAATTCCAACTTACAGTACTTGTAGTACTTTTATTGCAAAGAATTAGAGTGATCTCCCCTAGCTATTTGACCTCATATAGGACGTATTGTGCGGTTACAAAAATCGATTCTGTGCGATAAAGCATAATTATTTTTTCACAAATATTGCATTATTATCATAATATATAGTAATATCTATCATTTCTGAGGGGTTTTCACCATATATATAGGGGTTTTTACACTATTCCACGGGGTTTTTACACTTTTCAGGGGGTTTTTACACTTTCGATGTACCCGTCAACTAATGGGCTATTCCAGAAATAATCCATCCCCCCATTTATTCTGGTACCCTGACGATGATATCCTCATTAGCCTAAGCGGCCTTCGGATATAACGTCAGGTCAGGAGCATTGGATTTCAACGGTGAGAGCGTTGAAATTTGACGTTCGGGTATTCTCTAGACTAACAATATAGTATTTTAGATAAGTTCAAGTAGACCGAACGTATTATGACGTCATTCTCTTTATGACGTTCAATGTTTACATTTCTCAACTAAGTTTACATTAGGATTTCAGAATTCAAACGTAAAGTTATAATGTAACTTATATTTAAATTTTATAAAGAAAAGGTATCCAAATGTTTAAAAAATGATTTTCATGTGCATGTAATATTAAATGGCGTCATATTATTAACCAATGAAAATGCTTATATCAGAGGTCCTGACCTGGTGTTATATTTGAAGTGAAGCTTGCGTCAATGAAAAATATTGCACCAGGAGACCAGGTTATCCCCCCATTATGGAAGACATTGGAATTCCAGTAAAAAATATAGTCTTTGGGACAAAAAATCCAGACATTTTTTTTAAAATATGATAACAAAATCCAGAAATAATGATGATTACCCGAACGAAATCCAGAAACAATGATGATTACCCAAAAAAGAATTTCCAGCAAAAAAAAGCAAAAGTTGAAAATTTTCCAACACATCTACAATAATAATGAGATTTTTCATCTGAACTATTTGTGCAATCAAACAATTTTTTGTTACAGCTAAAAATGTATCAAATCATATTCTTGAAATTTTTATTTTATTTATTATTATTTAATTATCTAATTTGCTATTTCATTTCAATGAATAATTTACCAATGCTAATGATTGTTTTATATAGATCATAAAAAATATGATAAGATTGAACATAATATTGACAATAAGAAATTTTTATCTTTCCCAGATTCTTAATTGTTGACCAGATAATACAATCATATCTTGGTGGGTGGCAATTTATACATAAATGTAATTAATTAATTGCAGATTACCCATGTTGTTTCTCTTTAATGATGTTTTAAACATGGTTTGAATGCAAACATATAATTTAAACAGGATGAAATGTATGTGGGTCCTTATGCATTAATCATATGACTTTTTGTTACATGTAAAAAGCAGATAAAGTTTCTTCATGGTTTGTCCCAAGTTACAGCTAGTATTTGTTTGGTGATAGCTATTAGTGTCAATATGACTTTATTTCACTTGGATCTGTAACACCTTTCTGACCACAAATAAGAAAACTTGGGCTGTATAGATCTGCTGGTTGTTATCATTTTTTTTTTGAGTCACTAAAAATTTAGCTACTGTTTGCACTTACAATTTCAGGATTCTTTAATATTCTTACGCCTCGCGGATTTCAGGCCAAATGGCTTGTTACACGATTGACTAGCTCTCAATTTTGGAGAATAATTTAATAGTATTTCCAACTGCTTATAACGTGGAGTTTTTTTTCCATCCACAAAAATGTAGTTCTAATATTAAATAATTAACTCAGCTTCTGTTAATGTGAAGTGGTGGATTAGTTCATTTTATACTGTAATCGTCCGTGTATGGAACTATGCGTTGACTGTTTATTTACATGTGATAATCGGCCAGTGACCCATTGTAACATTTAGGCCACGCCCACCTTGTCAATCATTGCCATTTTGAGTCAACACACAATGAACAGGTATCAAAATGCAGATTTATGAATGATTCTGAAAGCGTTGTTTGAATTCCAAGAGAAGATGATTCTGTAATAATAGGAAAAGAAAGAGAGAGGAGGAATTTTCCAGATCTTGTAATGTGACTAAAACTCCTGATTTTAGTTACAAATATTAGAAAAACAAACTCTTAATTATATCTTAAATGACTTTTTCAAGATTAGCGACTCTGAAGACCTTCAGTCTTTGATTTATTATTACACTAAGGGACTTTATATACTAACATATAAAGTCCCTGTTACACTAAAGATTATTAAAGTAATAACATATTTACTAGTAATTCATCTGTAGTTTTTGCTGTATATTATTTGTGATCATTTTGCGATTACATGTATCCAATTAATGTTCCAGTAAATTAAGCAAGTTGTTCTATACCTCAGAAAATGCTCCTGATAAATCTTAAAGTGGACTGGTGATTAAAAATTGTTAAAGTTTAAAATCTGTTGAAGATTTACGTGCACAACACATGTATTTGTTGTATGAAATATGGAATTTTGAGACTTTCAGGGCTTTGCAAGTTGAATAATACTTTCACTTAACATTATTTATGAGGTTATGCCTCATTTATTGCATACTACATGCCACAAATGTTATGCACCTGTCCCAAGTCAGGAACATCTAGCCTCTGTCGTCTTGTGTTTTTCAAATTTTTTGGGTTAATTCTATGTTACGAGCATAGTTTATCGTCCATTGCTCTGAATTATGTTACATGTTGTAGAGGCCTATATATAAGTCTCTCCTACAGTGCGACTTGCAGTTTATTGAAGACCCGTGGGTAGTCTTATGTTAAATTGTTTTGTTCTTCTTTGAGGAGTCATTGTCTCTTTGACACATTCCCCATTTCCCTAGTATTTATACATAAACATGGGTATAATAAGTCAAGTTGGTATCTTAAAATTTTTCACAAGTGTCATTATGGGTTAATTAACTTATGGTATTCTGTAAACATTTTACCCGGTATGTCTTCTCATTGTCTTTTTCTATCATACAAGCATGACAAGATACATTTTTTGTACAAGATTTTTTATTAATCCAAATATGGAGCCCAACAGTTGAGCTGAGTGAATATAATCAAAGACAAGTACATAAAGAAAAGTATAATTGATAATAATTTTGTAATTAAATACATATTAATATTTATAGTGCAAGACATAAAGTTAGACCCACTACCACCTGTCATGTGAAGAAAGATAAACTAACAATTAATAATTATTGGTAAAAAGCAATGGCACCTGTTTACAGAATCTACAATGTGTACAAATAAGCCCTAGCTGTTTTATTTACTATTAGTTTTCTAAATACTGATAAAAAATAAATCTGGATACATCTGTTTTTTTTTAAATTATTTCTCTGGAAGCAAATTCTTCACATTTTAAACAACTGGATAATGGAATGAAAAATGTTTTTGATATTTTCCTCTTGCATACTTTCTGGTATAACTTAATGGTAATTGACCAAATATCGTGAAAACTATTTTTGAATGAAAACATATTCAAGATTATTTTAAGGCAATAAAATTAAACTTTTAAGAATTTGGCATATATACAAGTTGCTGGTCTGTTTTTATTCCTCCTACATTTGCACCGAATACTACATATATAAATAGCTAACAATCACTTATTTCAGTGACTTCACATTTGTCATCCTTTTCAGCTTTAACCTCATCAATGATGTCCAAATCATCACTTAAGTCACCAATTTCATCCAAGTCATTTCCATCTTCATTACTTTTCTGGAGCAAAGCCTTTAATTGGATAATTTTTATACCACATGCCTTTCTCAGTGCATCAGTTGCCTTTTGCAGTTCTTTGTGCATATCGGATAACTGGTCTTCCTGTTCCTCTAACAGCCTTTTTTTCTCACTGGGGGAGATGTCCTGATCTTTTGTCTCTTGAATTCTTTTCAATTGTAATTTAATATCACTTAGGGCTCTGTTGACCCTCTCTGAATCTTTCTCTATTGTACTGGTTTGCTTTTCATTGTAACTATGACCCTTTTTTTCTAGAGAATCAAGCAATGATTTGACTTCTATCACATCAATTTTAGCTTCCTCAGCATTATATCGGTCCCATGCAACTTCTGCCATCCCTAATATGGTTGTTTTGTTTTGACTCCTAACTGTTGGGTCTTCTAACAATTGTTTCAGCTTAGTATTCATGAATTCCATTTTCTTTCGTCTTAATCCATATGTTTTTTGGATTTCTGTCTCTGTATAAATGTGTATTTTCTTGGCTTGTAGTACTTTTTCCACATTAAGGGGAGATGTCAGCCAGTTTTTTAAGCTGTAAAAATACAAACAGTTCTCTTAAGTCATGTTAGTTTTATAGCAACATTAAGTATGAATTCATAACTATTCATTGCGCATTATCTTGTAGGGTTTAAACATAGAAAAGGGAGGGGGCAGATATGACATATTTGCTATCAAAAACAAACTAATTTCATAATATTATAGTCAAAATGATCACCACAAAATAATTAATTTTAAACACATTGCACCAGAATAACACATAGATATCTTTTAACTAACAAATAGAATGGACTTTGTATCAAAATTCAAGTTCATTGTGTAGTCAAAACAAATGATGGGTTAAGCCATATAATGAGCCTAAACTAAAGTGTTTAGTGTGATGATATACATTAGAAAATATACATTAAGATTTGGTTTTTGCAATTTGTCATTCTGATTTGATCAAAAGTAATTATTATTGCTCTGAATTAGTTTACATGCTTAAGGGGCCAAGATAAGTTATAACTAGAATGTGACTGCAACTTGCCATTCATTGAAGACTCGTGAGTGGTTTTATGTGTTTTTTTTCTTCTCGGAGTAGTTGTTGTCTCTTTGGCACGTTGCTTGATTCCATTTTATTTATATAACAATGATTTTGTATTTTTTTTTACTTTGACAATCTTTCTTACCAGTTAATTTTGAGACTTTCTCTGATAATACCAACAACATGTACAAAGCAATATGTGTTTATGTCAGTTTTATGCATTTGTTATACCTAGAAATAAATATTAACTTGTACCTTGAATTGTTACTTTTTTTAGGTTTTTTTTGTGGTGTAATCTCTTCCTGTCCAGAACTTGCATTTGACAAGTCAAGTTTCCTCTTTGATGCTGGTTCTTCCTTCTTATTAACACAACTTGGTAGTTCGTCTTCTAATAGAATTTCTGATGGACTTTTGTCTAACTTCAGTCTAGCTTCAAGAGGTTCTGCGTCCTGGTTCCTTAGCTGTACTTTACCATCTTTCCCTTTAATATGTTAAATATTCATTTTACCACTAAAGTTCTATTGAAGGTAACTACTAAATATTAGCATTCATTAGTTCCAATTACAGTTATGATTCAAATTTATAAGTAAGAATTTAAAAAAAATGTACAATCACTATTTAAATGATAAATAATTAAAAATTGCTGATTTACATGTACCTAAAATTATTCAGTTAAAAAAATGTACATGATATTACATTGTGATTCTTTTCAGTAAAATTATGTCACAAACATAAAAATGATTCCACATGAACTTAATATAAAGATATTTAAAATAGTTACCTTGCACTTCTTTAATTGCAGCAAGAAACTGTTTTCTTTTTCCCATTGCTTTTATTCCCATTTCTTTTAGATCATTGTCAGATACTTCAGTTAGAGCTAGGACTGATGTAAATTCATTTTCAATGAAATAATTTTTTATGAATTCCAAATCATATTCTCTAAAGAATTTGTCAAAATTTTCAGACATGTTGACTTGGTAGCTTGATGATTGAACTCAACAATATCAAAAGAAAAGAAAAGGGCTTTATATGCCATACACCATATGATGTAAATCTATCACTTTCAGAGCTTTATCATGCTTGTCAGGAGGATACTGAGGAAATACATGTAATTTCACAGTTGGAGGTATTATATAATATCTCTTAAGGTTTGAAGAATTGGTCATTTAATCTAATTGTGGTAAATAGGATAGTAATAACAGACAGGTGAAAATGGTGTATTAGGGTGAGTGTTACAAATTTAATTTATCAATATTTTAGTATTTATCTTATATTAAGTAGTTTATGGGGCTTAATATAAAGCATGATGCAAATTTCTTGACTATGGGAATAACTAATAATGCCTAAGCAAACAACTTAAAATACTAGTGTTCAAAAGAAATTTCAAAATTTCAACAGCAATTCTTTGTCTTTTCCAAGGTCATGAAGGTTGATATTAAAGTAAATTGCTTACACCCTAACATTATAAGGATCAAATATAAATAAACGTTATTACATATTTTGGCATAAAACCATAAATAACCTTATTATATTTTTATCATGTTTATGCAAAAAAATAAATAAATAAAAAAACAAAACAACAAATGTGTGTGAATTTGACATAAATTTTCGTAAATAATTACCAGTTAAACACCAACAATCAATCAATCAAGAACAGAAACATTTTAGTTCCTTCTTCTTACAGAAATGCATACTTTTGTGCAAGATGGAAATAGGAAGATTACACTATTTTGATGATTTAAGAAAGAGACTTGAATTTTCATCACAATTTGGATATTCTTGTCTGCAGCAGACTGTTAATTCTGAAGTTACTAACCTCCAAAAATATCCTCTTCCTGAAGTACAAGATATAAAATCAAGTGTTGTGGATACAATTTCAAGAGAACTTTACCCCATCAAAGATGACTTGTGTGAAGGTTTTGTGCCTATTCGAATTTATGGAGATGGAAATTGTCTGTGTAGAGCTGGTTGTATGTATGTTTTTGGAAATCAAGAGTATCATGTTGAAATTCGGTGTCGTATAATATTTGAGATGGTTTTGTACAAAAACTGGTACTTGGCAGACAATTCTTTTTGTCAATATGCACAATTCTCTGATGTTTATAATCCAACAGATAACTTAAAAAGTTTAGAAGGCATTGAATTGGTGTATGAAAGGACTGTTTTAACTTTCACAAGAAAAGATACATGGGGCGATATGTGGACATTAACAGCCCTTTCTGGTGTTTTATGCAGCACTATATTTTCCATATATCCTGATTTACATGGAACCCAACGTGACAGAAAACTTATGCATAGGAAAATACAACCTAGGCATAAAAAGTCAACAACTATTGCAAGAATTATGTGGACCACTACACATTTAGATTCAGGAAAAAATCCATGGTGGCAACCAAATCATTTTGTTTCATGTGCACCTTTCAAACCAGAATCTACAAGCCAGTCTACTCATGAAATGAAAAGAAAACCAAATATAACATTAGCAGATTTTTTCAGCAGTGCAAGAGCGTATCCTTCGACCAGGACAAAAAAGGTATTCGATTTTGCAATTTTACAGTTTCCTTTGCAATCACACTAACAGAGTTAAGCTGTATTGTAAATATTTGTGTTAAAACATTTTTATTGCATGAAATTGATGATATATATGTAGAAAAAAAAAACAGATGTTCACATTCTTGATATGAAGATACATATATAAATTAATGCAAAATTTCCACCTAAGTTAAAGGTACATTTGTAACTTGGCCAAACATGTCAAAAAAGTATGCAAAAAAGTTTTGTTTCTTAAAGCAATTAAATTATCACTTGTTACAGATATATTTTCTCAGTGTCTTGTCGTTTATCCTGCAATCATACATTTTCGGTAGTAATAAAGGGGGTTAAATAAACCATCCTGTTATTTTGGTCACTAACCTAATAAAACAAGTAGCCACTCGTGAATTACTATTTGATAAGGCTGATGGCCTCAGGTTCAAATTGCATGCTGTGCCTGTCAAGATGTTAGATTTGATTCAAGATAAAGGTATTATGGTGCTGCAACTTTTATTTGTCAACTGAGCCAATCCCAATATATTCCTTTATATACAAAATAGAATATGAACAAGTAAATAGTCCTGGTGAGCTTCCTTTTAATTACCGGTGTATATAATCAATTAGGTTCAGTAAACAAATTATTGAGAACAATAGGTTTGCTGACCATTAAATTCTAGAGTTTGTTTCATTTTTATAGGTTTAATCTCCTGCATGTGGGTTCTGTTAAACTGTTTAGAGATGGAAATTAAGTCACAGGAAAGAAAATCTATTAACAAAATTGCTACTTTTCACTAAATAAATATTTGAAAAAAGAAAGCAATTCATTTTATATTATACAGAAAAAATAATTAAAAAAAATAATAATAAAGAAGGAACAGATATTTATTTTAAAATAGAATAAAAAAATAAAATCATATTATTTTTTAACATTACTATTTTAAATGACATATTTATTTTGACTTTTTTTCTTAATGGTTACAGTTACTTTATTTAATTGAACTTAAATATAATTATTATGAACATATATTATGTACAACTGATGCCCTCCTATTTTTGATAACATTTTTTTTTAATGTAAGAGCAGGTAATTTTCTTTCTACAAATTTTTTGAAAAAAATTTCAATGTCTAAACAGTTTTTTAAATTAATAAATATGAAAGTTGAGTTGATTGTAAATTTTGAAATATTTTTTAAAACAGAATTTGCAATTCTAAGTATTTTTTTAAAATTTTTTTCTAGGCTAGAAAAGATAATAAGATGTCAGAGCCTGAATGTACTTCACCCCCAAAAAGATTACTTACTGACTTGACAGAGGATGAAAGTATCTCATCACTCCCAAGTATTGATTTGGACAATACTGACAACAAATTAGCAGATGGGGCATCTAAAATTTCCTGTCATAAAGGGTGGTAACAATGAAAATATCAATGTTAGAAGAACAGAGATAAAAGATGATACAATTGCATCGAAACTGTCAGCACTCAAAAAACAATCCTTATGGGAAATAAAAATGTCAAAAAGAGCCCATTTGGCAGGCATTATTGAATGTGGTTCCTACATTGTAGAAAATGGACCGCTTGTTAAAACACAATTGTTATGTACCATACTACAAAATGCCAAGATGAATTACAAAGGTAAAAATACTGAAAATCCAAAGAGAAAGCTTTCTATAGAATTACTGGAAACACTATCAAAATACCTCCCTGTAATGCAAATCTACATTGGTCGGACCGGATACATAATGGAATATAGAGCAGGAGATGTACAAGGATTTATAGATACTATATCCAATGCTATAAATCAACAAGAAATGGCCAACAGAAATTTGGAGTCAACTCTTGAAAACTTCAAAGACTACCTAAAATTTACAGACACACAACTAGACAAAAGCATTATTCGTTCTATCTTGGTTGAACTTTTTTCAGTTAACTCTGTTAGTCGCCTTGAAGGATCTAAATGCAAGGAAACATTAAGACGTGCTAGAGCTGAAATCCCAAGAAAAATGAACACATTCAAAAATCTTAAAAGAAATCTTTTATCAGTTCGAAATGATATGACAAATCATCAACAATTTAGTCTATATTCTAGGCGAGTATCAAAATTAAAAGCGCAAGCATTTAAAACAAGGGCAAAAGGAGCTGGAAGACCAAAAATTTCTGATATATTCCCACAGTTAGCAGAGGTACTGGAATTGGCATTTGGTGAAGGGTCGAAGATACATCCTAGACTTCAGAATGATACGAGGTACAAAAATCCAAAGTTGGCCCTAACAATGCCCCAAGCTAGAGAAATTTTACTTACAGCTTCCTCAGACAGAATTCCAAACATAGCCTTGTCAACATGTTATACCTATACACAAAACTTCAGAAAAAACACCTTACAGGCTAAACGTCACCATCTGGGACAAGATGTTAATGCAAAGATTTCTCTAAAGAAACTTCCACGCATAGGAATGATGGAGGAACGAGTCAATGCTCATTACTGTAGATCTAGTGTAAATTTCCAACTTGAGAAAGCAGCATCAGACGAAACTGACACGTTAGTTGATGCTAAGGATGCCAAAGGTATTGTCTGTGCGGACATAGATCCAGTCCAAAACATTGGGAAAAGCTGGTTAGACAAGACACGTCAAGACCATCAGTTTGACCAATCTAGAACAAATGCTTGTACTCCCATGACCCACCTTTTTCTACAAACTGTCTCAACAGATACAATCATAAGATCTTCAAATTTAACTGTTATGAATGTGGTTAGAACAGGCCAACCTGTAACACTGATTAATGTTTCATTTTTTGAACCCGAAACTGTCTTTAGATGTTTCAATGAGCTGTTCCATCTACTGTCCATGCCAGCACTTGATGTCTTTTTTAGAAATAAGGAAACTGGAAAATTACGTAAAAAGTGGATTTTTGTTGTGGATAATGGACCATCTGAAGCACCAGCAAGTACTTTAGTAAGAATGCTTCTTGTACGTTTAGTTAACTTTTTAAATTTAGAAAAGGCTACACAAATTTCATTTGAAAAATTAAATTCTAAGGACAATCCTGCAGAAAGACCACATGCGTCGGAGAACCTTGTGTTGAGTAAACATGGGCCATTTAAGACCACAGAAATCTTTCCACATAAAAATGCAAAACCTGGAACTCCAAAGCACTATGAAAACATGGAAGCAATGGCAGAAGAAGTTATATCATGTATAAAAACAGCCAAGTTTGGTCAACACCAATTTTTTTGCTTCAGAGGTGTAAAGGATAAATTTATTTTTAATGATGAGATGGATCTTCGAAATTTCATCAAGCTGTCAGAACAAGGTAAAAATGAATGTATTAAACAGTATAAAGTACTGGACTGCTCTCTCACTAGCGACCTGCACAATGTTTGGGGATCACAGAAGGATTTCACTGGGTCATATCTGGAAGATTATAACCATTTGTGTAATTCAGTTGTGGATGATATGAGAACAGCATGGCTTTCTGAATATTGTGTCACAATATTTACGAAAAACCCCCAAGATATTGAGCGCTTTGTAAGGGAGCCAATACCTGACTTTGTTCGATGGTTAGAGAGTAGTGGAGAACTCCATTACATGTGTTATGAGGCACGAGAGGCATTACCATTTGATGATTGGGACTCCGAAGAATTCTTCCTTCCATCAAGAATTATTTCATTATTTAGTGAACTTCATATTGACATTCCAGATTCAGTGATAGATTCTGCAGCTTTACTTGCATGGATTACCCCTGAGCAACTTAAAGATAACATTACAACCCTAAATGAGAAGATGGAACATACTCTGGACATTGAAAAAAACAGAGAAAAATGGAAAAATCATGACTTGTTTAAAAAGACAGTCAGTGATCTTCAGCTTGAAGCTAAAAATATGAGTATTCCATTTACTGCCAAACACACTAAAACAGACCTAATAGAGATAATAGCAGAAAAGAAAAACATACCATTACCAAATGATATTGATTTATATAATGGTAATCTTCAAGATGTTCCTGTTGATATCTGCAATCTTACTAACATGAATGCATATGAGCTTCGTCAGATTCTTAAATATCACAATGTGAACTTTAGTGGTTCAAAAGATGAACTGGTTATGAAAGTATTTTTATTGCGACATAAAAGATCTTATATGATATTGAACTCAATTATAGGAAAATTATCCAAAATAGCTGAAACAGCAGTTTCAATCATAATTTGGCAGAAAAGACATTATAATGATTTAAAACATGTCTACCGTCAACGAAAGTTTTCAGCATCAAAAAATTGTGGCACCATAAATCAAGTGCCAGAACATATAACAGATGACAATTTGACAGAACTGTTTGATCCTCTCTTTGATTGGCTTGATAACATTCTAAACTCACAATACAATATAGATAAAGAGCGGAATCTTCAAGTTGAGCATAACAAAGATGCCAGTGCAAACCCATGTGAACAGTGCAAAGAAATTGGTGCTAAAATCAAAATTTACTGGAGTAGGGAAGAAATTGGAACATTCAAATGGGATGTAGGATGGTATTTTGCCAATGTACTGTCTTATGATGAAGACTTTGACAGCTTAGAAATCGAGTACGCACAAGAACCTGGGTCCATTTACACTTTAGATTTTACACCTAACTTTTTGAATGGGAAATTAAAATTTGTTGCATCTCCTTTCTATTCTTAACTATATGACGATATTGACTTGAAATGTTAAATGTAGTTTGTTTCCATTTATGAAACATATATATGTATATTAAATAAAAATTAATTTTAAAAAAACATATTAATCTCTATCTGGAAGTATTGGTATTTGTGTTTTGTCCTGTTCATATTTCTTATTCCTTTTCTTCTCTGGTGAACTTGTCTGAAATTCGACATGCTTAGATGAATTTGGATACAACTTTGCACAAAACTTAAAAAATAACTTCAAAATTTGTATTATACTTTACATGCTAAACCTTGGTAAAGTCAAAATAAATTAAATACTCTTAAATCAACAATATCTAGTAGTAATGTGTGATAAGTGTAATGCTGGTCACTCATACACATGTACATGTATCCTTTAGTTTATATGAAGTATTTGGCATGAAGTTTCGATTAAACTTAAGATGGTGTTTATATAAAACCTCACTGTTTGAATTCTAGATAAATGTTTGAGGAGAATGTCCTGTCTTTGAAATACCTTGTATAATAAAACATGCTAGTAGGTGGGGGTGACAACAATTTCTGCTGGGTCCTTTTATAAGAACAACGGATTTAATTTCACCCATAAGAATGAAAGATTTTTCTGTAATTCCAGACTTTTTTCAGTTATGCATGAAAATTTCCGTGGATTTTGATTAAAATCAATAATGTCTTCCATATCTTTTAAGTATATATTTCCTATTTTTTAATGAACTTTATAAAAAAAAATCCATTGAATTTTCCCTTAAATGAGTCTTTACTTCCATGCAATCATAGACAGACACTGAGAATTTCCAGACTTTTCCCTCATTGTACCTAACAATTTTCCTAGGATTTTTCTACAACAAGACAGGTTCCTTCCATGGATTTTTTTCATAGATGATCAAGTCTTCCATAAGGGGGGGATGGATTATTTCTGGAATAGCCCAATTGGGTTGCACTGATTGTGGCAGAATTTATATTACAGTGTATACGACTTACTTTCAAAAACAGCTCCCAGATAATCTCCCTCTTTAGATGCCATACATTTACTGATGATCATTTTATCTGTTCCTTCCTGGAAAAGCATTGAAAAGCAGAATATGTATATTGTCATTTGATAGAAGAGTATTTATTTGGTTTAGTAGTTACATGTACTTTAAAGTAACAAGAAGGCATACGTTGATCTAATTTGCATTTGTTGAAATTTAATGTAAACCATTATATACTACATAGATTATTTTGGCAAAGTGTTTGTTCATAAAACATTTATTCAGACAAGAAAATTTGAAATTTAAATGAAAATACAGTTAAAATTATCATATTGGGTAGAAAAAGTAATTTTCAATAACCATATTTAAAACTGGTTTCTTGTTTTATATTCTTAGATAATTAGAGCAGAATTTCAAACAAGATTTAATAAAACAAAAGTTTGAACAAAATCTTGGCTACTAAGGCTTTGTGTCAATGTTTTATAAGTAATTATAAGTTACCTCTACAACTCTACTGATGAAACATTCCAGGCAATTATCTTACTAGATAAAGACAATTTTTAATATTTAAAAATACTGTGATGTGGCTCTATTTATTAACAAACAACCCTGCCTGCCCCTTGTGGGGGACAGGGGAGACACTCACGTTGAGGGGTTGTCAGGTCATAATACGGAAAGCCTTTCTGTGGACATTAGTGGGTAACATGTTGGGGGAGTTCCTTCCATGATAAAGACGCTTTTTGTAGATTTCGAACAAGGTAGGCTCAGTGACTAATTTTTTACCTCTACCCAAAACTCCATACTTTTACGATGGCAGTCTTAATTGTGTTCCCGGTGTCCCATACCACTCCTTTTTTCCATTGATTGTTTGTTAACTTGTTCTCATCCTGAATATAGCTGAAATATTGCTCTCTGGATGTAAACCTAACATAATGTTAATCAATCATTAACAAACATGAAACATTCAAAAACTTTTCAATGTCTTCAGAAAGTGTCAACCAATATGCTGTTGATCCTGGATAGCCCTACACTAAGCAAGCCAAATATTAATTTCTCAAGCTCTATGAACTTTCAAATATAATTTTTCGACTGACATTTACAACACACTTTGCATTTTAAAAAACCCCATTTATTTGCATTTTATTTTAAAGTACGTTTATATGAAACCACATATGTACTATAATTTTAGCAATATTCACAAATAAAAAATAAGTTATTATATAATATTCATAGTTCTAATGAGTCTTAATGAAGATGATGATTTTCTATCATGCTAGAAGAGGATCATTTGTTCTATGACAATAAAACACCTATTCAGGAAAATGTCTTCTTATTAAAAACACTGGTATCCTGCTCTGACCAAACTGGTATTTTAAATTTAATATTACCATATAACAATTCTAAAATACAGCAAATTATTATATAGAAATAATTTTAATATAATTTACATATTTAGAAATATGTTTATTTGATTGGTTAAGATTACTTCCAATAGTTTTTTCCACTAAACTTATTTTTTGATAAATGAAGTTGACTAAATTTATTGTTAGATAAATGATGCTGACCGAATTACTTTTAGTGTAACCAATGTAAACAAAGATGGCAGTATTAACTAACCAATGTAAACAAAGATGGCAGTATTAACTATCTATGGCAATAAAGTCCGAAGTTTTTTGTTAGATGAATTGACATTAGTGATTTGTGAAATTTTACACTTTTATTGTTGTTGTTTGAGAAAAAAAATGATGCAGATTTAACTTTTAAAAAAAATATTCAGTCTTGTTAATATACAGATAAATCCATGGAAACGGTGTTCAATACTATAATAAAAAAATTCGAAAAAATCCCATAAGACATGTCTGCTTTAAGTTTATGCAATTATAATCAAATATGGAAAATTAAAATATGTATCCCAAAAATATACATGTACATAGATGATTTATTAATTTGACAAGAAATTCTAAATTGTAAGATGTAAATTCCAAATATAAGTCTGAATATATATATAAAGCTGAAAATTGTTCATACTCCCAATCTCTCATAAAACTTCATTCTGAACATGTTCATCCCAAAATAAATATTTTATACGAAACATAATGTTTAACAAATTTTAGACTTTTGGAGCTTTTAAAGCTAGTTAACAAAAACATTAAATGAATACAAATAGCTTTAACCACTGTTTAAGTCATTATTTAACTTTTATTTGCTTTCAAATCAGTTGAAGTACTATGTAATAATATATATATATAAGAAACATCTGAACATCTACTCAATAGTAATTTCAACAATTTCTAAAACACAACTCTAAATAATAGAAATATTTGGTACTCAACAAAGGAAATTAACTTAAATAAACCAAGAGAAAAAATAGGGAAAAAACAAAACAAACAAAACAAAACAAAAAAACTAACAGTTCTCAAACTTGTTTATAACTAGCAAATGAATATTTTTAAAATACAAATACAAAATACTTTTTACAGCACACAGACAAATCATACATAAAAATTATTTGTAACTTTACACGAGTCTAATATATTTTTAAAGAATGCTGTATCAACAATATAAATGAGTTTTTCATTTCAACATTAGATTAATCAAAAACAGTTTTGAAAAATTACATCAAAATGTCAGCTCTTTAATCGTTAATGCAAAAGTAACATCACTTAATTAGGTAGAAATATACCAATGTATGACCATATATCCTGGACTGGCAAAGTAAACTCTACACACATCTTGTTTATATTGTCTACATAGAAACTTACCGGCTCTATTGTTCGCCTGCTATTAACAGGCAGCTGTGTTTAGGTTATAAATTATTTTTTTTTAATGTTTTATACAATATTTAACAGTCAGATGCTTGTTTTCTACACCCTGATCATCAGCTGATTATAGACAGAAGATCTTGTTATACAATTATTGGCTTATATGACATAGGTTGACATATTTTTTTATCAACCCAGAAAATTATAATTACCGAGCTGTTAGGTGATGTGAATATATATATTTTCATGATGGTTGATTAAAATTGATGTCAACCCATGTTAAAGTCAATAAATGTTTTATTATATGAATAAATTTAATATGGAGGTAATGAAATCCAAGTTAAAGAGATAACATTATCATAATATTTATTTTGAGACACTGCCAGGGTTCTGGAATCTTTTAAGAAGATACTCCAGTCCAGGGTTGACATAACTTTCCAGCAGACTTGGCTGGAGAGCTCAAGTTATTTTAAGCCCATTTAAGATTGATCTTAAGTTAAATTTTAGTCATATAATAATAAACTTTATATCATCCACAATCATTCAAGACTTGTTTTGATGTGCATACTAACTCAGTTATGAGAAGGCCTCACTGGTAAAGGTTATAACATAAGGTTGCAAGTGTAGAACTAGTGCAACATTTTTAAATGGTATGTGGGACAGAACTTTAGTGTGAGCAGTGATGCACTTGGTCTTCATTAACTATTATGTCTGCAGCTAGAATACCTTATCCAATTACCTGGATAAGATACCTGATGACGATGATTGTTATTTTATCTTACTTTAATATTAATGTACAGCAAATGTTGATGTCTACTTCATCTTCTTATACCCAAATATTCTGTGCTAAGTTAGAAAGCATGAGGCATTGTTTCTCTGTGACTTAGTATAAATAAATCAGGGACTGAAATTCTAATCTCTATCCATCAAAACATCTACACCTGTATCATATTTGATTGTTTTTGTTTTGTTTTTTACTTGTATCAACATTTTCCAGAGTAACAGTATATTTATAAATGTAAAAGTATTCCATTATATGCCTCTGTAACCTACAATGTATACGATGAGATAATTTTGTTATTGGTATTAATTTACATTCATTTACTTGAACTTTATTTACCTGATGCTCATTCAAATGCTTCAACAGATACAGCTTATCACCAGAAAATGCATGAAGCCGAGAAAATCCTGAAATTATAATTTATAAATACATATATTACATAGCAACTACCAATCAGACAGACATTATCTTTTGGCGAAGCTCTTTATCAATTAGCTAAGGTAAGTTTTTAGTTATTACATTAATGTTATTACAATATTTCTACAATTTATAAGGTATGCTATTATTAGCAAGCCTTATGTGTATTTATTTGGGTTATAGTTAAACCTGCCATGCTATATTCAATTATCATTAAATCATTATTGCATAGAAAAATCTCTAAATGTACCTTAATTGAGTTAAATTTAATACTGCTGCAATTGGTGTGTTTTCCCGCAAACACTTTTCTGTTGCACTTTTATTAGAACTGCCCTCTTTATCATTAATTATTATTGAGTGGGATGTAGGGTTTTTATGTCGCAAATCATTTATAGCATTGCATTAGTCTTAATCCAAGACAGATTTGACAAAATACAGATAATGATGTCCTTTGTGATCAAAATAACAGCAGAGCAATAACAAATAATAAAATAATTAAATACTTCACTTAGTATACATGTAGCTCTGGAAAGTAAGTCTTTAATGCCTGTATAGATCTGAGGTTTGAGTTTTATTCTTTTTGAAAGTCACAGAAACATACATGTATATTCAAGACATGTTAAGTATTTGCCCAAGGAATCATTGTGCACACTAAATAAAATATTTGTAAAGGTTTACCCATGTCATCAATGGTTACAAGAAGGTATATATTTGGTGCCAAAATATGTGCTCTTATATGCTGTAAATCAACTCGATCTTCTTCCCATGCAGTTATTTTTTCTTGTGTATTTGCATCAACTACAACGATTCCTCTCGAGTGGCCAATAAACATATACAATCCATCACCACTGCCTGTTATGCATCCACACTTCTTTGGATACTAAAAATAGTAATTTACATATAAAATTGTATAACAGCTGTTTAAATAAAATGCTTAATTTTGCATACAATATTTTGGTCAGTTTTAATTCTTAGTTATAAAAACTCACTTAACAAAATGACCAGGTGTCATTTAGAGAGGCAGTCAAATAAATTTTTTTATTGTTAATGAAAATTCCCAATGGAATGAGAGACTAATAATGCTCAATATATAGAACAGCAATTAGATTGATTCATTGGATTGGAAAACTAAAACTACTTAAATCTCCTCCAGAAAGCTGTCCTAAAAAACTATAATTATTCCTACACAATGAATGTATTTTTTTAAAACTGTATCTTAATCAAGACCTTTTTTTCCATTTAATATGTCTGTTACAATAGGTTAAAATAATATAATGAAGGGGTAACAGCATATTTGCCCATATTTAAAACAATAAGTGTAATACATGTACATGTACTGGTATGATGTGTCACCTACAGATAAGTTGACACTGGAGATAAAATAAAGGACACATCTGAATTTTCTCCAAGCTTGCAATATACAAGTAGTTAGTTTCTTATATAGTATTCATAATTCAAATTTTAAAAAATGTGGTTGCAGAGTTTGTTTCAAATTTTCTAATAAATTTTACATAAAAGAGAATTATTTTCTTGTTTGTTTGAATGAATGATTTTAATGCCATTTTCAGTTATTTTTCAGCTATATCATGGTGTCCAGTTTTTACTGGGGGTGGAACCAAGAGTACCTAGTGGAACGTTAACCCCAACCTTCAATAGGAAATCTGGCAATTCTTGTCAATTCAGATTACGGTCAAGCACACCCTGCCCACACTGAGTCTGAGACAATTTCAGTGTTTGTTTGTTTATTAGTTTGAATGGTGTTTAATGCCACGTTCAGCAATTTTTCAGCTACATCATTGAGTCCAGTTTTTATTGGGGAAGAAGCCTGAGTACCGGCAAAATCCCTGAACCTTTGATAAGAAAACTGGCAATCCTTGTCAATTAAGATTGGTGTCGAGTGCACCCTGCATGCAGTGAGATTAAAACCCACAACCTCAGTGTAGACAGACCACATGGTCAATAGATTTGTTTGTTTGTATGATGTTTAATGCCATTTTCAGCAATTTTTCAGCTATGTCATGGTGTCCAGTGTTTATTGAGGGGGGAAACAGGAGTACCCGTAAAGAACCCCCGACCTTTGGTAGGAAAACTGGCAATCCTTGTCAATTACGTGATCAATAGAAGACGAACTACCTTGACCACTCTGCCACCCATGATCAATAGAAGATGACGAAGTTAATTACTCTGCCAACTATATATACAATGAACAAGTACTATCAATACTGATATACAAAATTCTGTAAAATGAAATTATCTAAAACTTGTTAATATTGTCAAGCAATTTGTAGTACAGAAAAAAAGAGGTCTTTGATGCAGCAGCCACTACACTCTAAAAATGTAGGGAGAAATGTCTTCTCCCTGGCAACCAAACAGGAAGAAGTGAGGCTCTTATAGATAGACTTCAAGGACACACAAGAGACAAATACTGAATTTTGCTATTGTGACGCACTTTTTTCTTTTACATCAAAATAAAAATGTGGTTTTCCAGGATTATATCTCTTGTGTTTTTAAAACATATCACGCTTGGATTTAATTTTTTTCTTTTTGTTTTCATTATTTAACATGTTTATGTCTACATCTATAAAAATATTTTTAGTATCCATGGTAAGAAAACAGCACATAGCTTCACTATTACAATAATCATTAAAAAAGCACCAGATATAGCAACTATTTTTTTTAATTTACTTTAGTACTTGTAGCTAGCCATTAATAAATAAAAATACATGTAGATCAACTTAAAATATTTGTATAGATGTAGACATAAACATCATACATCAATAACTGTATACATCATAATGTTATTATCAGTTTGTTATAAATATGACATGTTTATCTGGGCAAGAATGTCCAAACAATATAAATACTAGTAGAAAAACATTACATTAAACCCAGAAACTATTCTTTAGATCAGCACACTTCCACTTGTTTAACCATCTACAGTCTATGGTAATTGTCATGAGGTCAATAATGACTAATTATCTTTATCCTTTCAATTTATATTACAGCATATAGATTTATCAAAGAGAATATTATATATTATACTTTGAAAGAACTTATATAGATATTCAAACCAATTAAAAGTGTCTGTTTATCAAACACTTATGATTTTTCATTATGAGTCATTATTTTAATGCACTTTGCCTAGTGTGGTGAGGCTTGTCTGAAATTTTTTTTTATATAATCAAAAAGTAGTAAAAATCTGGTATGTTTTTTTATAGACAACCTCCCTTAAAATTATAAGAAAGTAGAAACTACTAGTATTTTACTCAAAAAGAGGAGATAAATCATGTTAAAACTTGAAATGGGTCAATTCTTGTTTAAACATTTACTAGTACTTGTTTAAGTTGCATGTAAAGCAGACTTTTATGACAGAGTGACAATCTATTTTATGAAATATATTATATAATACACATATTTTAAATTTTTATTCTTTTAATATTAAACATTTTCATTTATTTTACATTTGGAAGCAGCATGCATTTAGGTTTTGGTGTTTGTAGTGATGTCTTTTTTAAATGGTGGCAAAATATAAAATACATAAATCATAATACATTCTTGGACATAAACTCTGAAACATTTCAATTATTATGCTTATGTTTCATCGCAGCACTAATTATAAAAATTGCATTTATACTACATGTAGGTATGTCTTATTGGGATCTTTCCTGCACAACATGTTCATTTAGGATTACATGACAATTCATCCCATAACCAAAATGGACCATAGCCAAAACAGACTTTACCAAAATGGACCATAACCAAAACAGACCATCAGAAAAAATAGAAATAAATAAATAACGAAATAAATGTGTTATTAAATGTTTATTTAATTTCTCTTTAATAATGTGTTTAAACATTTGAATTTGTTTCTGGGTAAATTGGTATAATCTAATCAGTGCACTTGTTATCTTAATTGATTAATAATGCATCCTAATTAAAATTATCATTGGTTTATAACACCCTAGTTGTAATTGCCATATAGTAAATCTATAAATTAAAAAAAACATTAAGACAGTGTAGAGAATTGGTATTTTTCAATGACATTTGACAAAACAGCATAGGACAAATTTTAGGATGTTAGTTTTGTGATTTGTAGGATCAACCTAACAAACCAAAACAAAGCAAGGGTACAATTTTTTGTTCTTATAACAACAAAGTCAACAGTCAATTGCCGCAACAAGTACATTTAACTTTTAAACATTTGTTAGACATACAGTATATACTAAATAGACATAGTTCTATTCATTTTAGTCGCTACTGGGTCCGGTATCGTAACGACTCGCCCCACTCTCAAGTTGCCCCATATTAATAACGAGTCGCCCCATATTAATAACGAGTCGCCCCACATTTAATAACGAGTCGCCCCACTCAATAACTACTCGCCCCAGATATGTAAAATATATAATATAAGTTAATAAATTTAATATTTTAAAATATATTTAATTAGATTTATAGTATAATTTTTTTTAAATTTGCATATATTTTATTGCAAGGTGTTTTAATTGGCGGTGAACTGGTGTTCACTTCTTTAATTAATTATGATAATTATAACTGAATGTTTGCTTGTTTACAATCGTGATTAACTTTGATGGGATTAACAGTTTTAAAGAATGAAAAGTTAACCATGTAGTTTTATATTATAATGAAGTAATTAATTGTCTTTAATTGAATGTATGTTTGTTTATTTATTGTGTTAGATTAACTTGAGTAATTACAGTATGTATATAATAAGATGTCGTCTGAGTGTACACATCAAGTATTGAAAAAAATGCCTGCTCAACCCGTTTATTTTGTTTGCGAAGAGTTTATGCAAACACGAGATTTAATGTGACAACTGTGCCTGATGGCACCATATTAGAGTGGGTGGACAGGGTGTACCTTTCTCCTTCCCTACTGCTCCTTTCTCTCTCCCCTCTGCTCCTTTCTCCTCCCCTCTGCTTCTTTCTCCCTCCTCTCTGTTCGTTCCTCCCTCTTTATAGCAATAGAAAATATCATCAGATTTGTAATCAAAACTGATATAAATTTGGGACATAAAGCACATAAACTGCTTTTATAAACAAAGCATGCCTCGTGACACATTATCAAATGAATTCAATTGTTGTATGGTTCCCCTTTGTAAAAAAATATGAGGATCATAAACTGTAACGGGTAGATTTCTGTAATCAAGACACTTAAACCTAATGGTAATCATACAGCCCAACCTGTTGTGAACATAGACCCATAGTCCACACAGACCTATGGTCCATACGGACTTATTTTCCACATAGATCTATTATCCACTTACACTTCTAGTATACCAACACCTGTAGTGTATTCTTAACTACAATGATTCGTTGTTTTTATGGTCTCTTGTTAACTGTCTCGGTGTAGTTTGAATAAGCAAGCACGTTAGAAATTTTTTAACAGTAAGACAACCTTGTATTTTTAAACGTAATGGCTGACAGTAGAGAGAAGTAACTGTATAATGTATCACACATGATATTTATTATGTAATAAGTATGACTTTTAACTTTTAGAAAACTGATTAATTAAAAAAATATATATGGATTTCTCAAAACAAAACTCTAAATTGCTGAGCCACTTGTTTCACTTTAATCTCAAGAGATTCACCGCCAATAAAAACACCGAACAGTAAAATATACGCAAATTAAAAAATTTATATTTATATACTATGAATATATTTATTTATATTATAAATATTAAATATATATATTTAAATTATAAAATTTTATATTTTACATATGTGGGGCGAGTCGTTATTGAGTGGGGCGACTCGTTATTTAATGTGGGGCGACTCGAGAGTGGGGCGGGTCGTTATATATTCCTGAGTCCATATATACTACAGCATTCACATAAGAGTTGTGATGCTGTTATTGTGTCTTTCTGAGTAGCTTGACCATATATTGTGGAAGACCTTTGATATTAATTAAAAGTTTATAATGAATCATCATTGAAAACGTTTTAATAATTGTAATTAATTTTCATAATTTCAATTAAATTTAAATGCATTAATTATTTTATTTGTCTATTATATTATTTTTAAATGGATAATTATTTGTTGATAATATACTATTTTATATTTTCTGTGGTCGTTTTGGGTATGGTCCGATTTGGTAATGGTCCGTTTTAGTTATGAAATGAAACTTCCTGCAGCGAAATTTAGTGATTTACCTCAAAATATTTTGAATATGCATGTTGAGGTGGCCTTATTTTCCTGCTTTCTTCAAGCCGAGCATTTTCACGTGTTTCAATGATCTCCCATACATTTTCTACTATTTCTATCAAAACTTTATCAATCATTCGATAAGGTTGTGGAAGCTGATCTTTTAGTTGGTCTGGATCGGTTATGTAGTCGTCCTCATCTTCCAGAGGAATTTTTTCCAATGATGGAGGAGTAAAATTTACATTTTTCCTTATGTATACCGGCATATTTAAGTTTGTTTTATTATCACTGTTACAAAAACTTGCACTACAGGTATTTTTTGTATTCTACATGAATTTTTGTTCTGTAATTCGTCGTAAGAAAATTCCAGTGGCTCAGAGTGTAAGTATCACTGTTTCCAAGTCAGCCATAATGCCGGAAATGACAACAAATGCTTTTCGGAATAGTTTAGTTTCGGGAGTCATCTTCTACTGAAGGTTCAGATCCGTTCGGGCAAAACTAGAGTATTTTAGTTCCTGGACTACTGAACCCCGTTGAACGTGTGTAGCTCAGTCAGTCAGTGCAAATCATCCAGTGTTATGTCTTCACAAACAGACTTAGCTACACAAATTATAAAATTTGGAGCGCAGACAAATGGAAGAGACAAGCTATTCAGGTTTGACAATTCATAATGTAATATCTTCTTTAAACTTCAAAATTCCATAATTTAGGTCAATATCTGTGACTTAAGTGTTATCAGTGACTGAATTAAAATTTGGACTGCTTAAATATGTAGGTCAGTTATATGTACTAAATTGAACTTGCGGCCCTATCTTCCTATAGTGGCCAACTTCAAATGACATCAATTTCAATTTCATTAATTGATTGTTAAATGATTAAAAAAAAATATGGGAATTTCTTATAAATAACAATAATGTATAATAAATATCTTGAACTTTTTAGCAAAATGAAATAACAGCTTGAATCAAGTAGAAGGACGCAGTCTCGTCCTAAAAGTATAGAGCCCTCTCTAAAGCCCAAGAAATATCTGTTTTATATACATGTATGTTCTCGGATTAAAAATAAACCAGCTGTATTTCTTCAATTTTCATTTTATTTTATTTTTTACTAAAGTTAACATATCTACGTATACACTACACAAATCTCTAGCATCTCCCCTTTATACTATCTAATTGAACATGCAAATTCAACAGGGCATGATTATGGGAAAGCAATACACAATACTCAGATTTCACTAACCAGTATAAAAGTCATAAATATACATGCATTTGTAACACCTCTGTCCCATCAGGAACCTATAAATCAACATACTAGTTTCAGAGTCTGAGTGCACATATTCATATTCTTTTCTGAAGTTACAGTAATAAGAGTTTGTTTAGGCTATAAGATAGATAAAATACTTTATTAACCAATTATTATGAGGGCATGAACATACAATACAATTAAAAAAAGGTATCTAATTCTTCAATTAGCAGGACAGTTTTAATTCACTCTGGAGTACATACACATGTACATGTAAATGTATGCCTCCATTTGTTTCAAGGTAAGGAGATTTTCAACGACAGCAATGTACAGTGTCACAAAACACCTTTACAAGTATTTTCTAATATTGTTTTCATAACCTCCTTTTGTTGGTGAATTTTACCTGAAAAAACATAACATATATAACTATAATTGTGCTTTATAGTTCTTACGTCAATAATAACATGTATATACCTTAATTAACAAGTCAAATGGGCATCTGGTCAACTTGAAGCATAAATTAAAAAAAAAGTATTGTCTTGCCAATGGAATATTAAGCATTTATTAATTATATTAATTAGCATCACCACACATGTGGCTATTCCTACACCTACTAGTATAAGAATGTTGGTGCAAACAACTGCTATTACAAAAAAGACTAAAAAAATATGGAACACCTCAACTATTAACTTCCAAGCCTACCCTTAAAATAATAAAAATGTAATACACTTAGTCAGTATAAAATTTAATATGCATTATACGTTTACATGTAGTTTCATATCTTTTCTTAGCTGAATACTGGGTGCATTGTTTTTAAAATTAAGCACAAAATTCAAGATACAATGTAGGTAACAAGAATATTGGTGTCTTTGTCACAATGTCTGACTATAATCTTTATGTTATTTCCACAATTTGAGATGAAAGTTGCAGCTACATGTACATTTATTACATTTGATTTAAATATAATGCAGAATGTGTAGATTTGACTTAGAGTGCCAAAATGACAAGATGCATATATATATTCAAAAGTATTGTGAACCCATTGACCAGATGCCAATTTGATCAGACAAGAGCTTCTTGGATAATGCTTTGTGAACAATTTGTATAAAATTTCACATTAATTAAAAAGAGAACAAATCCTTTTCTTTTATATTTCAGACTAATACAATATGGTAGTAAACTGGTTACTTGGTACTTACAGACTGATAGGGGCAAAGTGGAATTTTTAGAGAAGTTAAAAAAATTAGAAACATCCATGAGTATGACCCGTAAATGTAAGAAATAATCTTTTTTTTTTAAGCAAATTTAGTTTTCTTTTTGAATTTATGTCAGATAATGTTTAAAAATAATAATAAAAAATGACCTGTAGTTCTCCACATTAAATTTGCTTTGAGGTCTATATGTATGCTACCAGTCTTCTATATAATTGATTGATTGAATGTTTGCATAACATCCAGCAAGCAGTATTTCAGCTATATTCAGGACGAAAACATGTTAATTAACAATGAATCATCAGAAAGAAGGGTTAGGTAAGATAGTAGGGAACACAATTTTGACTGCCACTATAAAAGTATGAGATATATAGCCTATAATAGGTAGGGGTGGTGAATTTAGCCTTTTGTTACTGACTTGGCTATAATGAGCCTACTCTTTTTCAAAATCTACAAAAGGGGCCTTTTTCATGCAAGGAGTGTGACACTCTCCTAAATGTTACCCATTATGGTTTGTGGCCAGGCTTTTACGTTTATGACCTGACAATGCAACCCCCCACAAAAAGAGGGTGTCTCCACTATCTGCCACCCAGGGATGCACTGGGCTGCTATTTGGGTTGAGCACTGGGAACCTCCCAGTATGATGCCAGCATCCTTAATTAAACAGCATCTTATTATAGTGACATCTACATTATTTCCACTCTAATATCTATATGATAGCTAGGTGATAAAAGATGAACATTGTACTTACGTATGAACTACTATTTGACGTCATAGTGAATGGTATAACAAATGATTCTATATGACAGTGATGGTGATTGACTCTCTTTTGTTGAATGAAATGTGACCATAATATGTGCAATGTTATTTAGGGACTATTTTATGTAAAATTGCTTCATTTTATATCAAATTTAAAATTTTTAAGATTCAAGAAGTAGGGGTTGGCATTTATGACACTTCTTAAACTTATGACATACATTTTTAGTGTACATACAACAATCTGTATGACATCTGGACAGTTGCATACATTCCACATTACAAATTGAAGCTATTACAAAATTACAATGACTGTCCGATATTACAATATTAAAAACCAATCATTTTGAATAAACATACAAAATTAAAATGAGCAACAAGAATCACTCTAATAACTTTTGGGGGGTTAACTCAAATGCTATGGAAGATTAAGCAGCATGTGATCCACATGTTGTTATTAAAAGTTATTGTCAAAGTCCATTGAAAAGAGTCACAAACCAGGTACCAGGGTTATAAAAAGGTTAACTACATGTGTGATTGCAAAAATATCATAATACATTCCAAAGACACTCTAACTGGTTTATGATTGCAAGTGTATATCTCGTATATCATTTTACCTTTACCTGTTTATTTTCGCATTCCACTGTACATTTGTATATCGTTTCCTAGACATACTTTTATAACTAATTAATCATACAAAAAATTTAAATGCTACACAATGCATTGACAATTGAGTTTCATGTAAATGTATATTTTCACATTCCACTGCATATTGATTTTTTCATGGACATTTATCATTTTGAGTGAAAGAAAATTTATTATGTGCCTTAACTTTTAATGCTATACAATGTTTATTTCAGTGTTAAGATTTGGGAAGAGTTTGGATTTTATTCAAGGTGCCCTTAAGACTATACACCTGTCAGACCCCGTGCTAAGACTGACAATCACAATGTCTAAGCTATGTCAAGCAGTATTCCTATTATTTGACCATATTGTGTTTGCTCATAACTTAGGACTAGTGAAAGCAGACAAAGAAAAATGGTCCAGGTATTCATCCCAGTTCTGGTTGTATAGCTTAATATTAAACCTGCTCAGAAATTTGTATGACATTTTGTCAATTATCGCAAATGAGGCTAGAGCACAAGAAAATCTTCAGAAACGTAGCCAATTTATGAATGGTGGAACTGATCATAGCAGCGTGTCGAGAAAGCGAATGGGGAATGTGCAGACGTTAAAAAAGTGTTGTTTTGAAAATCAACCTGTTGTTTTAGACTTTCTTAAAAATTTGTCTGATTTAGTACTGCCATTGCATTCGTTAGGCAAACTGAATGTTTCAGGTGGTGTACTAGGTTTCTTGGGTGTGATATCGTCAGCTGTAGGTGTTGCAACAGTGTGGAGTCCTATTCTGAAATTAGTGCCTTAATCAAAGTGAGAAAAATTAAAAATAAATACGTACATGTATATTTTATTTTGTTTTATATTATGTTTATTCTGTAAAACATTGTGTAAAAAGTAAAAAAAGATATTGGTCATTAATCAAAAAAGATATATTTATATGATCTCCATTTTTGGATTAGACTAAAGACAACAAATTTAAAGAAGTGTTCAGTACATGTAAATTCACAAAATGATGTTTTTACATGTAGCTACATTACATCATTTATATAAAAGCAGTCATCCATATATTGCTTTAATATGTTTATTTCTGTTTCAGTAAAAACAAATGGAAAATATATATGTATAGTGATTGTATTTATTCATACCACTAAAAAATTCTTGTGTTACTGTTTTGGTATAAGTCTGTTGATGATGTTGAAGGTGATATTTTGATGGGGATTTTTATCAGTTAATTCATTTTTGCAATATGAAAACATGCATGTTAATATTTTGATGCAGTAAAGGATACCATGTTTTCAAATTTAGTTATAATTTTTTTTATCAAATTAGTTTTGATATGTACATGTAGTAATGTAATAATATGTAATATCTTTAAATTTTCAAGATATAAGTGGTCCAACTGGGGTGAAGTTTTGTTTTCCCTTTCTTTGCTGATGTTATATGTAATTATTTTTTGTTTGATAAATTTTTTTAGTCATTTCTCATTTAATGAGCATTTATAGTTAACAACAGATTTGTTTATATTCTGGATGAGTTCCAGATCAGTTGTAGGGCAAATTATTTGTTTTCATTATTTCAATAAATTTTGTAGATATAACTTAATTTTGATATGTGTTTTCTTTGAATTCATTTTTTTTTGGAATTTTCAGTGGTATATCAACATATTTTTTCAAATTTTTATCTATTTTATCTATTGATATATTTGGGCTAAAGGACCATTTCTTTTAATGCAAATGCCCACTTAAAAAATACTGACAAACCATTAAGATCCACAAGCTCCTTGTGAACTTTAAAGATCGTATCAAGTGCTCCATAGACAAAAGCCCATGGTTCACATTGGTACAAATGAGAAAATATGCTGCACAGAATAAAAAGTGTGAAATATTTATACATATACTAGGACACGAATTTAACTAGATTGATTTATTAAATGAGTTAAAGGGGTTTTCTCTAATATAATAATGTAATTGAAGAATGTTATTTGATATATATTGTTTTTAAAAAGTGCACAGTTATTGGTTTAAGTTTCAGTACATTATTGTATACAAGTACATGTATCATCAATAAGTTAACAGGGTGTTCTATATATACATGTAGTATTGCTGAAATATCATGAATGACTTATCATTTAGTTTCTTTAAATCTTGTTAAATGTTTTAATTTTGAAATAAAAGTGGTTAGATATCTTGTTATTATTTTAAACCAGTTCTAATTTTAACGCTAATTTTATCATATCTATGTTGTATATTGGTTTTTCATTACATTTATACTTGCTATACTATTGTATGTACACTTTCAACCATATATAGGGATCTTCATATTCAATCATTTTATTATTACATTGGATTGTCTGGGATTCTTCATAAATTATGTATCAAAATTTTAAACATATTGACTGTATCAATGCCTTTTGATTGTATTATTGGATATCATGTACTGGTGGTTTAATTTAAAGAATGCTTTGGGTGTATTATTGTAAAGAAACCAAACATTCACCATGCTTGCATACAATGATTTATTTTTGCAAATCGTTTAAAAGTTAACAATAAACATTTCTTCAGCTAACCTAAACCAGAAGTTAATGTACTAGTAGAGAATTGATTGAAGCAAGGTGATGTCCATCATCTATCGGACATAATCTTTTATTGTTTATTCTGCAATTGTTGTGCTATTTGAAGTTGAATCACAGTAATGTAAGAATGGTGAAAGTACTTCATTTATCAGCAAAATATGCTTGTATTACTGTAGCTTACACCAATAGAAACAGCCATAAATTGTACAGCTGAAAAATTGCTGAAAACCAACATCATTCAACAAACAAAAAAATATTTTATGTGTTTGAAACTAAATTTGATATGCTCATCAATTAAACAAAAAACTCATTGACAACATCCATTTAATTGGAAGCAAATGGCAAATCAAAAATGTGACAATTATTGAAATAATGTGTACTATGCTCGTTGTCTGCCGAATTAAATGTAGATACCATATATTGGTTCTCATCTGATGATTAATTATTCCTATAACCAATTTTAGAATTCTGCATGTATTGTGTAAAGTCTTTATGCAGATTACATGATGTATAAACTTGAATGGTTAAAGTTACTGTAATTTGTATTGTAGATTATGGCTAACTGTAGTCAAGTTATGATGATGTTATGTTTGGGAGCTATTTGATGTATCCAAGTTATTTGACTTTATAATTGGGAGCTAATGTATTAGAGTTATATTACTATTATAAATAGATTGTTGTATATTTATCAGGAGAAATGCTAAGTTATAATAATGATATTAATTTATTTGTTGATTATTTTTAACTGAATTTGTTATGATTTATATTATTATTATTATGAAATGGCAGCAAATTTATAACTTGCAATTAATATATGAAATGATAGTTTTTTGTCTTGTGTCAGTTCTTTACTTATGCTCAAAGTGTCTAACATTCAAAACTTAAAGCACTGTGTAACCTCCCATGTAGCAAATGCATAGATTAGTCCAAGAAAGGAATGATCCATGATGTAAATGAGATCAAGGAAATAAAACAAACAATAATTGTTAATATTTGTTATTGTGACATCATGTTGACCATATAAACCATTAAATATTATCAACAAATTGTCATAAATGGTTATGAAAATGCAATAATAACAGTAAATGATTTATTATCATGGTATGATCCTAGGGTCTGGAAATGGTCATATTTGCAGACACGTTCGACATTTATATTAAAATGTCCCACTAAGGTTAAGTCAAATCTTGCATCTAAAAAGTGATATTTTACTTGGTCAATAATATAAATTTCTTTTTGTTGGTTTTAATACCTTTGATTTCCGCTAGATAGATCCAAGGAAAATGTCACAAATCATCAGTAAAATTGCATCATTTAGATAAGTACTGTATAAACTACAAGTTATATCATTTTTGGACAAACCCTAATGGTAGTAAAAGAGTTAAAAATAAATACATATAAGTACAGTTTGGACCACCTATGATAAGTGAAGGAAATGTAGTCAAACTTACTCAAGTCACTAGGATTGCTTTAACTCCATGTATGTGTGAGAACATACAATTTCATATTAAAATGGGGGCCCGTGAGACCCTCGTGATAATTTTGTAATATAAAATGAAAATTTGTCTGTTCAGCATTGCACTGTGGGGGTTATTGCCCTCTGAACTTAGAATTTTCCAAAAATTTCTCATAAATCATGATTTTTGCTCCTCTGAAACTACTGGACCAAAATTTACGAAACTTGGTACATAGCAAGTACATCATATGGCTCTTTTAATTTGGAATTTTCCCGGAATTTCCTCACAAATCACGGTTTGCTCTTTGAACTCTGCTATGAACGTAGATTTTTGCTGAAAATCCATAATGGAAAACGGGGAAGAAATCATTCATGTATAAAAAAACAAACTTTAATCGTTAGAAATAATCTTGTCTCCTTGAGTGTCTTGTAGCTTATGTTTGTTCTCTATTCCTCTGTTACAGTTATAACACCTTAACACTCATTCTTGTGAAGTAGGAATGGCTGATATTTTTCAAACTGACAGCGATACACCTCTGCCCTCAGATCACACATTTGAACTAGTCCGAGAATCCTCTGCCGTCCAACGCTTTTTTTTGCGGGTCCCACGCAAAAAAAAGCGTTGGACGGCAGCGGATTCTCGGACTAATTTGAACTAGAGATCAGTTAACCTAGTAGTCCGAGAATCCTCTGCCGCCCAAAGCTTTTTATTTATTTTATTTTTTTTTTTGCGTCCAGAATCCTCTGCCGCCCAACGCTTTTTTTGGCGTCCCACGCAAAAAAATAAAATAAAAAGCGTTGGGCAGAATCCTCTGCTGTCCAACGCTTGCGTCCCACGCGTTGGGCGGCAGAGGATTCTCGGACTATTAACCAAGGGAGATTATTTTGGAGTGTCTGGTACCTTGAATTTGAAGCTCACTTGGATAGATAGAATCCAACATGTCTGTAATCGTTATTTGTAAAAAGGGTGTCTGCATCTATATTGTTGAAGCTGAATTATAAAGGGAAAAATGCAAGAAACCCTAGCAATCGGCAAAAATCGACATCGAAATCGATGTAACAGTGGCAAAATCCAAAATGTGGCAAAGGCTCACGGGCATAAAGAAGAAGCCAAAACACGACAACCAAATCGTTTCTATATTCGATTCAATTACACATCAGAATATGTTGCTGTAAATTATGGTGGCATATATCTGCCACCACATATCACTTAATTTAAGTCGACATATTTTCGGAAATGTGTCAACATGCTACAGAATTAAGTCAACATAATACCGAATTAAGTCATCATTATCAGATTAGAAAAAAGAGGGAAAATGCGCTGTTTTAACAGAATGTGCCATCTACTTTTCCACTTATTTATCGTGCAAGTAGACATAATTAAGAATTAAGTGGATATAATTTGCTGATTAAGTCGACATAATTGTATGATTAAGTCAACTTAATTTTCTGTTTAAGTCGACATAAGTTTTTGATTATGTCGAAATAATTAAGTCCACATAATCTGTCGGATTATTAACTCGACATAATTATCAACCATTTAACTTGAAGGGGGTGGCTTGGTTTAGAAGTTAAAATTCCCAAGACCTCAATGGCAGAAATGAGACCCGAGCCAGCAGTATGTCGTGGCTCCTATAGAGGTTAAGCCCTCTTAAATCATTGATCAATATAAAACTGAAAATTACTTGAAGATATTGACCATTAATTTAAAAGGTATAGTCACAATGAACAAAATGCAAATTAACCTTTATATATGTGAAAAATAAATGATATGAAAACATTAACTATTCCAAAATAAACCGAAAAGGAAATTAATTAAATACTCTGAACCAAAATAATAATTATCAAAAATAGTTAAACAGGGGGACATAATCATACTTACTACAGAAGAAAAAAATATTCTGAAGAAAACTTGCTGCCATACAAAATAATGCTAATTTTGAAAAAAAAAAATTTTTTCGCGACGCATTAAAAAATTATATTTTATATCGTATCGCTACTTGTCATAAAAATAAAGATTTTTTGCCGGAACTGGTTAAATATAACCTGTATGAGCCGTTAATTAGCATGATTAGGTGAAACTTATAAGTTTTGTATTGTATGGTAACCGTACGCGAGTTTCCTATACGTGGTGTTAGATTTTAACACAAATAAGACCTCTTTAAACTACGGGAAATAAAATTGAGAAAAAAAAACATATATAACTAGTAATCCTGTGTTGGGGATGTCCAACACAAAAGAAGTCCCCTCCTGTTACTGCACATAAATTAAAAAAATATACTAAAAGAAACCCTAAAAAAAAATCGGACAAAATTGTGATTTTCAATTATTTTGTTCACAAGTGTTTTGGCAATTTTGGCGGCTAGTTTTATTTTAATATGATTCTCAGGCTGTTACGAATGCCATGTTGATTTTAGCCTTGGGTTACCACCCCTGATTTACTAAAAACCGTCCGATAAATTATTTAAAGGGTTCAAAATCATTTGAAATTTAACGATTTCTTTAAATTCAATGCTGGGGCTCTCATTATAACTGATCATGCGCTAAATCCTGGCTCGGTCACTCTTTAGAAAATCAGGAATGAAAAGTTGACCAACATTGGAGTTGAACCACCATGGCGTCCGTAAATATCTTCTGGTCAAAAAGGTCCATATATCAATGCCCAAGGTAACATGAAAGTGATTATCCCGCTGCTGAACAGGAAAACGTGCCTGCTAAAGAGTAATGTCCATGCAGTATGCCATTTTGCAACCACCGAATAAATAATTAAATACTATCTTTAAAAAAGATTATCGACGCTGTCTGACAGTAGTTGGATTTAAATATTAAAATTAAAAAATAAGAATTGCACCTTAAGAAATATAAACTTAAAAAATAACCTCCTATTTAAGCGGATTAGTTATAACATTAGACTGGTCACCACTCTGATCAATTACTATTGTATGAAGCTATTTACAATTAGAGACGCAGTTAGTTCACCATGGACGAATTATGACGACGGATGCAAAGTGTGTGCATAGGATTATTCTATGATACAAAAATATAGTTCCCTTTTTATACCCCCGCTTGAAAATTGGGGGTATATAGTGATAGGGGTGTCTGTCCGTCCGTCCGGGGCGCCATCCGTCCTTCCGTTACACCTAAGGGTACCCATCTCTTGTCCGCAACTCCTAAACCCCTCAATGGATTTTCATGAAACGTTCAAACAATCTGTGTGACATAATGTAGATGTGCACCTACTATTTTAAAATTTGATCTGATTGATTTTTGGGGTTTCCCATAGCAAAACAAGGACTTAACCATTACACAACAAAGGGGTACCCATCTCTTATCCGCAACTCCTCCTAAACCCCTCAATGGATTTTCATGAAACTCTCACACAATCTTTGTGACACAATGTAGATGTGCACCTATTACTTTAAAATTTGATCTGATTGGGTTTTGTAGGGGCGGGGGTATTTATTTGTGAGCTGCTGCTCACAGTTTTTCTAGTTTAATTTTATTTGAGGGGGGACGACCATTTGATTTTAGGGTTGTAGGTCATTTTCGATTTATTTTGGAATAGTTAATGTTTTTATATTATTTATTTTTGACATATATAAAGGTTAATTTGCATTTTGTTCATTGTGACTATACCTTTTAAATTAATGGTCAATATCTTCAAGTAATTTTCAGTTTTATATTGATCAATGATTTAAGAGGGCTTAACCTCTATACGAGCCACGACATACTGCTGGCTCGGGTCTCATTTCTGCCATGATTCTCTAATTGAGGTCTTGGGAATTTCAACTTCTAAACCAAGCCATCCCCTTCAAGTTAAATGTTAGATAATTATGTCGACTTAATAATCCGACAGATTATGTGGACTTAATTATTTCGACATAATCAAAACCTTATGTCGACTTAAACAGAAAATTAAGTTGACTTAATCATACAATTATGTCGACTTAATCAGAAAATTATGTCTACTTTATTCATAATTATGTCTACTTGCACGATAAATAAGTGGAAAAGTAGATGGCACATTCTGTTAAAACAGCGCATTTTCCCTCTTTTTTCTAATCTGTTAATGATGACTTAATTCAGTATTATGTTGACTTAATTATGTAGCATGTTGACATATTTCCGAAAATATGTCGACTTAATTAAGTGATATGTGGTGGCAGATATATGCCACCATAGTAAATTATAGTCCCACTGTGATAGGTTCTTTTTATGTTTTATTATTCAAAACTTTGTGTGTAATGCACGGTGAGTATGCAGGATATAGTTTGATTTAACGACAAAATAACTAAAACTGGAAGTGTGAGCTCTTTAATTATTTAAGTTTTTTTAAATGCAGTAAATATATATTTCAGAGAGAAAAACCTGCCACAAAAGCCAGATTTTATGTAGATGTTGGTTGAAGATAATTTTAAATAAAAAAATTCCTTTCTAATAATGGAGTTATTTTTACAACGTAGGAAAAGTGATACGCATCCGGGCGAACGAGGAATCTGAACCACTGACTTCGGAGGATGCAATTGCTTCCAAGCAAAGAATATACATTTTCTATCGTTCCCTATGGAACACCGCAACTGCCTTATATGTACTTGCTTTTATATATGCACATACTTTTTCTCTATAGTCTTATACTTATCTATATATGCACATACTTTTTCTCTATGGGCATATACTTAACTCTGTATGCACATAGTTTTTCTATATATGCACATACTTTGTCTATATACATATTTAAAATAGCCTTTCCTGAAGCAGGATTGGCATTCAGATATTAGATAAATTTCTTCTGATAGTGTGACTAACCGATTATTAAAAATTGTTTCCCTAAGCAACTGACAAGAGTAATAGCTCTGCAGTTATCTGGATCTTTTGGATCTCCCTTATTTTTGTATGTAGGTTGTATGATACCAATAGACAAACTTTCGGAACGACTCCAATATTAAATACAATATTAAATATAGTTTCAAGGTTGACATCTGGATAATTACTTTTTCGGTTAGAGTACCTATTTAATAATTTCCATAGAGTTTTAGTATCTGTTTTGGATGTTCTACGAATATCATACTTTCACTTCTTTTGATAAAGAGAAAAACTATTATAAACTTCTTTTCTCTCTCTTGCTTTTGCGTTAATAGACTTTGTTTTCGTCGTTTTTCAAGGGGCCTTGGTGGCCGAGTGGTTAAGGCAGTTCGTCTACTATTGATCATGTGGTCTGCCAACACTGACGTTGTGCTTTGATCACTAAATCATGATCGGCGAAATGGGAACATCTGGCAACTACTGCCCTTGGTGCTCTATCTTTTGTTTTTCGTAATATGTGTAAATTTTGAAATGCAATATTGTCATTTAGTTTAAGTTCAGATTTTACAACCGTTTCAGTTTTCAGTTTCGATAAGTCAGATTGTATTTCATCGAATGTGTTTGCAGTTTTAACAGTTCCTCGTGTAATTTTTCGTTCTTTCGGAGTAAGTAAACTCGGTCTTCATCTACTTCGGACAATCGTCTTTCTATGTCATTATGGTGTCAGCTATCGAACGCAATCAAGGGTGGGCTTGACTGGTTTGTTGATATTTGTGGGTTATGTTGATTTACAAGAGTCGAGGATGGATGTCTCATAAACTGATATGACTGAGGTCCAGCTGGTCCAACTGGTAAAGCCGGTCAGCTTTGATTCTTTGGTTAAGCCGAGGTCTGTTGAAAGGATGACGGTCTACTAGTTCGAAGGTCCGGTAGTCCGAAGGTTCGTTAGTCCGAAGGCCCGGTAGTCCGAATTATTACGAATCAGAAGGAGATATGAATAATCTTGGGTTTTCATTATGTTGCATAAATGATGGTTGATGGGTTTTCTTGCTAACCCTATAAAGTGAAATTTTATTAAATCTTTTTACGTCTATTGCTTCTATGTACAAATTATAGGTTGAACAGACCTAAGGGTACTAGATTTTTTCCGTTTTGCTTGTTCGTCGTTGTAGATGATCATGGCTGTATACAGACAAAGAAAAACGGTCAGTACTACCCTTTTTATTATGAAAATGTGTTTAACTTTTAAACTCTATTAAAACAACTCTAACCACCAGCCACTGAGGTTTCTACCCTACAACTTTAAGTTGAAACTGGGCAACCCCTTTGATGCCTAGCTTTACTTCCTCAGTTTCCCGCCTGCAAAGAATCATTATAAAGATAAATGAGGGCATATTATAACTGCTCTGTAGTGTTGGACAGTGGGAACGGGGATATAAGGGTCGAGTGGCGGGAAATAAGGATCATGTAACAAAGAGGGGCACGGAAGTGGTTGAAAGCAGCGGTAGAGGGTCGAGAGCAGTCTGAGCTGGAGGTATATTTCCCAGCAAAGGGGGGGGGGGGTATAATCCAACCAAAGTTTGGGAGCCGAAGACAGACGGCAGGAATCTGTGATAAGAAGGGCGAAGAGCGGGTGTTAAGACGTATTCCCTTGTCAACCATGACGAACAGTTAGATATAAACCAGGAATACTGCAAGCGAGCTCACAAATGGATACCCCAGCTTCATATTGGACTCTAAACTGTCAAAAAAAAGTCCAATTTTCTCCCCTGAATGATACCTAACAGAAACGAAAATTCTTCATTTGGTATACTTTTTATTTTTTTAAAGTTTCATACAAATTCTTCAAGCGGTTTAGCAGGAGTTGCGCTGAGAAAGCAGGCGGACTGAGGGACAGATAGACAGGGCGACTTTGTTTGCGGTCGTATAATAAGAAGGAAACATGCAGGGATTTTTTATCTATTCAACAATTTATTTTTTGGTAAAATTTATGTAATCCTGTTTAATACAGACACGTAAAGTTATATATTTCATTTTTTTTTCAATGTGAAGTTACTTCAATGTGTGTTTTAAAGGTTTATGTGAAGTCTTTTATACCTCAAACTACCGCGTTTAATAGCAACAAACAATAATTGATCAATGTACTCCAACATTTGTTATACTTTCAAAATATTCGAACCTTTTTTCGCTATAAAAGAAAATAGAAATATTTTTATATTGAATGGTCGAATTCTCCCTAACTATAATAAATTCTTATCTGCCGCCACTTTGTAAAGACGAGTTCCCGGGTCCAAGTTGCACGAGGAAAGCTGATGCTGCAGATTTGCACGCGTATCTTTATTCGCTGTCTGGACATCTTGACTGTACGGTCTAATATGGCGTTTATTATGAAAGGTACTACCCGAGGGAATATATTTGTTTACCAGGATTATAGATACCAGAAAAACTGACAGACAGCGGTGCTGAAGAAAAACATGTAGAACGCCGTTGAGAACAAATTTATTTAATTTGGAAGACAAAAATGCACCGATAAATGTCTTACATGTAAGTCTTTTTCAAATTTAAGAAATGAGGACCAAATAATTAAAACGTAAAACAAAAATCTCAATAATGGACCATCCCTTCATCTTGAAAAGTGGGGTCTTAAGAAATATTTTAATTTTGAATCTTATTTTTGGTGAAAAAATATGTTGGCTCTGCAAAGTTAAAGAAAAAAATATTATGAAGAATGATTTTTACTATATAAAATACTGATAGACAGAAAAAGTATTTTGTCTTGATGCTTTTAAAACATAATTTTACCGCGCTGTGCGCGCAAAAATATTCTGACCAGATTATAAGACACTTCACTCTATTTAATGTTAAATTGTCGGTCCATAACAACCAAAAAAAAATTCCTACCAGATTATAAGACTCTTCACCCCACTTAAAGTTAAATTGTCGGTCCCTAACAACCAAAAACAAACAAACAAACAAACAAAAGCCGATAGATCTCACGGTTTGACATTATTTCCCAATGCTGCTTCGAACAAAGATAAATTCTTTGAAATTACAAATCATCATAGTTTAATACCCAGTAAAAACAACACCTACTATACTGCTCCGGACTTGATAAATAAATAGTTTTATTCCATTTTTTATTTTGTTTCTCAATTATTCTTTACATAATTCAAAATTTTAAAAATCTCTTATCCAACCTTTGAAATAATAGCAACGTTGGAATAAAATTACAACAATTACAAAATTTAATATATGACTTCAGTATGAGGTCCTTTAATGGAAGTACTAATTTAAAGTCTAAATCTCTAAAACTATGGCCGCGTGCGGGATCCGGGTGGCTAAAAGAATAGACCGCAGTCGCGCTAGCTTGTCGTAAAAGGCGACTTAATAGCGCTAAGTACCCTGACCGGCGTGTCAGGTCGGTTTGCCTAAAGACCGACTGGGATGTGTGCTCCAGGTGGTTGAATTGGGTACCCCTGGCAAGCTGGGGTTGTCAGGCTATAATACGGAAAACCTGACCGCAAACCATATTAGTGCACCGTGTTGGGAAAAATGCCACGTTCCTCGCACGTTACAGAACGCTGCTGTAGTGTTCGCTATGAGTAGGGATTTCGATCCCGCTACAGGAGGCTAAATTGCCCGACCCTATCCATCCTCCCATTTGCCAATGGCAATCTAAAATCCGTTACCCCTATTTTTCCTTGTGTCCCATCCCATTTTCATTCATCATCATTTCATGTTCATTTTATCATCCATTTCATGTTCATCGCCTGAATATAGCTGAAATATTGCTGCTCGGGCGTTAAACACCATTAATCAATCAATCAATCTAAAACTATGTATGGTATGGCTTTAAAACTTTATACACAGCGTGGTATTGGGTAGTACAACACTACTATAGTTTACCGATTTTTCCGTCTGAACGACTTTTTTTTTTTATTTCCAGCAGGGCATCCGTGTTTCATAGACAACTATTCTAGTTATTATTTGTATGTCCCATCTACGAAAGTAGGGGGCATATATTGTTTGGGTCCGTTCGTCCGTCCGTCCTTCCCAAATGTTGCGAGATGGGGCATCAGGCTTATTCTTGTTATTTATTTATATGATGCTCCTAGGTGATTTTTATTCTTAGTCCGACGCTCATGACCACGAGCCAGATAGAGCTCTTGTTACTTCGGGGAAAGTGTTCAATGCAGTCACAAGAGCATTAGAAAACGACCCAACGCCGCCTATTAAAAGAACATTTAATGAAATTGTCGCTGAGTTCGCTGATGTCAGTGATGAAGAAGACCTTGAACTTCCAAGCTTCTTGAACTTAAGGAGTAGACTACAACGTGCAAGATCAGCTTGCTTGCCACCTTTACCTGAAACTATAGATGATGTGGACATTCGCGTTCTTGGAGAAACAATTGGAGGGATGACCGGGTTCTTTCCTTTTGGATAACAATTGGGGGATAGCGGTTTTTTGTACATAGAGAAACTATATAATATTGCAAACTTGTGACACCATATTCATTGATGGTACATTTAAGACATGCCCAAGACCGTACACCCAGTTTGTATCCATACACGGAACATATTTGGGACAGGTTTTCACCCTGGCTATGTGTCTACTATAAACAGGTAAAAATGTTGGCCAATACAGACAGATGCTACATCATATATTAAGCAACGAGTGCGACACTATACAGGACATAGGCGGCGACCAAATCAAGCAGTTTGTGACTTTGAACATGGCCTTATCATAGCTCTGGAGACAGAACTGCAACATACAAGAATAAGAACTTGTTATTTTCATTTCTGTCAAAGCAAATGGCGGAAATGCCAGGATTTGGGTCTCGCTGAACCATACAAAAGAAGACAACGGCTTCGCAAAGTTATCAGAAAGTGTATATCTATTGGTCATTTACCAATTGCAGTTGTCCGACAGAATTTCAATCTGCTAGTAACCGATCAAAGCACTAGGAGGGTGGTTAACCGATATCCTGAACTCAACGACTTTCTCTATTACCTGCTGAACACATACATACAGGGCACATTCCCTATATATGCACATGTGGAATGTTTATGACCGAGGCAGTGACTGTCGAAAAAACAACATTGTAGAACGGTATAAACATGCATATGAGAATAGGAAATTTGTAAATTTTACATTTTAGGGCCCGCATCAAGAATGCGAAAGCCCTATAGTTTTCACTTTGTCCGTCTGTCAGTCAGTCCATTAATAATATAAATTACATCTACATGTAGGTTGCAACCTACATATGGTGGGACGCAAGATAAACATTAATAGCACACAATGAATAACGTCAACAATATTTTGTGAACTCTAGAACTCAAAAACAATAAGGAATAAAGATTTGAAATTTTAAATAGTGATAAAAGTACCATTTGAAAAGTCGCATATTACCATTTTATAACAATCTGTTGAATATTTGTGGAAAAAAATAGACTTTTGCAGATGGGGGGCCATTCTTGACTTGGTGAGTATTCTAGTTTTAAACAACATCGTCTAAAACGCAAAGAAACATACCAAAACAGTATTTTAGTATTAGAGGACAACAATTTGCATACATGTATGGTACTACAAGTAATTGGGTAATATTTTTGATATTCTCGGGTTTAAGTCCTTTCAAGCACATGTTGAACGAAGGGAGTTAAAACATTACCGGATCAGGTAACACGCAAAGATATTGGGGAAAATCGTTACGGGTATTAACAAAGAAATTTTATGCCATCCGTGTTTACCAAAACCTTAAAACGTGTAAAGATATTAGGAAATTCATAGCGGGGATATCACAAGTGAGTATTACTTTTGTATTAATTTGGTTCTTTTTTTTTTGTCGTATGATAGGGTTTCATAGCAGGTGGAATAGAACAGTGGAAACACGACACCCGTCACTCTGGGTTTTCGTCAGAAAACTCAAGGATGAAGAACGTCTAGAAAGAGTAAGAATGAGACGAGGAAGACAAGGGCAACTTGAGATCAAACTCAAAAGAAAGTGGAGGATTCTTGAGCTGAGAATCAAAGGACTCCGAAGAGAATACAGACGTGGAATCCGACAACTAGACCAATTTTGGGATACAATATCTTACGTTGTTAGACAATACCGATGAAAATTTTAAATCCATGTGAATAAAGTGTCTTTGGCAATTAGTTTTTTTATGTCTACTAAATAGAAGATAATGTTATGTGGAATATGTGTTCGCGACACAACCTTCATATATATTTATGTAAACGGCAATTTAAAAAGGTCTGCAATAGATAACAGCCAGCAGCCTGCAATGTGACCAGTGATCGCTTTTCGCTGTTTTGCAATTGGAGCCAAGTGGACAAGGAACGGCTTTACCGGTGGCAGCAGCGTTTTGAAACTGTCGATGTTAGTTTTTAAGAACCTTTCTTTCTTAGCAACAAGAAGTTGTATGTAGATAAAATTTTATTTCCCTCGATCTCCCCCGCTTTGTTTGGGAGACGTATTATTTTTGACGTGTTCGGATGTCTGTCCGTCACAATGTTTGTCAGCACAACTCCTCTGGAATTACCGAACGGAATTAAACGAAACTGGGTATGTATGAAGTACACTGCATATAAGCAGGGAATTAGGGAATTTTCATCATCAAATTTTTTTGTAAGAGTTAATGCCCTTTGAACTTAAAAATTTGCCTATCATCTTGTGCCCGCAACTCCTCTAAAACTACTGTACGGTTCGAAATTTATGAAACTAGGTATAAGCTTGTACATCATATGTAGTTGTGCATATCACAAGGCTTTCAGTTTGTGGGAGTAACGGACCTTGAACTTTTAGACTTTTGGGGAAAGAGAGGAGACATCGTTTTTGCCATTGGCCTGGGAGAAGTAGCTTAGCAGATTTGCGTCCCCATCTTTTAAATCTCAGCTTGATTTTTCTGTTGGAATGGGTGATTTAAACATTATTCAATATACAAAAAACACAATTGGTATACTTTCATCAGGGGAAAAATTCTTTCTATTGAATTTATATATGTGTAGCTAGTGAAATTATGTATCAGTGCCATACCACTATCTCATTACCTTCTAGAGATTTTTGGTCAGATTTCAGGCAAAGTGAAAACTCCGGGTTATAAAATGGTAAAAGTCGGGCGGCGGGAGGACGGTCGGAGAAAATTTTCGTAACAGTTTTTTTTTGCAACTATACTACTAATCAAAGCCTCTTGATTTTTTGTATTCAGCTTCAGCATGAGTTCCGAAGTCGTAGGAATTGATTTCAGGTCTGTCGTTCACTATATCCTGGTTCTAATGGTACATTCGAATGTCCTGAATCCGGAAAACCACAAGAGCCAAAACATGTAGATAGCTCAAATTAACATACGACACAAGTAAAACACAACTTAATTGCAAAACAACAACGCAAACTCGCATCCAGATGACACTTAAACCCTAACCAATCAATTCAGCGTAAAATGGCAGGAACCTTCTATCACTTTGCGTCCGTCGTCATCGTCGGTTAACTTTTAACTCTTCCCTTGATGAAAAAATGTGTTTTTTTCGTGTTTTTGTCCCGTGAAAGGAAGATAGAGAAAAAATTATCGATGTTGAATTCAATTGAGTTTTATAAACAATACGACTTGATTAAAGCTTGAAAGCTTTTTTTAATTTTTTTTTGCTCTTATCAAAGAAAACATTTACAGATTATTTTTTATATTTCTGAATAGTTATATATATCTCGAGTAGGGTAAGTTTATATGTACGTATAAATCGCCTTTATAATCTACTTGTTTCACTTAGATGCCAAATAACCGTGAGCTATATACATGTTCCTTTGAGCCTCCTGTTATAAGTCTCTGATCATGAATAAGTTGAATTAGGTAAAAATTTTATCGAAAAAGTCTCAAGAAAACCCCGCATGTACTCGAACGATTGACCTGCTAATATATCAATTGTTGTCTACGGCAAGAACAGGTTCTTTCTAGTAAACTTTTCTGGGGTAAGGAACCGATGAAGGAAAAATGACACCCACGGTTATATCTTATGCATGTTTATGCAGGTTTATGATAGTTTATCTATAAATCCTGATGATTTCGGACTAGTGAACCTTCGGACTAGCGGACCTTCGGACTAGTGAACCTTCGGACTTATGAACCTTCGGATTACTGGGCCGACACCCAATTGTCGGCCCAGTAATCCGAAGGTTCATAAGTCCGAAGGTTCACTAGTCCGAAGGTCCGCTAGTCCGAAGGTTCACATACAAGTCTTTGTGTCGATTTAGAAACTGTGACATGTCGTGGAATTGTGGTATGAATGTGGCCATTATCACTAGTTGTTGAGATGGGTGGGTGAAGCCCGTGTTCGAATTGTTGTTCCTTCTCCTTTTGTTTTGTTTGGAATTCTTTCCCATTTAACGTTTAACATTTAATCTCCTAGAGCGGTCTTCTTTCCACTTATTCTAGTATCGTTCAACTCACTTTCTAACATAGAGACTCACATCTCCCTACCATAAATTTCGTGTTTGCTTAGTCCGCCATAGTTAATCCCAATCCGGAACATATGTAAGACAGTTTTTTTAAGGTTACGGGGTACTGAGAATCAAGAACATACAATTGACAGCTTTTTTAAGATTCCAGGGTGGAATTAGGAAAAAATATAAGGACATATTGTCTATATATATGTTACTGATTCCGCACCGTAACCCTTAAAAATGGTCCTTGTATATGTTACTGATACCATACACTATCACATGTTCTTCTGCAAAACAGTTTGTGAAAAAACGAATTTTAAATTTCAGCCAATCAGAACGCATTTGCAGTTCTGGCAGGCATATTGAATTTTATATCGGCTCGAAAAACTTTAAAAAATAAGATTACTACCTATGATTCACTTCTGCAAGAAGCTGTTTGTATAGTTTTCCCATAGGGTCCTATGTTAAGCTGTGTTCCACTGTGGCGACCATCTTTGATTTTGGATCACCACAAAAAACTCAAACTTTGTACAGGACCATCTAAGGTACATTAATGCAATATTTCAAATCAATCAGCCATGCGGTCTGTAAAAAGAAGATTTTTTGAAATTTCAGCCAATCAGAACCCATTAGTGACCATGGAAGCCATGTTCAATTTGCAATTGGCTCGAAAAACTCAAAATAATGAGATAAATATCCATTCATCATTTCTTCCCTTTTTAGCTTCATTGTGTGTAACAGTTTCCGAGATAACTTGTTTGTATGCTTTTCCCATATGGTCCTATGTTAAAGTCCGGCGATGGCGGCCATCTTGGATTTTGGATCGGCACAAAAACTAAAACTTTGCAGAGGACCATCTAAGGCAATTTATGCAATATTTCAAATCAATCTGCCATGCAGTTTATGGGAAGAAGAATTTTAAAATTCAGCCAATCAGAACGCATTTTTGACCATGTAAGCCATGTTGAATTTGCAATTGGCTCGAACAACTCAAAATAATAAGATAATTATCCAACCTTCATTTTTTTATTAATTTGGCTTCATATGTGTGTAACAGTTTCCAAGAAGAAGTTGTTTGTATGTTTTTCTTATAGGGTCCCATGTTCATCTATGTCCCGCGATGGTGGCCATCTGGGATTTTGGATTGGCACAAAAAACTCAACCTTTCAAGAGGACCATCTAAGGTACATTTAAGCAATATTTCAAATAAATCAGCCAAACGGTTTATGAGAAGAAGAATTCTGAAATTCAGCCAATAAGAACGCATTAGTGGCCCTGTATGCTATGAATTTTCAATTGGCTCGAAAAACTCAAAACAATAAGATAACTATCCAGCCTTCAATTCTTCATAATTTAGCTTCATTGTGTGGAACAGTTTCTGAACAGAAGTTGTTTGTATGTTTTTTCTACAGGGTCCTATGTCCTATGACGGCGGCCATCTTGGATTGGCACAAAAAACTTGGTAGAGGACCATCTAAGGTACATTTCTGCAATATTTAAAATCAGAAGATTTTTTAAATTCAGCCAATCAGAATGCATTAATGGCTCTAGCAGCTATTTGATCAGCACCAAAAACTTTGTAAAGAACCACCCAATAAACATTCCTGCCAAGTTTGGTTTCAATTGGCCAAGGGGTTTTCAAGAAGAAGATTGAAATGTCAAAAGTTTACGACCGCCGCCGCAGACGGACGCAAAGTGATGAGAATAGATCACACTGACCCTTTGGGTCAGGTGAGCTAATAAAATGTATAATTGACTTTAATATTTTATTTTTTAATTAAAAAAGAAATACAGTTGGTTGTTTAAATGTCCACAAAAATTGTCTTTTCCAGCTACTTTCAGTTACTGTCCAAAGATGTATCAGGTATCGATCGTGGTCATGGGTTCTTTCCACAAACCAGGCACAGTTCTACATCTTCCAGCACTCGTCTCTTACAATAGAAATACTAGAGGCGATTCCTCGTCTGGTATCTGGAGACGCCGTTTTTGCGTGTTAGGATTCTTTTGATTGTACATAGACCGACATGCTGGGTGATGAAAACGTGAAGAAAGGTGGTCGTATGGGCCTTGACTCGTCATTTAGTTATACATGTACCTGGAATCTAAAGTTTGAATTCTCTGACTTATCGTGTCTCGTTTGACCGGAAAAATTTTGGTAAAAAACGAAAGGCTGCCATCATTGTGTTGGGATTGCGGACGGTCTTGGTCGTCTTGGAACAAAGGCCAATCGTGCGCTTGTCATATTTGGCGTGCTTGGAACAACAGGTTTGATAACAACTAGACGGGTTTGACGTAATCTCTACAAAATCCGATAAGCTATCCGGACGACGGGGCAGACATCGGTTCCAGACAGGGCTACGTAGGCGGACCCTGTATTCTACTTACAGTATTGGAAGTCGGATCGATCGACAATCCTTCGAAATGGCGTAGTTTACGCAGAATATGCAGATGTTGAGTGTGATTTTAAAACTCCATCCATAAGTACACGAGTCCCACTTTTTTTTGAATCCGTCCTCTAGCTGCGTAGTACGAAGCTGTCGGTTTGAATCTCTTTTTCGATACTCATAAAGGGCCTTGGCATCGGTCATAGAATTTTCTGGAACAAGGTTAATTTGTTGTTCCTGATGTGGGTTTGGCCGACTTCTTGGTTACGGTTGTAGATGATGGACAGTCCGCCGGTCAAGTTTTGTTTAATGGTGAAATATAGATCTTTGTAAGAATGGTCGAACAAGGCAAACGATGCTCCTGCTTGACGTCCGGTGTCCAACAACATTCGATGGATCATGGAAAAGTACAGGAACAGATAATGGTTTTCAACAGATCGATGCCAAGATCAAAATAAAATTTCTGCAGGTTTTTTACTGTCTGGACGAACGGACCAACGTCTAAATAGTTGTACCAGACGAGAAAGTCACGAAAGGTCGTTGTGCCATTATCTTGACATATCTGTAGTCAAAATTGGTACTCTTACCCACTGAATGATGCCATCTTTTAGCGTCTTGATTAGTCGAATGGCGTTGTAAATTCTTTTAACCATGGAATCTTTAATTACATTTTATTTTAAATAGCTGTAAAAGGCGGTATGTGGAGGCATTTGAGGATGATGAAGTTTTTCCGGAACGTCCAGTCATTGGTAAGAAGCTTTTTTTTTTTCGCCGAACGCTTTTAAGAAATCAGTGTAACTGACTCCGGGTGAGAGGTAAGAGGTGACGTCTAAACATTTGTGTATAGATATCGTTGTCCAGACACGCGTAGCTATTGTTGTGTTTCACTGTAAATTTGATGTGCAAGTGCGTTTTAACAACATTCATATCATATTTAGTCGAGTTAAAACCGAGGAGGATGGTCTGGCGGAAGTAGGCCGTGAGTTCTTACAACTTTTTAATGATAGCTTTTGCACCGCTTTGGTTATGGTGTTCCATTCCATGTAGATACAAGTCATGGCGATTGGAGAATCGTGCCGTACACCAACTACATGTACATCGGTATCGTCCAGAATGTCCTGGTATTTGTTTATGCATTGGTTCTTGTTTTGGTTCAGTGGGTGGATTCTGGAATATAAAAAGATAGAGTCCTTTATTTTTCTTAACGTTTAATTAAGGATTGTTTTCATTTGTTGGTAAGATTATTGGATATTCTAGCGTAAATCGATCCAAAGTTGTTTATATCCAATAATCTAACCAACAATTGAAAACAAACCTTATATTTTAAATTCCATAGTAAAAAGGAAATAACGAGAACAATATTTTACCATCCTCACAAGTCAGGGTTTCTATGTCCACATGTGTTCACGAACCCCTGACAAACTTAGCTAGGAAATTCCCGGGCTAGAAGTCACTGTTTTGATTGGCTGTTCGTGGACACATGTGGACACAGAAACCCTGACTTGTGAGGATGTATTTTACAAGTTATCAAATAATATTTGCAATTCAATGTTTTTAGTGTCGTCACTTGTTTGTGGAAGAATTCATGTATAGTCAACGTCATCAATACATCTTATTAAGAGATCACAATCAGTCACGTGCTGAAAAACCAAGTTAGGTTATACGAAATAACCAACTTTGCTCTTGCTTGGAACAACAGGTACGATAACAACTAGTCGGGTTTGACGTAATCTCTAAACTCAAACTTTGTAGAGGACCATCTAAGGTACATTTCTGCAATATTTCAAATCAATCTGACAAGCGGTTTATGAGAAGATTTTTGAAATTCAGCCAACCAGAACACATTAATGGCTCTGGCAGCCATGTTTAATATTTGATCAGCACCCAAAACTCAAACTTTATAAAGAACCACCCAATTAGCATTCCGTAAAGTTTGGTTCGAATTGACGAAGAAGATTGAAATGTGAAAAGTTTATGACCGCCGCCGCCGCCGACGACAGACACAAAGTGTTGAGAATAGCTCACACTGACCCTTTGGGTCAGGTGATCATGAGCTAAAAAAATTATATCTGACAACTTTTAAAAAAAAATACAAATGTTTAAATGTGTAGCCATAAATCTGAAAAATTACATTGGTTCTATAAGCTCAGTTTAAAACATAGCTGGCAAAGGGTTTCTAAAATATTACAGAAACCTTAACATTTTTCCAGAAATTATGTATTTATTTTAAAATAAATAAATCATTTCAACTGATATTTTAAATATTACAATGTATACACATGGTATATACCTGAGATTAAAGGACCTGATCACGTGGACCTTCTTAAGTTATAAAGTAAAATTATTATAGGATTAAACACTGTGTTTTATGAAATTATCAATGTGTAAACTCCGGCGACTTTATGTCAAGTTTGTGAGGAAGTCGCCGGAGTTTACACATTGATAATTTTCTAAAACACAGTGTTTAATCCTTATAATTCTGTGAAATAATAGTTGCGATTTTTAAAACAGCAAAAACAGTTACAGAAACCCATCTAAACCTCAAAACGTGCATAGGCCGCAAAAGGGCAGGGATATACAAAACATATAGTACCAAAGGAATCGCGGTTCTGTAGATATTGATAGGAAAAAAATGAAACACTAAATTGTATTTATATTATATTTTATTTGAAATCTCAATCGATTTAATTTGGAAATCATTGGGGCAGAGAAAAACATTGTCCCCTCTCCCAGACGATACGCTAGGAGGACGCCATCATGTTTACATTGGATACTGAAAGTAGTCCGCTCAGAGGAAATATCGATATATAAATTATCTGAGATGACGCCATTTAAGTGTTTTTATCCAATCAAAGCACTTAATATAAATAAATTACAGCATGAATAGAATTATATACATATCAATATTAATTAATTGTTGATAATTAGTTTATTGATTACTGTTTAAATTGGTAAAAAAATCAATAATATAATTAAAATCAATTCAGTCTTTATATCAATTAAAAAATCAAATATAGTTAGTACAACAGGAACCTATTATATCAACTTTAAGTTATACTAGTCCCAGGTAACAATTACTGAAACTTCTGCACCTTGTTATAAATGTTACAAAAAATACAAAAAAGGACACCGATCCATAATAAAAGACATCAAAAATATGATTACAAAAATTTTAATAAAAACTTAGGAAACAAACTACACGTGAAATACTGAATGATATAAGGACACTGTACCACACGTTGAAGAAATCGGGTTATAAATTCATCTACTTTAAATATATTGAAAGGAAACGTTTTACAATGACAGGAGGTTGATGACACATTTAAAATGATGATTGATCACATTTCAACATTTACTGGTTAAATCAGATGAAAATTAAAATAAAACTTCACATTTGATGCATGGATAGTCCGACTTGTCCTCTACTTGGCCGACTTGTCTTAATGTTAATGTGGTCCGAGTTGTCTTATGAACCGAGGCGACTTGTCTTAAGAGTTGTCTGGCATTCTTGTTTTCGATTTATTTTTTTGTCAGTGAACTTCAAGCATTGGTAGATTCATTTTTATACTGAATTGAATAATTACCCAGTGTTGTGTTTCGTATATATTTAACGTAAAAATCTTTACAATACGGAAAAAACCGGAAATTGGTTTCCTAAACACTTCAGTGATTGATCGTTCGAATTCGTTCGTCGTCAAACAAGTGCTTTAGCAGTACACGTGAAAAATAGAAAATAACTCGAAAATTAGAAATACCAAACATGTACCACTTTGAATAATGGAATTAAACAAATAAAGTATTTGTACATTTTTTGCAACAAGGAATTCTTTCAGGACATTTGATTTGGTATATTTTTATACTTGCATATATATACGGTAATCTAATGTATAAAAGAAAACTAAAAAAATACAGTTAAACAGTTACATGTAAAAAAATTGTGCGAAATAAGTGCTATGCTTTACCAGTAATTTAGCATTGTAATAGCTGATTGAATTTTTTAATGTTATTAGTGCTAGTAGACCATTGAGTTTATTTAGGCACATTGATACCACTCATTTATAATTACTGCATGATACTATATAGTAGATTACACTGAGGACAAATAGTAAAACCGACCAGACATGAAAAATAATGAGACCATAGACAATGATATCATTTAAAAAATCTTTAAACTTTGAACTTGATTGTGCTCATAAAAATATAATGGAAGTTTGGTCTGAATACTCTTTTTTATCTTAAATATTAAAGCATGAAGTTTGTATGCACAACTCCTCCTATATTAATACAAAATTTTATGTAAACTGGCATGCTTGTTTATTTGGAGGTTTACATAGCCTTAAAGCAGTTTGAACAGAATATTTTTAAGGTGTTGCTACACATTTTGTAGTTCAACACTTAAGTCACTAAAACTTTATGTACTACTACCTCTAAACTTTGCATGCATGCTCATTACTGTACTTAGTGTACAGAGATTTCAACATGAAAGAATTTGGTGGAGACATACATTTTAATGGAAAAACAACAATCTTATTTAATCTATGCTTTCTCAATTAAAATCGGTAAAAAATAATTGTGAAGATCCATAGACCATGAATATATACAGACAACTGTCATAACTTTTCGGATGGACGGGTATTGCTTATAATTATTTTAATTATTTATTGAACATAAAATGCATTTACTGATTTATTCTTATTATTACAATCCTATAATTATGTCGTAATATTTCTATTACATATTGTTATAAATATTGACAATTTCAGTAACCTAACATTTCATTGTAAGGTAACCTAATTTGTGTGATTTTCACAATATCTAAATTACTAGTATATCACTGTTTGAAAATATACTTTAATTTGTATTTTTTTAAAAGAAATTCTAAATTTTTCTTTTCAGGCTCAGATCATAAAATAGAATGAAGATCAAACGGCATAAACACATTCGAAAGGTTCTTACATTTTATAATAGTAACTTTGGTTTTAAGTCACCATATAACGTACTAATAGATGGGACATTTTGTAAAGCAGCTCTTAAATTTAAAGTAAACATCAGTGAACAGTTGCCAAAATACATGAAGTCAGAAACTCATATGTGGACAACACAGTGTGTTCTGGAGGAATGTGAAGCATTTGGTAAGACAATCTGTTTTTCAAGTCATACTTTATCATAAGCAAATATACTGAGATTAATTGTCCATGAGTTGTTACGATTGGTTTATTTTGTTTTTTTTAAATTCAAAGTATATATATGAACCAGAAATTAATGTATACAAGAAATTGGTATTTCACATTTTATCCATCACTGATCAGTTTAAAACTTTGCACAAAGATAGATCAAAATCCCAACAGGCATGATACTACATGTAGTAAGAAGGGGTAGTTAGAATTTGTCGAATCTTTTGATTTTCCACAATTGTTGCATTTCAAATTTGTAAACTTGCAAGCATCTGTACCAGAAGAGACTCTTTCATCATAACAATTCTGTCTGCAAATTTACAGTTGTTCTAGTGTTAGATGCTGATGTGCAAATACACATAGGGAAAGAATCTTCTGATCATCACACCTCATATGATTCTATATAATTCTTGAGCCACAGAATTTTCAATACTATGGTGTGATATGCTTACAGGACCAATACAGTTATTTTTTACACAACTGAATTATTAACAATAAACAGCACATTCTTTCAGGATCAATACTTTTTGGACCTTTGAAAGTTCTACAACAGTTCAAGTTACACCCATGCAATCACAAGTCTACATTGTCAGCTTCTAAATGTATACAGAGATTGATTGGCAAGAAAAATAAAGAGAAGTTATTTGTTGCTACACAGGTATTTGGGCAATCATACTGTATCAAGTCTCATATTAACTTTTTATGTATTTCTTTGTTCACACTTCCAGTAGTTTATAGTTTTTATAGTTTTCAAAAGTCACATGATGTAGGTTGTTGCTTAATTAATGTCCGGGGAGCCATTATTTTATTTGTATTCAGGATGTTGAAAGTGTATCCTGTTACATGTCTTATGTACAAATGGTTAACCTCTACTAAATAGCCAATCAGATGATGCTGTAGTCAAAATTAGTGCTTAAAAAACCAAAGTAGTTCTACTTTCACTTTGCATAAAAATTGTAATTCTGAATGAACCTATTTAAAATTAAGTTTATATGATGCACAAATATTTTAGAAGTGAAATGAATCCAAATTTAATAATTTCAAGCAAGTATTAGATTTTGTACGAAACTTAACAGACTGGCACCTGTTTCTGTCCATCTGACAACTGAAACTAGCTCTATTTGTGACGTCATTTCCTAGAAGAAAATTAAAAAATATCTTGCACGAGACATCCCAAATTTACTTTAAATTTTATATCAAAATACAAGAGTTTTGGACATTAATGCTTGTTTATCATGTTAATTGTTATAATTAGAAATTATTGGTTGATAACAAATTTTTTGGCAGTAAATTACTGGTATTATATATATCTAGTCAATTAAAGATTTAAAGTATAACAAAGAACATTTAACAAAATAAAAAAAGCACCATCAAATATATACTATAACCAATTGTAAGTTAACATTAATTTTGACTTGTTTGTTGCATCTTTATCTGTAAGAAATCTTTCTGCATATCGAATAAATCCATTGTAAAATTTCCAAAAGTATAGATATTTAAGGAATGTAGGGCATAGTAATGAAACAAAATGACAAAACAAATGATGGTTTCATGCACTACATCAAAACTGATGAAAAAATGGAGGACTATATGTAATTGTATTCATCAGTTGTATTTATTTTTGAAGCAAAAGCTTTTTATATTAAGATAAATCCTAAAAACTGTGGCGATTGTTAATGAAAATGATAATGATGTGAAAAATGACATAACAAATTAAAGCTATGATAAAAACTTGGGGGAAACAATAACATACATATATAACTGTTACAAACAATGACATATCCTCTTGTGTTTTGTTAATTTTATGCTGATGTTTGTTATTTTTCAGTAGGATTTGCCAATGAAAACACTTCCATCTAGGAAGAACTATCATGTTTTGCTAAAACAGTAATTGATTATTTATGTATCATTGTTGTTACTTTTTTCCTTCACCAATAGGCCTCTTAGTTTTTCATATACGGGTTTTTTCATGTATTATTTGACTAATTATTGCCCATTGTAAAGCTTCTAAAACATTTTAATTATAAAAGAATAAAATGTATTCTTGCAAGAAATTAATTGGATATTCAGATTAAAGATTCAATAATTTATTATAGTCTGACCACTTGTATTACATGTACATTTATAATAAATAAACAATCAACATTTTATTAAACATCTGTTGTCAATGTGTTTCAGATGTTTTTCCCATCAATTTTGTTGTGTTTTTATTTTTATAATGAAAAGGGGTCTTTTTTGAATGTAAGCATTATTTACCACCAAAAACACCTTAAAATAAAAAAAAAACATCCTGCTTTTGTTTTTAATATATTTCATTTTTATTTAACATCTTTTACTTAGGTGCTTCTGAAGTATTAATTATCAGACATTTCCTTTGAGTGACTTTACTAATAATAGGAAAATTACTAAAATAATATGTTTACCAAGCAGACAATGCCTACGGCATAGCTATATCCAGTTAAATTGTAACGGAGTCGGGATATGTTCTGATGTTCAAATATAAAAAAATTTATGAAATTGCACAAATACTTCATCCTCTTTTAAAATACTCTCATTGGGGTTTCAGAATATAAATCAGACAAGGAAATGTAAGAAAATTATTTACTTTATATTAATTGCATATTGTTTAATTTTATAACAACATGGGTTAAGGTCTTTTTTTGTAAAACCATTTTTCTACATAGTGCCAGCAAGTAAAAAAATATGAACAGCAAACACAAAGTCATGACTTTTTTTTCTTAAACCCCACTTCATAATTCATCATTTAAATATGTTTGAATTGCAATTTACCTAAAGGAAATAGATTCTGAGGTCTGAAAACAAAATAAAAGGGATGTTAATGAAAAACATTCAAACACCAGTATTCTTCATGATAAAATGAAGACAATGTTGCCACCTAGATTTGTTAATTTTTACATGTATCCTCCATATATTTTATCACATATTATTTTAGAGATTATCTGCAGCCATCACTTGCACATTGTCTTTGAAATTTCTGCATGTGTTGCAACATTAAGATTTTGTTTTACTGACTATATTTTTTATTCCAGACATTTAAAGATAGTAGGTAGTGTTAAACATTATGTACTAAATAATGAACCTTAATTTAAACATAAACACAAGCATTACATGCTAATAGGGAAATTCATCAATACATGTATTATGTATTTCATAGTACGCAAAATTTGAGAATGACTTTTTATAATAGTTAGTTAATAAAGTGTTAAATTTATTTCCAGGACCAAATATTAAATGACTGGTTTAGAAATAAAGCAGGAGTGCCTATTTTATACATAGCTTTCAATGCAATAACATTAGAGCCACCATCAGAAAAATCTAAAAGGAAAGCTGATTGTCAAATAGATGCAAAAACAGGACCATCAGAACATGAACATACAGTAATAAAACAGTTAAAAGTGGAAGTATTTGGTGAACAAGAAGTGAAGAAAAAGAAGCGGAAAAAGTTAAAAGGCCCAAATCCCTTGTCTGTCAAACCCAAGAAGAAAAAGAAAGATGGAGAACTATCAAAATCACAAAAGAAAAGATTAAAAAGAAAACAAATGAAAGAACAGCTAACTGACAGTTCAAAGGAAAATGGTTAAAACATGTTTGCTGTTTTATTCTTCCATCTGTCTTTCTTTGTCTTGTAAACAGTTTATCATGTTAGATATTACAGATCATAATGTAGCCCATGTTCAATTTTGTTCAACTTTAATGGAATACATTGATTGAAAAGTTATCCCATAATAGATACAATAAATCATGTCAACACTAGGCTGAGAGGTTGAACCCAACTTAGGGGCTAGATGTGCCCAACTAACGTCTGTTGTCAGGAGTCTCGTTGGCGGAGTGATTAAAGTAGGTAGTCATCTACTGTTGATAATGTGATTGTCAAGACTGAAGTTTCAGGTTCCAAGGTATGCTTGACCACAGTGTTAATTGACAAGGATTGCCAGTTTGCCTACTGAAGGTCAGGATTTTCAGGTACTCTTGCTTCCTCTCCTAATGAAAACTAAACATCACTGTATACTGGTAGGTGAATAATTGCTCAAACTCAAAGTGGCATTAAACCTCATAAAAACAACTTAAGTTGTGAAGGATTACCTGTTTTCCTGTCAAAATGGAAAATGTTTTTAGCATACTTGTCCCAAAAGCCTAGATCGATCACATAACATGTTCATTGATAAAAGTTCAACCTGTTAAAGTACAATAAATTGTGAATTGGCTTAGAAATTAACCTGTTATGATTTTCATCTTCTGCAATACTAATATGTTTTAATCATTTTTCAAGATAAAATATTTAACATGTGTTCCAAGGGCATGAACGATGTACTTGAACAGTGCACAGGGAGCCCGCACTATGACAAAATCAACCCAATATCATTAGAAAGCGCATGTACATCGATTTGTTCAAGTCCCTGTGATCAGCGTGTATTTATAGGGGTATACAATGTCTTTTTGAAATATTTTATTTTCTTTTAAATACTCAATACATGGAGCAAAGTTGGTTATTTCGTATAACCTAACTTGGTATTTCACAGACCTGTCAAGTGTCACACAACTCGCATGAGACTCACGCATCTAGTCCACAATTTGGCAGCAAATTTCTTTGATGTTTTTATTTTTTCCTTTGATCTTTCAATTTTTAGGCAAATCTCACGCGAGCAGCTCATCAAAACTTGACAGCCCTGTATTTCAGCATGTGACTGATTGTGACGTCATAATAAGATGTATTGATGACATTGACTATACATAAAGTTTCCGCAAACAACAAGTGACGACACTAAAATTGTGAATTGCAAATATTATTTGATAAATTGTAAAATATTGTTCTTGTTACTTCATTTTTAGCTCACCTGACCCAAAGGGTCATGTGAGCTATTGTTATCACTTTGCGTCCGTCGGCGTCGGCGTCTGTAAACTTTTACATTTTAATCTTCTTCTCTGAAACCACTTGGCCAATTGAAACCAAACTTGGCCATAATGTTCGTTGGATGGTCCTCTATAAAGTTAATGTTTTTTATCCCAATCGGAAATTCAAAATGGCCGCCACAGCAGGACTTAGTTTAACATTCGACCCTATGAGAAAAAAGTTTAAAAGAGCTTCTTCTCTGAAACCGTTTAACCAATCAAAACAAAACTTACTAGCAATATTGTTTGGATGGTCCTCTATAAAGTTTATGTTTTTTATGGCAATTGGAAATTCAAAATGGCCGCTACCGCAGGACTTACATGTAGTTTAACATAGGACCCTATGGGAAAAAGTTTTTAAAGGCTTCTTCTCTGAAACCAGTTAATCAATGGAAACAAAAACTTACTAGCAATATTGTTTGGATGGTCCTTTATAAAGTTTATGGTTTTTTTTTGCAATTGGAAATTCAAAATGGCGGCCACCGCCGCAGGACTTAGTTTAACATAGGACCCTATGGGCAAATACAAAAAATCTTCTCTATACAACCGGTTAACCAATGAAACAAAGCTTTCTAGTAATATTGTTTGGATGGTCCTATTTAAAGTTTATTGAAAATTACAGGATTTACTTTAACATCAGGGAAATGCCATCTTCATTGCCTATAAAATCAGGTGAGCGATACAGGCTCTTAAGAGCCTCTGGTTACTATAGAATTTAATTGGATAGTTTTACGCTGCAACATAAACCGCTTCGCGGTTTATTCAGCGTAAATCGACCCAAAGTCGTTTATATCCAATAATCTCACCAGCAATTGAAAACAAACCTTAAATGTTTAATAATTTCTTCTATTATTAGTTCATGTACTGGAGCATATGATGACAGGTGGAACATAACCTTATAGAATTTATGTTTGTTTTTTGAAGTTTCTGCCACCACTTACCCGTTAATAATAGTTCTATGTGTTCTATACACAGAAATAATGTGTCATGTCATCAACCTCCAACCATATTTCTTTGTAAAAAAAATATAGAAAGGACAAAATTGCAATACAATATTTGTATGGAAAAAAGGTGAACACCCGTTTTGTTTTTTGTTTTTGTCTGGGGAGTATAATACCACCACCCTCAGCGGTCTTATATTACAACTATAAATGATTACATGATGATCTGAAAATACAATAGTTCATCAAGTAAGCAAATAACTGTAGCATTCTTGTAATGGTTACCACAAAATGGACATTTCTATTTCCCATTATTATAAGTTGACCACAAACACATGGATATTGTAAAACAATTTCATTTCATGTTGTTATTTAAGAACCACACAGAGACACAGTCTATCAACACTATGTCCCATTCTTGTGATTCGACAACACACAGGGTCATATTAAACAATATTTTTTTCCGTTTGTTCGCCACAGAAGGGAATGGCCCAACATAATCACTTTAATTCTTGTAAGGTAGTCACCACACATACAAATCGTTGTCCCCTATCCATATCCCATTCTTCTGATTTGACAAGAACTTCAGTTTTTATGTTGTGGGATCCAATTACCCTGTTCAACTTTGGCACATATATTTTCATACCCTGCCACACAAGGTGTCTAAAAGGCTTTCCATACAGATACATATGATACCTACTGCTTTGATATGATTGTCTGTTCGATTGTCCAGATGTTAATTTGAAAACATGTCAAGGAATATTGTTTAGATCTTGAGCAGCTTTTAATTACTATGTAATAAAAGGTAAAGTTCAATTTTAGCACAATCCAATTCGTAGTTTTTAACTTGGGCCAAATACAAATTTTATTTTGGTCAGCAGTTAGTGGTTTTCAAATTATAACTTGAAAACACATCAATTAATTAGGCTAAAATGAAGATAAAGTTCAATTTTCAGCAAAATTCCATTTATAGTTTTTGAGGAAGGCCAATTTGGCAAAATTGTCTTCTTAGATGGACTGTTATATTGCTCAACAATAGTTTTAATTAGTATTCTCCAAACATGAAAATCTTGCAACCCGTACAATGGAAAGGTTTCATATGGTCTACTATGAAACATTTTAAAGAAACAGCATGTTATACAAGTTTATTGTATTGGTGTGCAGACACATGCACAAACACATGTAGGGAAGAACACTCCCTTTTCCATATGTGTCAAGAAACCTTGGTAGCTGAGTGGTTAAAGTCTCTATTGATCTTGTGGTCTGTCAACACCTTGATTGTGGGTTCAAGTTTCCCTATTGGCATAGTGTACTCGACTGTCATCTAAGATTGCCAGTTTTCCTGCCACATGTTTGGTGTTTTTTCCAGGTACTCTCTAGCTTCCTCCCTCAATAAAAACTGGATGCCATTATATATTTGAAAAATCAACACCATTAAAATAAACCAAAAAACCCCAAACAAATCAGTGTTTGGAATATGGATATGTAAACTGAATTAATTCCTGCTAAACTATTGTAAAAATTGCAACACAACTGGCAAAGACCTCCTATTCCTTTACCAGAGTATGGTTATTTTTATTACAAATTAAAGCTCTTTTATGAATTTTTATGAAGGAAATCAACACTAAGGGCAAAAAAAACTCGTAGTCCAATACAGGGGCATGGATATTTATATTACAGAAGTTACTTTACAAATTTCAATGAAGGAAACCAACACAATTGGAACTAGAACTAGAGGCTCTTAAGAGCCTGTATCGGTCACCTGACTTACAAAAAAACTTTTTAAGACAAGAATTTCCTTGCAAATTTTTATATTAAATGCTAAAGAGTTTATGTGAAGATGCCGTTTCTATGAATGGTGCCATGTTGAATTTACAATCAGCAGTAGGAGAGTTTCTGAGAAGAAGCAGTTTTTATGTTCTTTCATAGGTTAGTATGTTAAGTCATGTTCATTGGTGGCAGCAATCTTGTATTTTGGATCGAAACAAAAAACTCAAAATTGGTAGAGGACCATACAATATCATATATCCTAAAATCTGCCTAGTGGTTTGTGAGAAAACCAATTTTGAAATCTCAGCCAGTCAGAACGCATTTGCAGCTCTGGGTGCCATGTTGAATTTCCTATCGGGTTGAAGCATACTTAAAATAATAAGATTACTATCTAAGATTCACTTCTGCTTTATTTAGTTAAATTGTGTAGAACTGAGTTTCAAAGAAAAAGCTTTTTGTATGGTTTTCCCATAGGGACCTATGTTGAACTGTGTTCCACCATGGTGGCCATCTTGGAATTTGGATCACCACAAAAAAACTCAAATTTTGTAGAGGACCGTCAAAGGTACATTTGTGCAATTTTTCAAATCAATCTGCTGAGTGGTTTGTAAAAAGAAGATTTTTGAAATTTCATCCAATCAGAACCCATTAGTTGCCCTGGTAGCCATGTTCAATTTGCAATAGGCTAAAAAAAAAACTCAAAATAATAAGATAAATATGCATCAATCATTTCTTCATTATTTGGCTTCATTGTGTGGAACAGTTTCAGAGAAGAAGTTGTTTGTATGTTTTTCCCCTAGGGTACTATGTTAAACTAAGTCCCGCCATCTTGGATTTTGGATAGGCACAAAAAACTCAAAACTTTGTAAAGGACCACCTAAAGTACATTTCTGCAATATTTCAAATCAATCTGCCAAGCAGTTTATGAGAAGATTTTTGAATTTCAGCCAATCAGAACGCATTAATGGCCCTGGAAGCCATGTTGAATTTGCAAATGGCTCGAAAAACCCAAAATAATAACCTTCATTTCCTTCATAATTTGGCTTCATTGTGTGGAACAGTTTCAGAGAAGAAGTTGTTTATATTTTTTTTTCCATAGGGTCCTATGTTAAACTATGTCCTGCGATGGCGTCCATCTTGGATTTTGGATCGGCACAAAAAACTCAAATTTTGTAGAAACCAACTAAGGTACATTTCTGCAAAATTTCCAATAAATCTGCCAAGCAGTTTATGAGAAGAAGATTTTTGAAATTCAGCCAATCAGAATGCATTAATGGCTCTGGCAGCCATGTTTAATATTTGATCAGCACTAAAAACTCAAACTTTGTAAAGAACCACCCAATAAACATTCCTGACTTTTTGTTTCAATCAGCCAAGTGGTTTTGGAGAGGAAGATTGAAATGTGAAAAGTTTACGGCCGACAACTAAAAAAACGACGACGGACGCAAAGTGATGAGAATAGCTCACACTGACCCTTTGGGTCAGGTGAGCTAAAAAGTCGATCAGCAATCACTGGTGCCCCTGCTTTAATTTTTAAAACCTTTTTGGAAGATTTTCACAAAGTTAAAATCTGGGTATTAGTATAGTGAATCTTTGGATGGCGGGTGGGGAAAATTTTTTTATAACAGTTTTCTCAGCAACTACTTATCACATTCTCTTGAAATTTGATATGCAGCATTAGCATGGCCTCCCATAACGTGGGATTCGATTTCAGGTCTGTTGCTCACCAACTTCCTGTTAACGAAATTCTGCCATTTCTGTCTTTGATCGATTTTTTTAAAATTTCTAACTCTGACCTGGTTACCTTGACCTTTGATGAAATTCCTCCAGCATCAATAGGCTTCTTACTCACCTGATACTTAATAATGAACTAAAGTTTCGTTAAAATCAAATGCACACTGTTTTTTGTTATTGTTTGAAACATCTTTTTTGTCAAAATTTCTAACATATTTATGCAACTGTGACCATGAAATTTGATGGATTTCCCCAACAATCAAAAGGCTTATGATCCTTCTTAAACCAAACTATATCCCAAAGTTTTATGAAAACTAAAAGCCAACTTTGTGAGTTATTGTCTGGAAACATTTTTTTCGTAAAAATGTTTTTTGTCAACTATGATCTTGACCTTTGACAGAATTCCTCCAATGAATAGGCTTCTTGCCCACTTGATATGAAACAATATTGCACAGTTTCATTGAAATCATATCCAAGCTTATTAAAGAAGCTACTATGTGCATTTCCACCAAGCAAAACTTTCACTCATTTTACTAGCATTTTTACAGAACTACTTTTCAAGCTTAGAGATGTGCTTATTGCTTAAAGGAAGAATTCTTATACGAAGAGCAAAGCTGAAACATATTTTTGTATAAAAATATAAAACTACAGAAGCAAATATATATCTCCATTGTTTAATATAGAATTTCAACATGCTTTTGTATATAAAGTAAAAAATACAATGTATTGCAAAATTGTACTTCCCATTATACTATTTGAGGTAACAATATTTAAACATTTTTATCCAACAAAAAACTATGTATATTACCAACAATAAGATGATGCACACTAAAAAGCAACACTAATTCTTCAACAATCACATGGTGTTAGATGCATGTGTTGTAAATATCCCTGCGGGGTATAGGAATATAATTATATCTTAAATGGTTATCATTGCTTAAATGTATTGTTTTGTACATCTATATGAACAAGTTTCAACTATTATTTTTACTAAAAATTCCTTAAAATCCTGAAAATTCATTCTTTACAACAAAATTAATTCTTTATTTTGTAAAACAAATTGAATTCACTTGTGATGAATATATATGTTTTTATTCTTTTTATGATTCTATTGAGTTTTTATGTTCCAATTATGGGACACAAAAACAACTTTCTTGTGTTGTATTGATATAAACAACTGTCTAAAAAGTAAGTAGTCCCCTACTACCAGAAAAAGCTAAAGATAATTAATGAGCAAAATTTACACAACTGTGCTATTATCGTAGTTTTCTACCTGAGGAGTATTTAATATACTCAAAATATATGAAATATATGACTTAAAATTTTATATAAACATCTACTATTTAAAAAAGCAGTCTTTTTAAACCTAAAAAATTGTGAGGTGATCATACAACAATAATGCTGCAAAACTAAAATTACACACACTATTTATATCTACAACTAAATGTCACGTCTCTTTACTAATTAAAAATCAAATTAAAACAAATACAAAAAGGGTGGCTAATAAAATCAAAACAAAGTTATTCACGTCGTTTTCTAAGATTGTAAGGTGATGAGCTTCCAGAGTTGCTCTGTTTGACAGGGGTACTGCTTGCATTCGTTCCGCCTTTACTTTGACTGGTGACACATCTATAGGCAAACAGATGAGGAACAACTAACAAGGCTATGTTAATGATCCAGAAACAATACTGAGCTGTTGTTGAAGATGGAATCTGAAAGTTGGATGGAGTGCGACTATGGACTGCTGTAGTTAGGTAGACAAACTGGGCCTGCAATTACATAATGTATAGAATTAAATTACTTTTATTGTCTCATAATGTTCAAGGTCATTTGAAACTTTTTAACTGTCAAATTTTTATAGGTAAACTAAACACCTGAAAGTGATTAAAAAAAAATTGAAGAATGTGTCCATGGGACACAGATGCCCCTGCTAAATGAAGTCCCAAACAGGAAGTAGTTGTCTGACAGGTCTGAAAGTCGCTTACGACGTACAATTTGTGATACTGAACCACCCTGCCAAAATTCAAATTGTTCTCATGTACGGTTTCTGAGAAAAGCTTGACCCAACATTTCATACTCGTGTTCACACATTTTCATAGTAGTTGTCCAACAGGTCTGAAAGTCGCTTAGGACATACAACTTGTGATACTGAACCACCCTGTACATTTTCAAATTGTTATCATGTACAGTTTCTTAGAAAAGCTTGACGGAACATTTCATACTCGTTTTCACACATTTTCATATCGGCCCAGTCCCAAACAGGAATTTGGTGTTTGAATAGGTCTGAAAGTCGCTAAGGACGTACAACTTGTGTTACTGAACCACCCTCCCAAATTTCAAATTGTTCTCAAGTAGGGTTTCTGAGAAACACTTGACGGAACTTTTCATACTCGTGTTCACACATTTTCATATCAGCCCAGTCCCAAAAAGGAAGTAGTTGTCCGACAGGTCTGAAAGTCACTTGTGACGTACAACTTGTGATACTGAAGCACCCTGCCAAATTTCAAATTGTTCTCATGTACGGTTTCTGAGAAAAACTTGACGGAACTTTTCATACTCGTGTTCACACATTTTCATATCGGCCCAGTCCCAAACAGGAAGTAGTTGTCTGACAAGTCTGAAAGTCACTTAGGAGGTACAACTTGTGATACTGAACCACCCTGCCAAATTTCAAATTGTTCTCGCGTACGGTTTCTGAGAAAAGCTTGACGGAAATTCGTATGGATGGACGAACATGAGTAAAACTAAATGGCCCTTGACATGTTGTCGCTGGGGCATAAACAAATTAAAAAAAAAATCAATCTTTTTCATATGTAAATATGTAGGATAAACATATTTCATCCAAACCTTCACAACTTCAGTTGAAAATTCAATGAGTCTGTGAAAATAAAATGTGACCACAGTGAAATTTACTATAATAAATCAAAGTGCAGAAAATATATACAACAGAGAAGTTATTGCAGTCATATTCTATGTGCATGTTCTACATATACATTAAATACAATGATTTTGGCATACATTATTTCAATTAAGTAAGTGCTTAGTTGCTAACCCAAACCAAACTAGTCTTTATTATATATCACAACTGATCATGAGGTATATGTAAATGATTAATTATGACATTGTGAATATCCAATAAAACCTAAAGTCTGTTCTTAAGTGATTTTTCTTGTTTGAATGTTTCTTAATGCCACATTTAAGCAATTTTTCAGTGTTATCTTTGTCCATTTTTTATTGGGGTAGGGACCATAGTACCTAATGAAAACCCCCAACCTTTGCAAGGAAATCTTGCATACTTGTCAATTAAGATTGTACACTCTGCACGTAGGGAGACTGAGACAAGCAACCTCAGTGTTGACAGACAAAGTGAACTATCTTAACCACTTGGCCTCCTAGGCTCCTTGATAAAGTACTACAGTAGAATCATCCTTGTTTGGGGAATAACAATTTTCATGGACTGTGTGTGGACAGACAAAACATTGGTTTCGCTTTTCAACGAGAAACAATTTGCAGGTTGCTAAGATGGCACTTATGAGAACAATTAACATGGTAAAAACATTTCTCAATTTCTTAAATTATGAAAAGTGTTTCCCATGACATTAAAAACACCAAAGTTAATCAAATTTTTAGGTGTCTGAAATAAAATCTTCCAGCATGTTTAGGTACATTTATTACTAACTAATAATGGTCATTTTCAGATATTTTAACAGTTCAAAAGTTTGCCGTTCTTAAACCAAACCACTAGAAATTATACTAGTCATACCTGAGCAGCAGCTCCAGCATGGACAAAGGCAAGGTCTGTCATCATTCCATTACTGGCTTCAGGGTACATCAGTCTATATACAGCATACACATAATAAGGAAGGAAGTAAAACAGGTACACCAACAGCTTAAAACAAAATGGTGGAAATGTCCCAAACAAAAATGGCAATAATATACATGTACAACACTGTACACTAAAAGCTTCAAATGTGCTAACATCAAGAAAAATATCTATATGATATCTTTGGAAGAGTGATTTTATGCAATATTTTGAAAAAGGACAAGTATCTAGATGTCTACTGCCTTCTTAAATGGTAGGCAATATTTTTGAAATAGGGACTAAAGTTAATCTAGATGTCTACTGCAAATAGTAGTGTCTGAAAATCATTGCATTAAAATTGGAAATTGCTCAAAATACCAAAGAAAAAAGAGATCTAACCATTGAGAATGAAACACAATTTTCTTCAAACCTAGCCTACTACCAATAAGTAATATGATTCAAATGTTTATAAAATTTAAATGGTCCTACTGTTGCAGAAACAGTTTACTTTTAGAACTATCAAGCGTTTAACTGACTTAAAAGAAATTTAAGAAATAGACGAAGACAAATTAATATTAAATAAATATATTGAAGTTTGGCTCGATTAAAAGAAATTTAAGAAATAGACGAAGACAAATTAATATTAAATAAATATATTCAAGTTTGGCTCGATTAAAAGAAGTTTAAGAAATAGACGAAGACAAATTAATATTAAACAAGTGTGGACTGTGAGCAAGCTCACAAAGGGATACCCCGGCTTCGCTTCAAGTCCAATTATCTCCCCTGAATAATATCCGACAGCGACGAACATTCTTCATGCACATCTAAATATGATGTACTTCCTTCATGTAAAGTTTCATCAAAATCTGTCAAGCGGTTTAGGAGGAGAAGCGCTTACAAGGGATGTGGACAGACGACAGACGGACAGACAGACAGGGTGATTCCTATATACCCCCCCCCAAACTAGTTTGCGGGGGGTATAATAAATATATTGAAGTTTGGCTCAAACTATTTCGACACAAAAAAATCATAACTAGGTGACTTACTACCTTACACCCTCTGTCACCAAGGCCCTTCTACTCTCATAAATCATACCTGCATCTTAGGGAAGGCAGTATCATCAGCCAAAAATGGTTCAATATCCTTGAGGTAGGTCTTCGTTATATCAGCTTTACAGTCTAAAGCTACCTACAATATATCATGTCTTTATGTATTATTTCTACAGTTTGACACAAATTTAAACTGATTTTTTTTGCATCTATAATTTCCTATTGTGTTATGGTTACAATGAAAAAGAATGCAAAATAATTCTTTTGAGAAATCAAGCAGATACGGTAATTTAAATAAGTGCTGAAATTAACGAGTGTAAAAATAACTAGATGCCCACTCAACTTACGAAAAAAACTTTTTAGAAGCCACAACTTTTCCAGCAAGTTTTGATATTAAATGCTTAAGTGGGACTGTTCATAAGAAGAGGTTTTTTCTATGTATGTTGCCATGTTGAATTTCAGCAGTACAAACTCAAAATAATAAATGAACTACAATGTATATTTTGGCTTAATTTTTACTTAATTTCCATTTTAATGAGTGAAATGGTTTCTGAAAAGAAGCAGTGTTTATGTTTCTCATAGGGTCCTATCTTAAGATATGTTCCACCATAGCATTAATCTTGGATTTTGAATCATCACAAAATCTCTAAATTAGTAGAGGATCATTCAAGGTACATTCTTCAGCATTAACAAGCAATCTGCCAATGAGTTTGTGTGAAGATTTTTAAAAGACTTTTGAAGATTTGCCTACATCAAATCAACTACTGATGCCAGAAAACCTTTGAGGTTTAAATAAATACCATCTGTGCTAGCATTTATGTCTAACACCATCAATTGTTCAATAAATTCCATAAAATTACCGGTGTATTGTCCAATCATAGTCGATTTTACAGCCAGTTTTTCATGCGAGTCATGTTTTTGTCCAGGGTATATTGCTTGTTTCGTTTGAATGTTGTTCAATGCCAATTTCTATTCATTAAAGCAGTTTTAATAACATCAGTTTTATTTATCAACAAATTTAGCTGTACAGCTATACTGACCAACATAAATAAACACTTACCAAGGCTCTGAAACCATTAATTACTATGAAAGCAACAAAGCATACAGCAAACAAAATTTCAACTGGTCCCTTTGGTCTGGCTGTGGATACATTCCTAGTACCTGCCTGTAAAAAAAAACAAGTGTAATATAGCAAATACTTTGTATATGAACTTGCTTGATGAAATTAAGACATACAATTGTGCAGCTATCAACAACAATTGTCACAGATCATCAAAAGAAATCATTTAAGAATGTCACTGTATACTTTTTTTGATTCTGTAATTGTATTCACAATATTGAAATTCTTTTAATAATTTTTTTTTTCTGCTGGAAATTAAAATAAAAAATTATTTCTTTCTACAGTACTGATGCAAGAAATTGGACATATATATATTCAGTACTGGTAGTCAGGTACAATGCAAAATCTATTTATATCCTAAACACATTAACTATGGCAAACAAAATATAAAATCATAAAATGAATAAAATATACTGACAACCTTTTTTCAAGAAATTTACCTTTTATCAATGAGTAAATTAGTTGATGCTATTAGAGTAACATAGCTGGGTCATTCAACAAAGACAATGAAATGGCAATTACAGAAGTTTTTTAATTTGTCTGGAAATGAAAATAGATATTAAAATTAAATCTGAAATACTGTCTAGGATAGTGCAAACAACAGTACTGGTGACGCTGGCAAGATTGAAGACCATCAAAAATTACTGAAACATCAGGCTCAACTTAAGGATCAGACTGTTACACACCTTGGTTACCGGGTATCTCAATGTTACTGTATGCATTCAAGACATAAATCCTCATGGCGGATCTCGAGTGAAAACTCTTCCAAAAAAACCGAGATGTTTCTGAAGATTGTTTGGCATTTCATACAGAGATCACAAACCAGGGAGTGAAAAAGAGAATCATTCAAGCCATTGCACATTATGACGTACTGACCACAGTAAAGAAACGAAATTGTATTTGTATGTATTAATAGATTAAAGGTAAACCTTAGTTGTGTTTATTAATTTCAGAATATGGGTTATGCAATAACATTTGGTAGGTAAAAATCAACAAAATATTCATACGTTAGGTCAATCCAACTACCAAATAATACACAGACACAAGAATTAAAGACGAACTGGATGATTTTAATTTCAAAACTATATATTTTCCTCACTTATGCAGCGATTGTCCAGCTTCTTCTGCATACGGTGTCAATATTTCTCAATTGAGCAGGCATGCAGGAGCTTGCAGTGATTAAAACGATTGTTGCAAACGTCACCTATTTCTTCTGATAAACTTACAAACCAATGTTACAAGAAAAAGGACTTGTCTGAGCTTTTAATAAGGTTTACTACAGAAACCACTTCCTTTTCAAAAAATATTCTTTCTTGTTTAAAAATATGGTCGCATATAGTTTTCCCAATATTTAAATTCAGACTAGTGGTATACGATACCCATCCACTCTAATCAACTAACCAACTCACATACTACACTAATGGAAGTGGGAGGTTTGGCATGCCATAAAAATTTGTTTTACCCACAATTTGTTTTGAAATGCCTGTACCAAGTCAGGACCTTTGCTGAAGTTACTATATTTTTGGTTAATGGTTCTGGAGTTTTCCCGTTTCTCTGACTGATTTGTGTATTGTCTTTTTTGACAGTTTCCTTGGTGTTCAGTATTTTGTTATTACCTTCATTGAATGCAATTTTAACGAATTATAAGGATTTAACACTATTTTCGTTGGATTTATGGGTATATCAACAAGACCAACTCACTCACAAACATATCTTATTTTTTTGTGAGTTGGTCTTGTTGATATCTTGATAAATCCACTGAAAACTGTGTTCTATCCTAAAGTAACAACTCTTGGTTCAATATTAAATGGTTCATAAAAGATACTGTTTCAAACATTTCCTCTACAACTGATTTCCACAATATTAAAATACATGTACCCTCCAGGGAGGCACCACACTAAAACAGCCTGTGGTAATCCCTGGGCACTTTATATTTGAAAAGAACAGTCCTTATTGAAGTATTAATACTTCATTTGTTTACTTACTGATTTAGAACTTAACACTCTAAACAGGATATACAAAGGTATCACTATGTATGGGACATTCAGCAATATCGACCATTTTGGACCAAATTTACCTGCAAAAAGAAAACCAATGTTTTTAAATTACACTGCAAAAAATATAATAATTATGAATGGTACAGAATTTTTTTAACTTTTAATAAATCCTTAAATTTATTAATGAGTTATATTATTAAAACAAAATTATATGCAAATTATAACAACAGTCGAATTTAAGCATCCTCCTAAGTCAGGGGTTGTGATTCCACATTAAATCCAAGATAATGGAGCGAATGTTGAATCAGAACCCCTGACTTGAGAGGATGCATATTAGTTACCAAAGTGATTTAGTTAATTAGAAAAATCCTCAATTATGTTAATTTTATAGTTAATGAAATCTAATACACAAAATATGCTTTGAGAGCATCTATTCAACAGAAAATCAGCACTATTTCTTATAGACTGGTACATGTATTGTATATTGGATATCACACACACACCATCATAATGTATGATAAAGTAAATGTCATTTATATACATGTATGTGTAACCATGGCAACTTGTCAAATACATTAGAGTAGTCTAAGAATTCCTTAAAAGAATAATATTAACAAACCTATTATTCCACCAGGTACTAGCACTGCTACACTATTTAGTATAGAACCACACCAGTAAAGACATGCTAGCCTGTATTCCTCACTGCAATAAAATTCTTTCATTATTACATATTTTTTCATACAATTGCAAATTCAATACAAAGTTGTGAAGTAGATTTTTAAATATTTTTACATTGGAAATTGGCAGCAAGAGTTATAGTTGATTGAAAAATCAAATTGTTTCAAAATAATTATTAATATACTTAAAACAAAATTATGCAAGATTTGCATAAAAATGACTCCCTAAGTTCTGTTTGACACAGTTATCCATTGAGTTACATGCATATTTCTTCTAACATTTAAAAAATTATTAGTGATCTTTAACTTGCAACCTGGCTATTTGTTAAGACTGTATATACACACAATTTGTTTAACTGAAAAATGGGTTCAAATTCTAACTAGTCCTACCATGTTTTTTTTTTTTGGTATACAATATTACTTTTCAGATTAGCTGTATAATTTTTTAAATAATATAAATATAAGCAAAACTATATATGTGAAGAAGAATCGCACATAAAAATCTACCAGAAAATTTTCCAAAAATTGCATCAACTAGGTGTGACATATCACTGCAATAATTTCATAAACATTTCATTTTTGTTTTAAAAAAAAAAAATTTTCCACTGAAAACAAATTTATGTTTTATCTCAACCTGTAGTAAAGTCCTGATCTACATTTAAAAATTTGTATTCTATCAAAATATTACATGTACAAAAAATGTATTTGCCTGAAAAAAAATACCACTTTCAGAAATTTTTCAGCTATATCATGGCATTCAGTTTTTTATGGGGTAAGAAACCTTTAGAACCTGGAGAAAACCCAGACTTTTAGTAGGAAAACTGGCAAACATTGTCAATAAAGTTGAACATACCCTGCCCCCAATGAGTCTCAAACCTGCAACTTCAGTGATGAATAGTAGGTTAATAACTACTTTAACCAATCAGTCCCTGAGGCCCCTTCAACAATATTAACCATAGAACATTTACATTTGAAATTCCTAAATTAAAATTCATCTTACTATAAATAAAACAAATAATATATACCAAAAATCAAAACAGATAAATTTTTTAATCTCTTTATTTGTGATTTATATCAGAATTAAATTGTTCTTCAGAAAAATTTCCATGGGTACAAAGTTCAATGACATTTCTTTTGAACAGCTGATTTTTATTTAGCTCTGCTCCAAATTAGCAAATACTGTAAACTCTTAAAACCAACCATATCATAAATTTAACAATGTGATTATTCATGTAAGGTTAACGTTTATTGCACTTACTTATATGCAGTTATAGACAGAATAAGCAAAACTAAAGCAAGATGAACACAGCCATCCCAATAACATATCATTGTGCCATAGGGGGTCTTTAAGTAAGGTTCTCCTTGTAGGAAGTAAAAGTGGAGATATCTCCCCACATAACCATCATTTTCAAGTGCAACAATCATATCAACAATGGAAGCAAACAGAAAAATACTCCATACTACAATGAAAACAGTAGGCATTATTTTGAAATTTTCCCAGCTTGCTGTAAAATTCTCAGGTGATGTTAGGATGATGTCACAGGACAGGCAAAAGGGAAACAAAAGCATCTGGTCCTTATATACAAAATTGGACATAAATACATGTAGGCTATGAGAGATGAAGCAAATGGATTTTTACATCTTTGATAATGTCTAATTTAGGAACACATTTTTAAATCAAACTTTGTGCTGTATATAAGGTATTTGTATATGTGCATTCACTGTGGAAACAATGACAATGTGCAGTATTACAATTTTGTTCAAAAAGAAATAAACAACATTGATGCATTAAAATAAACTTCATTTATGTCATCCAGCATTTGTCAAATGTTCTTATCAGTTTAACAGTATGAAATTTTGCATTATGTGTCCATAAATATTTTATTATTTAGTAGTAAGTTTGTTGTCATAGTTACATGCTTTAATTAAGCATTATGAGGACAAACTTGCTACTAAATAATTAAACACAATGTAATAAAGCAAAGAAACTCCAGAGTAATGATGCCTTTATGAGATAGGTACATTAATATAAAACAGCAAATATTCAATTTAAAAATAAGGCCACGTGTATTTCAAGTTATTTTTGGTGTCTTAATTATTTTTATTTGGCAAAAATAATAGATATCTTATTCCTATAATGCTAGAACATTTCAAAACAGATTCCCTAATGCACTTCATAAAAAAATTTATCTTAATTCACTTTTAAAGTTATGTTTAACAAAAAATTCAAATTTAATTCTGTAAATGGCAAGACATTAACTGACTGAAACAGATCTTGACTATAGTGTTCAGTTACTGTGCATGTCACTTGCTCAATCATACAATGTATTTAAATAGAATTTTACATGTTCAAAAAGTAATCTATTGGACATCAACATCCCATCCCAAACACAATTTTACAACAACTGCATTTGCTGAAACTTTTTGCAGAATGTTATTACTAAATTTTCTATATGGGCCGGAACGAAAACATGAAAATTGGATCTTAATCCACATATTAGTATAGTAGAGATAATATTATACTTCCTGGCAGATATGATGACAATTGCAGCTTGAGCATGATGGTAAAGTCATGTCAGCAATATATTTTCTACACTCTCTGACTTGCATATGTGATTACTTACGTATACTTAGTTCTAGACAGAACAAATAAAACTAATGCCAAATGAACAGTGCCGTCCCAATAGTTGATCATGGTCCCATAAGGGGTCTTTAAGTAAGGTTCCCCTTGTAGGAGGTAGAAGTGCAAGTATTTATCCACATAACCATCATTCTCAAGGGCAACCACAATATCCACAAGAGAAGCAAATAAAAAAATACTCCAAACTGAAAAAAAATGTATTTGCATTAATCAAAATACCAATCAATAGATTATTACACAGTGGCCAATTCATGGGGGTGGGATCCCCTTTATGAAGCAGTATTGCATATAAATAAGAAAAATTGTCCAGAATGTCCAACTTCCCATTCCTTATGAAAAATCCTTGATCCACCACTAATACCAGTACATGTATGTCACAAGTACACCTTTAGAAAAGAAACAAGATTTGTAATCTTGTACATGCATGTTTAATAGAATGATAAAAAAAAATTTGATCTGAATTAAAATTGTTTGATATTGAAATTTTTTTTAATACATTGGTACCCTTTAAAAATAGATTACTTCTGTCTAGTAATACCTATATCTGACCTAGGTCAAAAGTGTCTAAGAGCAGTTCAGAGAACCGACTTTAAGAAATCAAAACCAGGATGTATATATTACAATTACATGAACATCTATGCAAATAGAATATCAAAATCATTAATAAAAAAAACAGACAGAAAATTACAGATTTATGTACATTATGTATTAAATATTAGACGAGACAGATTTGTACTAGTACCTAATAGAAGGGATAATAATTGATATCTATTACATGTACTCTAAATAAATAAATTTTTATCTAAACTCAAAAGGCATCAATCACCCTTTACCTTTATGTTTGTTTGCATTTGAAGCATCATAATGATTTTATTGATATGTACGAAATTTTTGTATATATTTTCTCAATCTATACTGATTACTTGGTACATTCAAATTTGATCCAGGGCTCACGCTGGGTTAAAATTTTAGGGATAAGTCACTTCTCTTTTGAAGGCTGACAGGGAGAAGTGAGGATAGAACATGGAGAAGTGGGTGGACAACAGGGAGAATTTGCATTTTATGTCTCGAACGCATCCTGTTTTGTTTGTTTGTTTTTTAAATAAGTGTTGGCATTTGCATTTTTATAGTTATATGTCTTTTTAGCAGTTTAATTTATTGAGGATAAAGGATTCAGTATACTTATTTATAAAACACATTTTCATAAATACATGACTATAAAACATAACAATAAAAAAAGAATCAACTGTCACAAAACTGTTAATTAAAATAAATGGTTCTTTGTCATTGGTACACAAATTGTTTGAATTATAACATGTATAACAAAGTACTATTACAACTAGAAGTAGAAAATTACATGATTGTGACAGAGAATTAATTTATTTAAATAGTAAAATTCACTATTAAAAGTATTTAAATATATTTAACTTAAATTTGTTTACAGTAACTGCCAAAATACTATTTTTACCATGTTTCTATCACTCATTTAAATACTATCAGCATAGTATATTTTCAATTGCCATCACCAAATTCATATCAGCTCTGGAAATTTTCACATATTCTTTTGCTCTGAACTGGTTTCTGGTTTTATTTTAAAAATCTATGCTTTATATATCAAATAAAAGGTCAACGGGTATACGTACCAATTGACCTTTGTGGCAAGTAAACATAATAAACATGACGCTGTAATCAAAAGTACAAAGATTTCTTACCAAAATGGGAATAAAATTTGAAAGGTGAAATCAGGCGATTCTACAGAAGGAAAGGACAACTTATCTTCTCTTTTGAAGATGATCGAGACCATGTGACGATAAGGCGACTTCTTCGCCCTCTAACGCAAGCCCTGTTGATCTATAAAAAAACTTCTTATATCTATGACTACTAAATATGTGATCATCAACTGATTCAGGCATACAAGAAAAAAATGGAAAACATATTAATTAAAGATTTTCCATGTCCAATGGTCTCAATTACTAGTACACTTAAAAATCATTGAACTGGCATAAACTCAAACAAAATGTTAGTTTTTTATAAAATGACTATTTACCAAAATCTAAAAAAAACAGGTAAGGTACTACTAGTAGTATACTAAATTTATTGCAAACCTATAGTTTTCCAGTTTTGATGGTACATTACTATTAAGCAATTTAAGGGACAGACCATTTAACTTGAAGGTGGGGGGGGGGCTTGGTTTTTTTTGTTATCAGAAAATTTTTATTTATTTTTGGAAGGCATCACCAACAAAAATTTTTTTTATTATTAGCATTATTTCATACAGCAGAAATACTTCTTCAGAAAATTTTTTTTTCTTACCCTCTGCTTCCAAAATATTTTTTTCATCAAAAATCATTTTCAAAATATGTTTTTATTTTTAGGTAACCCCCCCCCCCCCCCCTTGCAAGTTAAATGGTCGGTCCCTAGTGAGGCTTTTTAATGGGGGCGATTTGACTTGTATCCCAGGACAATCTTATAAGTACACATGATACAACGAGATAAACTATCAACAGCCGACCAACTCACAATTCAAAAACATACGAAATGATCAGTGAACAAGTAATCAATATGAATGCCAGACAACTCGGACCGCGGACAACTCGGATCGTGACAACTCGGACCGTAATAGCAGGGCTCACGCTGGGTCAAAATTATAGGGAGAAGTCACTTCTCTTTTGGGTGGCTGACAGGGAGAAGTGAGAATAGAACAGGGAGAAGTGGGTGGAAAACAGGGAGAAGTTGCAGTATATGTCGCGAACGCGTCCTGTTTACTTTGTTTTTTTTTTTTAAATTAGTGTTGGCATTTGCATTTTTATTATGTTTTTTTAGCAGTTTAATTTATTGAGAATTAAGTATCAAAGATTTGATTAACTATTCAGTATACTTATTTCACACATTTTCAAAAATACATGTATTAAACATAACAATAAAAAAAGAATCAACTGTCACAAAACTGTTCATTAAATTAAATGTTTCTTTGTCATTGATACACAATTTGATTGATTTATAATGAAGTACTATAAGAACTAGAAGAAGAAAATTACATCATTGTGACACATAATATATTATGTAAAATTGTAAAATTCACTGTTAAAAGTATTTAAACATATTTAACTTAAATTTGTTTTAAGTAACTGCCAAAATACTATTTTTACTACGTGTCTATCATTGCAAAACGCATTTCACCACTATCAGCGTAGTATATTTGCAATCTCCGGCACCAAATTCATATCCGCTCCGGAAATTTTCACAAATTCTTGTGCTCTGAGCTGGTTTTCGGTTATATTGTTAACCTACGCTTTATATACCAAATAAAAATTAAAAGGGTACCAGTTCAACTTTGGCGCGTAAACATAATAAACATGAAGCGGTATCAAAAATATGAAGATTTCTTACCAAAATGGGAATAAAATTTGAAAGGCGACATTAGGCGATTCTACAAAATGAAAGGGCGACTTCACTTCGCTTTTGAAGATGATCGACGGCGAAGTGGGACCACGATAAGGCGACTTCTTCGCCCGAGTCGCCCTCCAACGCGAGCCCTGAATAGGACAAGTCGGACCGTGTTATTCATATACGGTCCGAGTTGTCCTATACCTTATGGTCCGAGTTGTCCTTTTATTTATGGTCCAAGAAATCTATATTGTCATGTAAAAATAAAGATTTTGTTTGTAAACTGACGTTTATTTTATTAACTGTACAGCAGTTGACCACGCAGCGTAAAGTTTGTTGTTTGACGTGAAATTTACTATGTATCAGAAAAAAAACAAAAAAAGCTTCAACATATATTTATTTAAAAATAAGGGAATTGTGATACCAGAGTATGGTATCGTGTCGTCACCAACTTTGAATGTTTTTTAGCATAACTGGACGCGAGGAACAGCCTTCTGTTGTTTATAGTTGTACATGTATTGGGTAATGTTTGTACATGTTCTGTTGAAGTAGTTACAGCAGTACGGACTCTTGTCGTGGTCGATTGGTTTGGGTACAATGCTTACGATCTAATGACATGGTTGTTGAGATACACCCCCTGAAACGTAAAACGTTCCCGTACGAACGTTAAACGGACGAACCAAAAACGACATACGAACGGACGAAGAACGAACGAACGCTCTTATCGTCCAGACGAACCATTTAAAAATTAACGAACGAACGCTCTTATCGTCCAGACGAACCATTTAAAAATTAACCAATCAGAGACAAGCTATACGCTTCAATCGTTCGTATGTGGGAAAACGAATGGAGACGCCTATATCGTGTTTTGTAAAAATCAAGAAACGTTCGATCATTTTGAAAATCTTGAGAATCAAGCCGGTTTATAGTAAACAAATAAAAAATTGAAAAGGAATAAATAATAAAATAATTATACTTTATTTTCATTAAATCATCATTTAAATGATTTGTGACAGCTCAAACAGGTAATACACACATAAAAAAAACGTGACAATTAACATAACAAGCCCACGAAAAGCCTACGAGAAAATTTGTCATGTTTGTGGGGTTGAGTATTTTTATTAAATATTCATGTTCGTGATTTGGGCTAAACATGGAAATGTTTTAATAATGGACCTATAAATATTTTTTATCACAGTGTAAAAAGAAACGAGCTTAATCGTCGATTTTATTTTAATTACTAACAGTAATTATTACACATTCCAGAGGAAGCTCTTTATAATGAAATGTACTAATCCAACTGTATATTTATTATGTGTTATATAATTGTTAAACCTTATAGTTTCATAAATTTAGGGGTAATTTATTACAAAAATTCTCAATTGGAAAATGTTCATCAAGGTGGTGTTCAAATAACACATTTAAAATCACATTTGTAATATCACTCCCGAGACCTTTTGCAAGAATATTAAAAACCATATTTAACATAAAAAAACTACTGAGACCTTCGAGATACAATTAAAAACTAAATTAAACATATAAAATGACTCCTGATACATAAGAAATGCAATAAAAAACCATAATACAAAAATAAAATCAATCCTGAGACCTTAGCTATGCAGTTAAAAACCATATAAATCATACAATTTCACTACTGAGACCTTAGCAATACAATTAAAAACCATATTTCACATACAAAATCACTCCTGAGACCCTAGCAATACAATTAAAAACTATAATTCTCATATAAAATCACCCCTGAGACCTTTGCGATACAATTAAAAACCATATTTCACATATAAAATCACTCCTGAGACCTTTGTGATACAATTAAAAGCCATATTACACATATAAAATCACTCCTGAGACCTTTGCGATACAATTAAAAACCATATTACACATATAAAATCACTCCTGAGACCTTTGCGATACAATTAAAAACCATATTACATATATAAAATCACTCCTAAGACCCTAGCAATACAATTAAAAACCATATTGCACATGCAAAATCACCCCTGAGTCCTTTGTGATACAATTAAAAGCAATATTACACATATAAAATCACTCCTCAGACCTTTGTGATACAATTAAAAACCATATTACATATATAAAATCACTCCTGAGACCCTAGCATTACAATTAAAAACCTTACTTCACATGCAAAATCACTCCTGAGACTTTTGCAATACAATTAAAAACCATATTTCACATATAAAATCACTCCTGAGACCTTTGCGATACAATATAAAACCATATTACACATACAAAATCACTCCTGAGAACTTTGCGATATAATTAAAAACCATATTTCACATATAAAATCACCCCTGAGTCCTTTGTGATACAATTAAAAACAATATTACACATATAAAATCACTCCTCAGACCTTTGTGATACAATTAAAAACCATATTAAATATATAAAATCACTCCTGAGACCCTAGCATTACAATTAAAAACCTTACTTCACATGCAAAATCACTCCTGAGACTTTTGCAATACAATTAAAAACCATATTTCACATATAAAATCACTCCTGAGACCTTTGCGATACAATATAAAACCATATTACACATACAAAATCACTCCTGAGAACTTTGTGATACAATTAAAAACCATATTTCACATATAAAATCACTCCTTAGACCTTTGCGATACAATTAAAAACCATATTACGTATATGAAATCACTCCTGAGACCCTAGCAATACAATTAAAAACCATATTTTACATGCAAAATCACTTCTGAGACCTTTTTGATACAATTAAAACCAATATATCACATACAAACTCACTCCTGAGACCCTAGCAATACAATTAAAAACAATATTTCACATACAAAATCACTCCTGAGACCCTAGCTATACAATAAAAAACTATATTACACCTATAAAATCACTCCTGAGACCTTTGCGATACAATTAAAAACCATATTACACATATAAAATCACTCCTGAGACCTTTGCGATACAATTAAAAACCATATTACATATATAAAATCACTCCTAAGACCCTAGCAATACAATTAAAAACCATATTGCACATGCAAAATCACCCCTGAGTCCTTTGTGATACAATTAAAAACAATATTACACATATAAAATCACTCCTCAGACCTTTGTGATACAATTAAAAACCATATTACATATATAAAATCACTCCTGAGACCCTAGCATTACAATTAAAAACCTTATTTCACATGCAAAATCACTCCTGAGACTTTTGCAATACAATTAAAAACCATATTACACATACAAAATCACTCCTGAGAACTTTGCGATACAATTAAAAACCATATTTCACATATAAAATCACTCCTGAGACCTTTGCGTCACAATTCAAAACCATATTACACATATAAAATCACTCCTTAGACCTTTGTGATACAATTAAAACCATGTTACACATATAAAATCACTCTTGAGACCCTAGCAATACAACTAAAAACCATATTTTACATGCAAAATCACTCCTGAGACCTTTGTGATACAATTAAAACCAATGTTTCACATACAAAATCACTCCTGAGACCCTAGCAATACAATTAAAAACAATATTTCACATACAAAATCACTCCTGAGACCCTCGCTATACAATTAACTATATTACACATATAAAATCACTCCTGAGACCTTACAAGATGCAATATTAAACCATAGCATACTATAATTAACTTCTTTGACCTAACTAAGAGATGCTAAATCAATCAGGAGACATTATATATATGCAATTTTAAGATTTTATGCATGATTATTCAGTTTTATTAAGTTTGCTGTGTAAACAGCTATTCAGTTTTTGTAACAAATGAAGACAATGTAGGGATGTTCAAAGACTTTTTGATAAAACATACATTTTTAAAAGGTTTTAGGTACTAAAATGGAAAAATTTCATATGTGTTTATAAAATTTGCAGAGTGTTCAAATAAATCATATTTATTTGTACAACCTGAATATTGTAGATTTACATATAACAAAATAAACCAAGAAAGTATTTCTCAAATTGTTTATGTTTATATTTAATTTAAAACATGTTCATGGTTTTAATGAATTTATAGTTTTAAAATAAATACAATTTATTTGACATTTTAATGTTCAGGTTATTTTAATTTGATAACAGAATGTAGTATTTTCTATTAGACTAACAAAGTGTAAAATATTTTCTTTTGCGAATGCTGACGAACGAATGAACCTTTATTTTTACCTGTACTGCGCATGCGGACGAACGAACGAACGGGTTTTTATTTACTTGTTTTGCGCATGCGGACGAACGAACGAACGGACGAACGGAAAACGATATACGAACGGAAAACGATATACGAACGAACGGAAAACGAAATACGAACGCATAAATGGGAACGTTTTACGTTTCAGGGGGTGTATGATAAAGAAGGCCTTGTCAAGGTTTTTATTATTCTTTTACAGCTTGACCAAGCTACTCATTTGGAATCACAGAAGTTTCTTATCAAATTAAGTTTCACTAAATTCACTTATTTGAAAACAAACAATCTCAAATTCTTTCACATCTTAGAATAATTTTTTTGAATTATTATTAACTAAGCAACATGATTACTAGTCCGAGATTCCTCTGCTGTCCAATGCTTTTTATTATTTTTTTTTTTTGCGTGGGACGTCAGAGAGCTCTTCATAGGCAAAACAGCGGATTTTGCGAGACCGGTCTGGGTCGGCACATTTCATCGTGTCAGATTAATAAAACATGTTCATCCAGTTAATCTATATATAATTCGCTTCTTTAGATATTTTTCTCTAGGAATATAATCATCTTACCTTCAATCAAGATGATTTAAGTCCATTTCTAAGCTCATTTCCATCGATACCCTTACATTCCTACATTTCACTTTCATTTTGAACAAAAAGTAACGTGACAACAATGTGACTTTAATCCAGTGCTTAAATTAGCTTGGTTGAATGTATGATGATTATATTCCTAGAGAAAAATATCTAGAGAAGCGAATTATATATAGATAAACTGGATGAAAATGTTTTATTAAATCTGACACGATGAAATGTGCCGACCCAGACCGGTGTCGCAAAATCCGCTGTTTTGCCTATGGAGAGCTCTCTGACGTCCCACGCAAAAAATAAAAATAAAAAATAAAAAGCGTTGGACGGCAGAGGATTCTCTGACTACATGATTACCGATCACATTAATTGAAGCCACAATTATTATAGATAATTGTGAGTGTTTTCTGAATTCCTAAGATTTAATGTTGTTAATTGTGTCGCATTTCTCATCATAACATTTAACCTTTATATAATTAAATCAGTATAATTTACATTCGAGTAGAACTGTTTCAATTTACTAGAAAAAAAACTTATAACGTTATATTGATAAATATAAAAACAGGACTATCGTATTTTAATATTTTAATGACAGTATAAGAAATAGATGCGGTCCGAGTTGTCTTATTTACTACGGGCCGAGTGGTCCTTACTAGTAAGTCTAAGGTCCGAGTTGTCCTTACTAAGGTCCGAGTTGTCACGATCCGAGTTGTCCGCGGTCCGAGTTGTCCGGTTACCATCAATATATGTTCTTACCATTGTAAAATGGGTCATGTTTTGGAGGACCCTCGCGAAAATACAATCTCGGTACAAGAAAAACTACAAGCAGTGACACCAAGCCTACTGCAAAGATGCCCGCTGCATTGTCAATCCCTCCTATAACTTTCATAAGAAGAAGTATTGGAAATGCAAGACATGCAGACAGGAATGACACTTGAAATCTTGTTAAATTCATTTCCGTTCAACTTCTAGCGTCCAAAAATTAATACAAAATGACAAAGGGCGAAACGGAGATAATAAGTTGAAGACAAAAACCTTCTTCTTTGTTGTATAAAAAATTTTCGTTTTAAAAATCGGTTATGCGATTAAGATCAAATTTAATATGCTGTACGGTATTCGGAGAGAAGATTACAAATCCGTCGAAAAAATTACCGTAAACATTTACAGGTAACTGTATAGGCCCTTCTTTATCGTAATAAAATAACCAGTTTTTGCATTCCAATTTATGAGACTTTTTGGTTTACTAATATAAACACGATTAAATTAAAAACAAAAGATGTTGTTTTAATATATTGGGATAGTATTATGCTGTACTATTATTTATGAATGGTAAAAAAAGTATATGAAACTATTACATTGGTCGTATTAGACGTATTACGGTAAGTAGGTAAGTATAGAAATAAGTTATCAAACTTTTATAACACCTACTAATACTAAACAATCATGGACACGTTTATCATTGTTGAACTATTGACACAGTTGCTTACTGTGTTAGCCCTTGCAAGTGGAATGTAAGTCAGTTACAACACAACATACTTTTGTATCTTGATAGATATCTTTTTCTTTAAGGTCGACTCAGGAGTACATTAACTTCACATAATTATTGCTCACATATAGATCTTTTACCTTCATTTTTGTAGTTAAAAGAAGTTGTGCACCAGCTATTTTGGAATTGCTTGATGATTTTGTTCACATCTTTTCTCAAATGTTATGTTTTTGTGCAATCCTACTATTTTGTTTATATATTTTCACTGAAAGATTGCATCCATATGTTCATCTGGCCCAGTGCCATAAAACACTTTTAAATTTAAAAATGTGCTCAGCATGAGAATATTGTCAACTACAATGACAGCAGGGGAAATTAAAAGTTTTGATTGGATACAATTAAGAATAGAAAACTTCAAAGAATTTTTGATAGAGCCAGTCCATATGGTATGATAGAAATGTTCTAGATGAATTTCTTTCCATCTACTACTCTCTGGAACTTTTGTAGCAGTTTTACACAGGACAGTAGTTTTTATTTGTAATCAAATCAGTTTTTTTTACCCAGACCTGCATATGAAATATAAATAAAGATAATTTAAATAGACAGAAATTAAATTAATGAAATGTTTAAAAATTCACAAGGATCAATTCTAGCACACACTAAACAAGAAAATTCAAACAAAAAGATTTGCTTTTCTGAAAAACCCCAAATGACTTGTTATACATCATAATGCAAATTTATGTGAGAATAATTTTCTTTACTTATGTTTATTTTAGACCACCATGTATACATATGATAAAGACGGGGATTACAAAAAATGTACCATTTGTTTTCTTCTTCCTTGGATTAATGAAGTAAGTATAAATACCAAGCAGGCTGGTTTACAAAATGTACCAAATTAAAGCATGCAGTAACTATACAGGATATTCATAAACTTATTGGATGAATACAGCTGTATCATACACTTTTTAAAAAAAATCTTTTAGAGATAGATCAGGGCAACTGAACTTTTCCTTCTGTGATTTATTGTTTTTTACTGTTTGTCTCTGAAGTCTTCATTTGTGTAGTGTGGTGCAAACAAATTCCCTTGTTCTTAAAGCCTCCTGTACGAAAATTTTGAGCGTAGTCTAATTTTAGCCGGATTCTGGGCGGAATCCGCTTTAAAATTAAGCAATTTAGACGGAATTAAGGCGTACATGGAAAATGGGGCAAAAATCTGTCTAAGGATAAGACGGAATCCATCTAAGAAGTTTTTAATTCCAGCTAACAGGTACCAGCAAAAGCGGAATTTGGTATTCACGATTCCTGCTAACAGAGAAATCTGACAGAAAATTTTTCATAATAATCTTAGACGGAAATTTGGGCTTAAAACATTTTCACTGTTATGTCTATATATTGCTTATTTTTTATTATCAGATACATGTACATGTAAATTGATAAACAATAAACATAATTAACATGATTAACAGTTTAATACAGTGTTAGCAATTGTATATGTAGAGATCTACCCTCTCTTGTACATTTTAAAAAGGATCTACATATACATCTACATATACATGTACTCATTGTAGGTTAATTATAATACTCACACATCATCAAGCAGTTAAATAATCATAATAATATAGAGTATAACTTATTCTTGGTAATTTTTTTCAGTTACATTTGTCATTTATGCCTCAAAAATACATGTATAAATAATATAATGTAAGGGTAAAATGTTTTGTTTTATTTTTCAAGTTACATTTAATATTTATAAATATTTTCTTTACTAATAGTTTATGAGAGCTAGATATGGCAAGAAAACAGTCCAGACAATTTTTGGGGGGCTTGTTTTGTAACCAGTTACAAATCCTGTATAAAACAATTGCAGAGTAAGGTAATATGTGTTTGATACTCAGTAGTTGCATATTTCTTTTTTCTCTGAAAAGGGGTAACAATTGCTTACACATATTTTTATGCCTTCATTTTATAAAACAGTTACAAATTGGTTACATCTATATTTTTCTGTCTTCATTTTATAAAAGGGTTACAAATCAGTTACAGATATTTGTATGCCTTCATTTTATAAAACAGTTACAAATTGGTTACATCTATATTTTTCTGTCTTCATTTTATAAAAGGGTTACAAATCAGTTACAAATATTTTTCTGTCTTCATTTTATAAAACAGTTACAAATTGGTTACATCTTTATTTCTTACTTCATTTTATAAAAGGGTTACAAATCAGTTACAGATATTTTTATGCCTTCATTTTATAAAATGGTTACAAATTGGTTACATCTATATTTTTCTGTCTTCATTTTATAAAAGGGTTACAAATCAGTTACAAATATTTTTCTGTCTTCATTTTATAAAACAGTTACAAATTGGTTACATCTTTATTTCTTACTTCATTTTATAAAATGGTTACAAATTGGTTACATCTTTATTTCTTACTTCATTTTATAAAATGGTTACAAATTGGTTACATCTTTATTTCTTACTTCATTTTATAAAATGGTTACAAATCAGTTACAAATATTTTTCTGTCTTCATTTTATAAAAGGGTTACAAATCAGTTACAGATATTTTTATGCCTTCATTTTATAAAATGGTTACAAATTGGTTACATCTATACTTTTCTGACTTCATTTTATAAAAGGGTTACAAATCAGTTACAAATATTTTTCTGTCTTCATTTTATAAAAGGGTTACAAATCAGTTACAGATATTTTTATGCCTTCATTTTATAAAATGGTTACAAATTGGTTACATCTATACTTTTCTGACTTCATTTTATAAATGGGTTACAAATCAGTTACAAATATTTTTCTGTCTTCATTTTATAAAACAGTTACAAATTGGTTACATCTTTATTTCTTACTTCATTTTATAAAATGGTTACAAATTGGTTACATCTTTATTTCTTACTTCATTTTATAAAATGGTTACAAATCAGTTACAAATATTTTTCTGTCTTCATTTTATAAAAGGGTTACAAATCAGTTACAGATATTTTTATGCCTTCATTTTATAAAATGGTTACAAATTGGTTACATCTATACTTTTCTGACTTCATTTTATAAAAGGGTTACAAATCAGTTACAAATATTTTTCTGTCTTCATTTTATAAAAGGGTTACAAATCAGTTACAGATATTTTTATGCCTTCATTTTATAAAATGGTTACAAATTGGTTACATCTATATTTTTCTGACTTCATTTTATAAAAGGGTTACAAATCAGTTACAGATATTTGTATGCCTTCATTTTATAAAATGGTTACAAATTGGTTACATCTATATTATCTTACTTCATTTTATAAATGGGTTACAAATCAGTTACAAATATTTTTCTGTCTTCATTTTATAAAATGGTTACAAATTGGTTACATCTTTATTTTTCTGACTTCATTTTATAAAATGGTTACAAATTGGTTACATCTATATTTTTCTGACTTCATTTTATAAAATGGTTACAAATTGGTTACATCTATATTTTTCTGACTTCATTTTATAAAATGGTTACAAGTTGGTTACATCTATATTTTTCTTACTTCATTTTATAAAAGGGTTACAAATTGGTTACATGTATATTTTTCTTACTTCATTTTATAAAAGGGTTACAAATCAGTTACATCTATATTTTTATGACTTCATTTTATAATAGGGTTACAAATTGGTTACATCTATATTTTTCTGACTTCATTTTATGAAAGGGTTACAAATCAGTTACAAATATTTTTAATTCTGCATGTACAACAGTATTATTCCAATCATTTGTACTGTTTCCTTTAAAATGACAACAACAGTAAAGAAATTATTTATTTCTCAGTATGTCTGTTATTTCAATGTTGTTTTATACTATACATACATAAATACATAAATACATAAATAAATACTATCTTTTTATAAAATAGACACATTATGCTTTCATAAATAACATATATATATACATATATATAAACATAAATATACAGAAAACTACAAAAAGAATATGAAAACACATATATACAACAGAAACATAAATTAAAAATAAATTTACATAAAATGGTGAATATATTATTTTTTACAGTCTGCACATATCCACTCTAAATCAGGGTTATTTTGGAGCCTTTTATACTCAGACGATGTAACTGTTGTGCATTTTCTGTGCAACCAGGATGTACAATGTGAGCACTCAACCCACAATAGAGCTACTCCACCAACAAGTCCACATTTTTTACATGGAATGCGCTAGAAAAGAAAAATATTTGATTTTAGCATCTAAAAGCTATGCTACAATACATACAAATGTTTGTTATTTGTAGTTACTTTAAATAATAATTATTTTAAAAAACATATTGCTTAGATTAAAAATTAATCATTTCAACTCGTATAGGTCAGTCATGTCATATTCCAAGTTACTTGAAATGAATATAGATGTAAAATAAGAAACAGACAATTGAGCATAAAATGTTAATTACCTCTTTGTCTGCTTTCCTTCTTTTCGGCTTTGGCAGCAAACTAGCAAAATCTGTTTTAGGTGCTGGAGGTTTGGTAGGCTCCAACCCTACTGCAACCAATACTTCTGGTGCTTCTGCTTCAGCTGTTGGACCAGGTTGGTGAAGAGCTGGAGGTATTCCTGCTACATCAGGAAGTTCCTCTCGAGCTGGTTGGTGTGGTGAAGCAGGGCCTGGCATTGCAGCCTGAGGTGGTGCCACTACCTCTAGAGCAGGTGGGGGTTGCACTGCTGCTCCCTGGACAACTTGCAATGCTGGTGGTGCCTCAACCAAAGGAGCAGGAGGGGGTTGTACTGCTGCTCTCTGTATAGCTTGCAAGGCTGGTGGTACCTCTACTTCTGGAGCAGGTGGGGGTTGCACTGCTGCTCCCTGGACAACTTGCAATGCTGGTGGTGCCTCAACCGAAGGAGCAGGAGGGGGTTGTACTGCTGCTCTCTGTATAGCTTGCAAGGCTGGTGTTTCCTCTACTTCTGGAGCAGGTGGGGGTTGCACATCTGTCACTTCCTCTGTGGTTTGAGGTGTATCTGCAGAATTGTCTTCAGCACCTACAAATAAGTGAAATGTTAAAAAACTTTGTCTAATAATTACAAAACAGTGAGTTATATTAATGACTATACCAAGAAAACTGGGCCCAAGGGCTGTGGTATGGACCAGGATTACTGCTGTAGACCAAGCCATCATTTTAAATTTATATTGTGTTTGTTCCATTAATGAACAGTTCCAAAATTTGTTCACAAAATTGACTAGTTTGATTTACTGTTATCAACATTGGAAATTCAGACCGTTTGTGCTAACACCATGTATTTCTGTATGTACACTGGACGGTTGTACCCAATATGTAAGACTTATTACTAAAATGCAATAACCTACAATATTCGAATCAAATGTGTGTAACAAGTTCACAACTTACTATCTTCTCCTATTGCAGCTTTTACAAGCTCCCACAGCTCTCCAAATGCAGAAGACGGAAGAGAAACACATTTGGTCGGTCTGCCCATCAGTCTAACTGTGTGGTTGACTTTTCCGCCTTTTTCTATTACTTCTCGTCGTAGGATTTTGTTTGGAAGAAACTGAAGTCGCTCCTTGCGGATGGCAACTGAATCCCTCACAACGCAACAGGCACCATTGGTCCCCTAAAATTGAAAATCACCTGTTTTTAATATTTGTACCATTAAGGTTAAAAAGGCAAAACATTTATCTAACAATTGCTTTTAATGTATCATCGGATTTAACCAAGGCACTGGAGGACAACAATTGCTTTTAATGTATCATCGGATTTAACCAAGGCACTGGGGGACATGATATAGCTGATAATGTAGAAATATCTTTATTAGGACTGACAATTGTTCTCTATTAATATCAAATCATTATTTAACACCTCTCAACTTTGATCGTTAGTGTTGAGGAAAATCTTACATTGTTCTGTATAACTGCAAGGATCTTCCTGATGAAAGAATCACCAATGGCCTGCAGGGGAAATTCTTGTGGCTCTGAAGCTGCATCCAAGGCTGTCCTATAGTAGGGCACCATAATGTCTTTGATGTATGTGTTGACTGCTGGCATGAAATGATAACATTCTGCCATGTTGAGAATCTGCAATGCAAAATAATATATAAAATAATATAATTGAACATGCCATTTACTTTCAAGAATGTATTAATAAATAGCAATAAATTCACTCCTATCATGATGCTGTATCCCATTATACTTAGCATCATAAAAAAGCAAGTTTATTGCAAAGCCCTTGTCTGTCCTTACATTTTATTTTTATTAGAATTGAATAAATTATCACTAATTTACGAAGTAAATTTAAATGTACTGGCTTTGTATAAATAAAAACAAGTGTGGACTGGGAGCATGCTCACAAGCAATACCACCGGTTTGCTTTCTAGTCCAATTATCTCCCCTTAATGATAATAAAATCCTTCATGCACATCTTCATATAATGTACTTCCTTTATGCTAAGTTTCATTAAATTTCATCAAGCAGTTTAGGAGGATAGAAGTAATGTGGACATACATCCACACGTACAGACAGACAGGTTGATTCCTATAAACCCCCCAAACAAGTTTGCAGGGGGTATAATAAGGGGTTATTTTTAGACCATTTCCTTAAAAAGCATCAAAGTGCATTTACCCTGATCATTTCAGATTCCTTTTTTGTTTGTTATAACAAAGTCAATTGAAAATTTCCACTACCATGGATATTTGGAGATCTAACAATAAAATACCAGTTGAAGGAAATAATTCATACATAAATTTGCATTTTATTTTGGCAAAGCTTTAGAAGCATTCCTTGCATCAGTGGTGATTTCAGGGAGAATTTAAAACAGGTACATGTAGTTTTTTCATCTAGAACATTGACCAAATTACTCATAAGCCAATACATATGATTTAATATCAACATGTATATAAAATTATTTATCATTTGTATTTAATAAAGAAATTAATTAAAACTTCTTCTCTTTGTCCGTTTTACACTCCATAAAAGCCAGCATCCAGCGTGTTAATGTGCGAAAAACTAATAATAATAGTACAAAATTTGAAAGTTGAATTGTCAATTTACAACCCTGTTCCGAACCCCTGTCCGATTTTTTCACCCAGTTCCGAACCCCCGTCCAATTGGTTTTTTACTAATCAAGAAACAGAATCACGATAACGTGACTTGTTATTTTGAGAGGTGAAGTGTCATGAGGTCAAAGGGAAAAGAACACAGACTGTCTGGAAAAACCTAAATTTTTATATCATAAAAATTTTTTATATCATAAAATTATGCAAATATATTTTTTTAATCCCATAAAATTTACAACATTGATGAAAGACATACCTAAACCATCATATTAGTTTATTGAAATACTTAATTTTTGTTAAAACAAATAAAGTATAGGCAAATATTGGCAAAGTACTCTAAACTAAAATTAAAATTTTGTAAAAAGGGAGGTAATGTTATAGTATAAATACCAATTAATAAACCTACTTACTGCATGTATAAAGAAAAATGCCAAAAATTACTGTGGTCAGATTTCTTTAAATCAACTATTATACTGCTTTTTAATTTTTTCGTGTACAATCTATTTGAAAGTTTAAAATTTAGACAATCCAGAAATCAGCTGAAAGAATTTATGATTATGAACAACTATTTTTCAAATACCCATAGCCATGTGATTCTGTAAGATCAGCAGTCTTTCCCTCGAGCATCATCATTTTTGTAATGGTATCACTTATTACTTATTATTTAAATAAACATTCATCTTTTTTCGCTTTCTTTTATAACAGAGAATTATTTTTCTACGTTTTCTGTCTATTACACTTTTTAATACATTTTTTTTATATGTTATGTTTTTAAATCAAATTTTCATATCAAAATCATAATCTAAATTTACTTTTCTATGCTTATTATGTCGGTTTTATTGATCTTTAATTTTATGTGACCCCCCCCCCTCCTACCTCCAATCTGCACTGAAATAGGCAAGGTACCCAATAATACAAATATTTCTGTGAAACATGCCATCCTGCATTCCAAGTTTAAGAAATAAGAATCATTTACTGAAATCAATCCAAAGAAAGTATGGTTTTACAATTTTTGAAAAGATATATTTACATTTGCAATAAATATTGGTAAACAAGACCTGTATAGCATTGACATGAGAGAAACAGAAGTTCATTTAACAAAAGTGTTTAAATATTTATTGTGAAGATTCAGTTGATTTATGTGATTCAGAACTGTTGTATTTACAAAACTTAATAAAATTAAAGCTAGTTTTTTTCTGTAGTAAATTTGGCCCTATATTAAAAGTAATCTCATTATTACCTGTTCCCAATGCTGTACCTCAAACATTGCAGTGTTAACCATAAAATTTTATTCTTGCATAAGATGGACTTATTAATGCTTGAGCTCATTGCGAACACTTGAGTTGATAAAAATTTTCCTTAACAGACACATTTAGTGAAACAAATGAACACTGCTTATTGAATACCATATGTACATGTACAAAAAATGAAAGATTGCAAATGGATTTAGAGGAATAGGATTACCAGTAAAAAAATTTATTTATATCAACAATTAGATTGAATCTTGTCTAGATTTTTGCAGTTAATGTTATAATAGAATTTCTAACAGTAGGTATGAAAACAACTTACTGTATATATTTCTGTCATAAGATCCTTAATATCCTTTGGAAAGAATCAGTTTTTCTAATAATGATCCAAAAATGGTGTCCTTCTATTATTATCCTTGGAAAACAAATTGTTTGATTTGCCAGACAATAATTTTTATGTAAGACTAACTAGAAAGGATAATGTTTTTGTTTATGACCTGAATTCAAGGGAATAATAATTAGCTTTATTATACAGATATCTATATTAAGGTGTCAGCCACTAGAACATTTATGACCTATTCACATCAGGTGTGCTACCTGCATCACTTATTACATAATTTATTATGAAGTAATCACACTCTAATATTTATGATCCTGAAGATCAAAGAACAGAATAGGTTATTTTTTATAAATACAGTTAACATTTAACAGATATGAGATTTTTATTACCTGTTAACAACAATATATCGATGATGAATTTCACTGTTTTTAAATGTTAAATGTCCATATTTAAAAAATGATTAGGAGAAATTGTTACCTACACCCCTATGTCAAATGTAGAAATTTCACAAGCTATTAATGTCTGAAAAAATTTGTACTAGTATAACTTATAAGATTTGCTAAAATTATTACAATGAAGGTGACTCCTAAGTAATGTTATTCATTAATATAATACCCGTTTTTATATAAAACATGTTTTCAATTATGTTTAACTATTATTTGTATTTCTTCTATATATTTTATTTCCTCATCTCTGTAACTATGTACATAGTTTAAAAAGAGTAAAATCCATTTTTCCACATGTTATATCACCTGTCTATACAATTTATTTTGCTATTATCAGACATGGCTGTCATATAGGTTGCAGCTTATATCAAGTCCGTTTCCTAAACACTAACTTATTATAGGTGCTTTATAGATAGAAGTATAAAATATTTGCATGACGGATCATTTAGAGACTGTATTATCCAAATTCTAGATGCTTTCACTTTTAATTGTATACTAAAAGTAAGTATAGAAACAACTTACTGTATAAATTTCTGTCATAAGATCCTTAATATCCTATGGTAAGAATGGAAAGGATTCACAAAGTCTAATAACGAACCAAAAATGGTCCTTCTATTAATATCCTTGGAAAACAAACTGTTGGATTCGTCAGCCAATAATTTTTATGTAATACTAAAACTAGAAAAGATAATGTTTTTTTTATTTATGTTTATGACCTGAATTCAAAGGAATAATAATTAGCTTTATTATACAGATATCTATATTAAGGTGTCAGCCACTAGAACATTTATGACCTATTCACATCAGGTGTGCTACCTGCATCACTTATTACATCATTTATTATGAAGCAGTCACACTCTTATATTAATTATCTTGAAGATCAAAGAACTGAATAGTTTTATTACCTGTTAACAACAGGTGTGCTAACTGCAGCTTCTGCTTACATTTTTGATAAATTCATCAAACTATTTTTTCTTACATTTTTTTATTAGTTTATTTTATTAACTATATTAATTTAAATTGACAACTAGTATTGTTAATTTATGTAGAAAATTAAAAGTAACTATAACCATTTAATAAAATTGGAGGTAAGAGACTACAGATGTAACCAATTTGTAACCATTTTGAAAAATGAAGGTATGATGAAAATTATATGTAACTGTGATGTAACCAATTTGTAACCATTTTAAAAAATGATGGTATGATAAAAATGTAACCAATTTGTAACCATTTTAAAAAATGAAGGTATGATAAAAATATATGTAACTGTGATGTAACCAATTTGTAACCATTTTAAATAATGAAGGTATGATAAAAATAAATGTAACTGTGATGTAACCAATTTGTAACCATTTTAAAAAATGTAACTGTGATGTAACCAATTTGTAACCATTTTAAATAATGAAGGTATGATAAAAATATATGAAGGTATGATAAAAATATATGTAACTGTGATGTAAAGTTATGTAACTATTATGTAATAGTATTTTTTTATGTAACTGTTTTGTAACCGGTTACAAAACAAGCCTCCTTTAAATTATCTGGACTGATTTCTTGCCATATATGATGAGAGCTTTGCCCTTGAATTTTGCACTAGAAAAAAAAATCTTAGTTTTCTAGAAGTAAAAATGTTTTATACTTACGGGTTTCTTAGATTTGCTTGTTATATAATTAGGCTTAACTGTTAACAACAAGTTTTCAACATTGTTGCGGAGACATTCCGAAGATTCGAGTTTCGCAGCGACCAATAACAAAAAGGGGGGGGGGAGCAAGTGAAAGATTTAATTTTAATTAGATTGACCTAAAACAAATTAAGTTTACAAGTTATTAACGAAACAATCAAAATGCACTTGGTTCTCTTGAAGCCTTTTAATTTAAAGCATTAAAATTCCTCTCCTTTTTTCATTTGTATATAATATTAAATAAAATATTTAAAAAATCTACGGTTGATATGTTGGTAATTAGTCGTATGAAAAAGTTCCTGCTGAAGCTGGGAAATAACGTGATATCCGATTGGATGTTGTCATGGTTGCATCTTATGGCTGTCCAATCGTTGATCCACTTTGATACTGAAGCTGAAGTTTGCGCCAATTTTCAAGATCGATCACACGATGGCAGACTCAACGGGCTAGGCCGTCATGCGTTGCTTACAGATGGAAATAAGTTGATGGTTTCCGATTTACATTTGGTAGTACAAAATATCGAGGATGCCTAGGCCTTTGGCAGTTTCGCATTCTGAAGTTGGAGGAATAATGCAGTCCGGTAAATCAGTCCACGTAAGTAGAAATTTTGTGATTCGCGGTTAAATCAAAATAATTTCTTCGATATTTGTAATAAATCTTTACAATTGATGGAACTGTATAAAGGTGAACTTATTTTAACTTGACAAAAAAAACAATGCTAAACATGAAAATTAACGAAACATGTTGCTCACCTGTGTTTACATCGTGTGTGACGTTGTACGGTAAATCCGCTCATGCAGTATGGATGATCGTAAAATTCGAAACATGTGCTTAGAGCGTGGTTTTATTTATTGTTTGAGAAATTTCTTGACACAGGACGTACTTCTTCGATGCTAGTTTTGTGGTCCATAATTTGATAGGACACCTTGCAATGGATGTTCTGTGGGTTGAGCCAGAAATTTCTGTTTTATTTTCTGGTACGCTGTAGAGATCAATTCTGGCTTTTTACAATTCTTTTTTCATGCATAATTTTGGCAAAAATTGACAAAAATTAACTTCGAATTTGGCCTGGACCCCTTTGCCCCTTTCTTCAGAACATCCATTAAAAGAAAAATCCTGGATCCGCCACTGCTTCTAACCATTTTTATATGCAAAAATTGGATAAAAAATTTGACAAGTATGAGAATTGACTTTTTATAGCTTCAACTTAAAATTAAGACCTTGTCATTATTGTATTCCACAGTTCAATTCTGAAAAGCCCACATACATATGGACTGATAAGGAGCATTCAGTAGAAGAGCTGCAAAAATCTGTTAAAGGTGTTCTTTGAGACAATAACATTATGAAGCATTTTACCTTCAAAATATTCTGCGAAGAGGAACTGAGGACCTGTATCAGGACAAGAAAAAAGGACAATAAAGAGTGGTGACACTGTAAAGACAGATTTGGATAATGAAAAAATGGAATTGTTTGAAAATTTATTACTAAAAAACACCATATTACAAAGATTTTTTTTCATAAAAAATAAAACAACAAAATCAATATTGAATTGAAGTTTGTATCATAATTAAGCTATGTCATATTTCAATTGTTCGTTCTTGAAATAATTCGAGAATGGTTTTGAAAGTTTTTGAACATTTTTCAACCAATTCTTGAACTTGAATGCTTTCAAGAACAAGTTCATGAACTCGAAGTTCAAGAATGGACCATTTAATGATCAGGAACTGTTTGAGAACTATGTTCTGGAACAATTCTTGAATCATTCAAGAACAGTTCTTGAATTTCTCGCAGTGATGGAGACAAAAAATTGCCTCCCATCCTACACACACTTAATTCTTTCTGAATTAACCTTTATGTGTATTTCTAAATATATCTTGGTAATTCCGCCTAACTTCTGATTTAAGCGGATTTCTGCAAATAGGCGGATTTTTTAAAATTCCGTCTAAGATAAGCGGACTAATTTACATATTCCGCCTTCAAATCCCGGCTGGAGTCCGGCTGGATTCCGCCTCACCTCTTCATTCTTTTGTAAAATACCATTAAGGCGGATTACGTCTTAATAATTACGCCTGGAATCCGTATAAATTACAGGCGGATCTTTTCGTACGGGCTGTCGGGATATTTTTAAAGTACAGAATTGTCAGGTGCCAGTTAGAACTATCTACAAAATTGTTGCTAAATTAGAAACATGAAGTTAAACCCTACAGATTCTTTTTATATTACTGCTGTGGGCCAAAGTCTTGAACCTTTTGGTTGCTTTAAGTGATGTTTCTTTTGTGTTTATACAATGTTTTTATCATTATCTTTTTTTAGTTTCTGCAAACAATAACATATTTTTTTATATCTGTATTAAAATATTATTCTGCTTTGCAAATACATAAAGTGAATTAATAGAAAGGAGAGATTTCTTTGAGATTGTTGAATTAAGGTTAATTTGCTGTAGTTAATAAGACAATCTAATGAAATTAGAATCTTTTCACTTGTCCCCCCCCCCTTTTTGCCCCATGGACTGGAATGACAATAACAAATAGGGAGAGAAAGTTAACAAAATTTTTATAGATTGGTTTTCAGATTAATTAGAAGTTATTTAATTGTTGTTAATTAAGAAGATAACAATATGTAAGGTTGCTTTTATATAAATTTACAAACAAAACATGCATAAACTGCAAAAAAAACTACAACTTTACAATTGTTGCTATATTATGAATTGATCATAGTAAACTACACGCAAAAGTTTGTAAAGACTACTCCTTGGATTTTGTAACAGATAGCATGATAAAAAAGAGGCTACAATTCATGTTTCAAGAAACTTGTTGACTCACAAAATAAAGAAAGTACACACTGTATAACATGTATAATGATATCTGTTAATTCATATATTGAAATAAGCAGTTCATTCTTTGTTCATGATTTGTTACAGTGAGACATCATATAAAGGTAGTTGATATCAATATTCAGATTTTATAGATAACACTAGTTGTTTCTTTTCCAAATAATTGTATTTATTTTCTTGCTAATACTGTAGAATAATTTGATTTTATTGCAGTTCATAAGTTTTGCCTCCGATAAAGTTATTTGAAGTTAATATTTCACATATCTCCCCTTCTTCCCGCAAAAAGAAAGTAAATTATTTTTTTTATTTTTTATATCTTGTGGTTTGTCAGTTTGTGCACTTGATGGTCTTTACATCAGCACACTGTGGTAGCTGCTATACTTTAACATACAAATCATTTTCTAAAAGTATTTTTTTTACTGAAATGGTCATGAATTACAGGCAGATACTGTATGTAACTAGGCCTAAATTTACTGGCATTATAATCTATGTTGATTTTGTGAAATTAACCTTGACAAAACAAAAGGAAAAAAAACAAGCGAGGGTAGGATTATTTGTTCTAATTTGTACCATTTTTAAATTTAAGTAATATTGTTTAATGCATTTTTATCAAGTAACATTATTAGTCACAAGTAATCCAGGTAAACAGTGGGTACATTTTAATTGTGATTTTGCAGTTTTTGTTTTATGCAGTTTTTATTTCATTTACAGTCAAAACTGTCATGTGACAAAAAACTCTACACTGTTCACATTTTACAATCATGTTATTTCAGTGGGGTAGTTGGAACAGTGTATGGTTTCCTGGTTTCTAATACCACCATTTTGTACATTAACCTTTTAGCTGTACTTCTGAGTGCTGTTTATGTATTAGCTTATATCGCTGTCACAAGATCTAAGGTATGTTATTTAAAGCTAAATTGTTGTTTAATGCCAATTAAGTTGTTTTTAAAAGCTATTTCAAGATTATAACAATTATTTTTTGTGTTATGGGCAGTTTAAAAAAAAATGGGACCAACATGTTATGATCCTCTAATTTTGTCAAATTAATAGATATATTATTTCTAAATAGTTAAAAATGTATGTCTAGTTGTGGGGAACATGTCTGCAAAAAATCTTAAAGATATCTCAGAAAACAAAAAAGTATTGCCAAAAAAACATGCCAAAATTGTCAGGAGTGCAACACTTTTTTGTGACACTTTAAAAAAATGTTATTTTTTAAAAGGTCACCAAATTGTCAAATCCAGCAAAATGTGCATAATTCTTTTTTTATTTCAAAGTTACATGTGTTAACTTATTTAGAGATATAAAAGGAAAGTATGTTGCATTTTAAAAAGTATGAAAACATTCTTTTGAAAAAAAGACCTACCATGTCAGGAGTGCAACACAAATTAAGCCATTTTCATTAAGTTCTTGGCAGAAATTTTTTCCCTTTGTTTTCAAAAATTAAACCAAAACAAAATCATAAATATACCTTTGCTGCATCAAAGCAGTACTGCAATATACCCTAAAACTGGTATTCTGATCAGGGACACCAAATAAAACAGAGCACAGATTTATTAACTGCTAGTATACACATTTGGAAATTATGAACACAAACTTGCTATGCTCTTTTTTCACATCTTGGGGTCATATTTTTTGAAACAGCCCTTATGCAACCTTGCAAAATTATGCAGCTGTTTAAGTTACATTAATGTTTGAATACACAAAGGTTTTAATATAATGTTACATAAAAAACACTGTCTTCATAAATCATAAAATCATAAATTAAAATAAGTCCATGAGATAACAATATTGTATGATTGTATGATTATAGTGCAAAAAAGTTGTAATTGTGTTCAGTATTGTATTGTTTTGGGGTTTTTATTGTATGAATAGAACTAGACTTATTAAAAAAAATTAAAATGTGAGCCACAATTGTAGAATAAATTTAGAGTTGACTTTATTAAGGTGAAAAATTTACATTTATTTCTGTGAAAAGCAGGGTTTTTTGTACTGTCTGCCTGAACAGTAGGTTAAAACTTTGACTAGTTTCGAAAAGGGGAGTGCTAAGTCACTTCTCCAACATCATCATATTATTTCTTCCACCCATTTCAGAAATGCTTTTTATTTTGTTACTTTTTCAATCTTTTTTTTTAAACTATATTCTTTCAAAATAAGATACCCAATATTTGACATAGTTCTCACAGCAGACTTTTTTAAGGATCTATATTGCTATATTGCCAAGTGAATTAGAGCTGTTTAATCAAACCTTATGGAATTAATGAGAAATTCTGTAAAAATGAAGACACAAATTTGTTAAGGGAGATAATTCATATTTTTTAATATAAATTGACTAAGAAATTGTGACAAAAGTAATTCTTATAAGACACCTAAATTAAATTTAGTATTACTACAGGTATATGTTTTAATATTTATCTGTAATTGGATTAAGTTTTAAAAGAGTTTTCTAAAAGTTAATACATACCTGTTACCCTGTGTATATGTACAAATGTCGGCAGATACATACCTGTTACCCTGTGTATATGTACAAATGTCGGCAGATAAATACCTGTTACCCTGTGTATATGTACAAATGTCGGCAGATTATACCTGTTACCCTGTGTACATGTACAAATGTCGGCAGATACATACCTGTTACCCTGTGTATATGTACAAATGTCGGCAGATACATACCTGTTACCCTGTGTATATGTAAAATGTCGGCAGATACATATCCGTTACCGTGTATATATGTACAAATGTCGGCAGATACATACCTGTTACCCTGTGTATATGTACAAATGTCGGCAGATACATACCCGTTACCCTGTGTATATGTACAAATGTTGGCAGATACATACCCTTTACCCTGTGTATATGTACAAATGTCGGCAGATACATACCTGTTACCCTGTGTAAATGTACAAATGTCGGCAGATACATACCTGTTACCCTGTGTAAATGTACAAATGTCGGCAGATACATACCTGTTACCCTGTGTATATGTACAAATGTCGGCAGATACATACCTGTTACCCTGTGTATATGTACACATGATGGCAGTGGCTCATTATTGAAAACAATGCATCATTCTTGATGCAGGATAAATGTCAGTTACATTTTAGAAGTTCAGTGTAAAATGTTATTTGATGCTACATAAATATAATTTATAAAAACAATTTGTAAATTATATGCTTTCTTATTTTAGAGTGGTCCAACATTACAATTATTAGCAGGGTTGACATTACTTTTGGTCAATCATCTGTACTGTTCTAACATTATTGTACAAAAAGAGGTCATCACTGAAAGATATGGACTATTGCTTTTCATAATTAGTCTTGTACTGGTGGCATCACCTGTACTAGAAGTGGTATGTAGTAAATATTTTTATCACCACATTAAAAGTTCTATTACACACTATAAATAAATA